>NQII01001332.1:72595-165158 GCA_002778355.1 Clitarchus hookeri
GGTGTTATCTGGCGGAGTAATTTACTGGCGCGCTCCCATTGTCGCCTCGCCCCTCCTCCAGCCACGTAATACGATGGAAGGGTGGGGAAGGGCTCCCCCTTCTACGGCCCTCCGAGGAGCAATACGAGGCCACCTAATAGCCTGCCAAATAGCCTCTCAAACACATTTTTAATGAACTACTGCAGCCGGGAAATGAAAACACGGCGCGGAGGAAGAAGATGCCGCCCCCTCGCCAGCCCACCAAACACACACCCAAACTTCTTCCGGTGGTCGCCACGCCTTTCTGCAAGAGGCGACCGGGATCAGTTTGGCTTGGCGAGCTTGCTGAGCAGCCAGTGAACTTCCTCTGAGGTGACGAAGAATTCCAGAAGGTAGATGTAAATGCTTCCTTCATTGTTCACTTTGAACAATACGTGGTTGGAGGAGACTCCGTAAATACCTGAATTCAACAACGATGAAATCCACGTATCAAAAAAACCGTTAAGACTGAATTTTCGTGAGGATTCATCCAGGGTTGCCAGCGTAAGTATTCAGAAATAACGAGAAAAAATTTTGGAATACAAACAATGGGTAAGGTGTGTGTGTGTGTGTGTGTGTGTGTTTGGGAAAAGTTAGGTACAAGTCGAGACCGATACTTATTTCAGGAATTAGATGAGTGACATCCATATACGGTAAAAAAATACACTGATATGAGATTTATTTAAACATTCACAACACAATTTCCTTCCGAAATGTTTTTCGTCAAACTTTTGGAAAATTGGAAACATGGTCACAAAATGACGCGCATTCTCTTGTGTAACTTCAGATGCGGAATAAACATGTCCTTGCCAGGTAGACATAATTAAAATATAGGAATCCTTGCAAGTGTTTTGTAGTTAGGCATTCAGCAAATTTATCCATAAAACAGAATGAAACTTATAATACGCAACATATAAAATAACAATATTGTTAAAGTATAAATATATGTTAGCTTGACTAGCATGCTATGTATCTCAGAGAAACCAACAAAAACCGGTTTCACTCCAAACGCACACGCATCAATTACTTTGTGACAAGTTCTTTTTTTCATTTTACGTGATTTTAAAGAAGTAGAATCGGTCATTGCGCTAGTTTTTGAAACTAGTTCCATTCTAAACAAATGAGGGGGTATGATATGTTCCAAGAAATAATCATACAAAACTAATTTCAGCAACGGCAACTAGTAAAGCAAAAGTAAAATGTATAAAATAATTAATTTACTCAGCAGCGAGGTGTGGCTTAACCACTGGTTATTTTTCTAAATACATAAGTAAGTTTCTGCACAACGTGCTATTCGCTGTTGTAAAGGAAGCAAAAACGAAATTAAAAGATTGGATAACGCAAGAATGCTATTACATATCCTGAAATAACAACTTATGATAGCCATATTATAAGGACTTTATAATAGACGAGTAAGGCTAAAAAAAAAAAAAAGGTATTCATAAAGATAGCACAACAGTCATATTTCGGGTTCATTACATTTCAACTAACTAGTTTATTATTTACGCTAAGTTTTAACCATTTTTCAAACATAAGTACACACTATCTATAAAAGTACTAACACAAGACAGTTTTAACTCGTTGCATATAGTTAATTAACTAAACAAGTGTCGGATGTAGCTAAAACTAAAATGGAACAAGCTTAAAAAAATGCACCGTAAAAATTTTGTCTGCAGATTATAAAACTTGTTTTCTGTACCAGTTGCTGGCAGTAATTGTGAAACTGAGACATGGTAAAAAAACGAAAAAAACAATAGGAAAAACTGAAAGCTGCTCTTTGAAGTTTTGCTGCATGGGGAAAAAAATATTTTTGATTCTTTAATACGCAGCACGGAAATTTATATTTTGCTTTAAAAATGCAACACAGAGGTGATTTGTAACCACTTCCTTGCAAGTGGCGTGGAGTAACAAATGAAGCGGAGACTGTACAGACAGTTAAAGGCCGATCCACAATTAATTTAACATGAAACTCGTTACGATAACTTTGCGTCGTCGTTATGTACAGGTATAGATCGCGCATAAGTATATTCACATTCAATTAAGAGCGACGCAAAGATAAATTTTCTTGCGAAAAGTTGGCCCAACTTCAACATAACGTAAAGGTAACATAGTTTTGGCCAACCACATTTAAGTAACGGTTGTTTTCTTTAGTTTTCTGCATTCGGTTTTATTCCTAAGAAACATCCATCTGGATAGTATATTGATTTATGCCACAATTGCAAAATACAGTGAAATTATAATTTATCGTGCGTATATGTAAATGATAAACTCATTAACGATTACAAAAAAAATTCGTGAATGCAAATCGGCATCAGNCACAATTGCAAAATACAGTGAAATTATAATTTATCGTGCGTATATGTAAATGATAAACTCATTAACGATTACAAAATATTCGTGAATGCAAATCGGCATCCGTTTACGTGAGAAATGAAATTATTGGCACGTAGATGCAAACGCTTTAAATATTGTTTAACTGTTCATTGGGTACATTTGCTTACAAATAAACGCGTACAGTAAGTATACTAGCATTTTTCAGATACCAAATGCAGCATACTTGGTAGCACTGAGTTACGCTGAGAGAACAGCCAACAAAGTATATGTTCGTATTTGGTCAAAAAATATATGTTAATGTTGCCCCAACCAAATATTTTGTTGAGTAGAAAAACTTGATAAGCAAAGAAATTAATTTTGTTCATATAACCAAATACACATTTGCATAAACATAATCTCTGTGTTGGACCAGAATAAATTAGACTCAATAAAATATTTTGCTGAATCGACTATGTATATTTGTTTGGCCACGCGATGCCTTAGTTTGAAAATGCAGTTCGAGAGTTGGTTTGTATTTTTTGTGACAATTAGGATAGTAACAGTGTTTGTTAGTCCATTATTGATGCCTAATAATGGCATAACCATCCTAATAAATGCACATATCCAGTATTTGAAATGTATTTAAAAACTTTCCACCTTAATCAGCAGTAATTTTAGTTTGGGTTACTAAGGCGTAGCGCTTGGGTTCAGACGATATAGGTTCGATNTTCCACCTTAATCAGCAGTAATTTTAGTTTGGGTTACTAAGGCGTAGCGCTTGGGTTCAGACGATATAGGTTCGATTCTCGATCAGGCTTCCGATTTTTATATTAACCGAAACTGTTTAATTTACGTACAGCCAAACAAATCCCTAGTTGTATCAACCAAATCTTTGTTTTTGGCAACCAAATGAGAACAATAAAATAATTTGGTTTCAACAACAAAATATTTTATTGCCCTTATAGAAACAATTAATTTGGTTGCGCCAAACAAACTTTGTTTGATTTAAAAATACCTTGCTTCACTGTACAACTTATCAGAGAAAAGCCTTTAACTTAAATGTGAAGACCGCTATGTGTTTAACGTGAAGTTAACATAACTAAAGGCTGTTAACGGTAAACTGAGCACTTCTGAAATCAACCTTTGAAAAATGTCACTGCCCGTACCTGGAAACAGTTTATCGGGCACACTAACTGGCCTGCGCTTAGTAAAGTTGGCAACGACGGAAGGGAAGTAGTTCCATGTATAAACGTTGAATTAAAAGTGTTAAGCTAACATTTGTGAATAGTGAAATTATGTATTTTGCTTTATGATTTTTTATTGCATATAAGCGTATAAAATAACAAATTTCTAAAATATTTAATTTTTTTATTATTTAGAAGTTTTACTTGACCGACGCACAAATAATGTGCTGACGCCCAAGGAAATGTTAAATCTACGTGCGGTGGAAGAATACACAATGTGCATACAAGTAAATCATAAGCAGGGATTTCAAAAGTGCTCAGTTTACCGTGAACAGCATTTAGCAATGTGAATCGGCCTTGAAGGCGTAGTCGCGATGGCCACGCAGGAGGTACGATCACGTGTCCCCGGGGCTGGCGGCGCGATGCTGCCCCGACGAGCCACCTGTGGTGTCTGCCTGGTCCTGCAGGAAGCCACAAAGACTTCCTCGGCCCTTCTCCCTCTCCCCACACCGGCCCTTCGCCAGACGCCGTCGTAAAACGCAAACAGCGTCATCTCCGAGCCGTTGGATTCAACTAGCGGGGCGGGAATGGCTGGCGGGGAGCGGAGACAATGGGCACATCAACCCCTTACTACCCCCGCCACCCCCTCAAAACAGCCCTGCACCCCACCATCCTCGGCGTCAAGATGCAAGACGGACATCACGCGGGTTTCCAAGTCACCCGCCTGCATCTCGGACATGCCTGGCGACCTGAGAAGTGACATCTAAACGGCATACGCTTCTGCTCATTTGTTATCTTCAATACTGTTCTGTCTCGAATTCGGCGTGTCGCTGGTTTGATTCCCAGACACACGCCGACGCAGTTCCTTCGCGTTTGCCCAATCGCTCGCTTGAGGACGAATGGTAATAAACACAGATGAACGCAGTAAGATCTCGTGAACGAAATCTTGCTGCTGTTTTATTTAACTTTCATTCTACGTGTAAAGGTTATCGACATGAATTCAAGTGACGACATCCACTAACTACAGGAAAACTTCATGGCCGAAGCTGCTACGACGTTACCTTCGGTTCATGGTGCACGTGGTTGGAATACTGGGTAAGCAATTTATATGCGAGTCGCTTTCAGACGCAAGCGTTTTCAAATTGGCGCAATCACAGAAATAGTTTTAATGGACTCATGTTAAAAGGTCATCAGTTGTACCACTTAGACAACTTCGCAAAGGACTAAGCTAACCAAGTAAGTCCTGGAATAAGAGTCGAAAATTTCTAGTCCAACATCGTCCATTTGCCAGCCGGTATCCTCGCAGCACTCTCGACCATCTCATGGAGGAACATAATTCCAATAAACTTTAACACGACTGACTTCTTTAGAGCGCAGTCTCAACAGTGTTCCCAACGCTCTAGAGTAGGTCATCATTAAGCACTGTGCACTCGCGAGTGTGGTTATGATACCACTTTGCTTATCATACACAGTTTCTCTAGACCATAGACAGCTATCTCCATCATTCCTCAGACCGCGCTCTTAGTAGGAGGGTTTTTATTTTCACAGTCGCCACAATGCTCCATAGTCTGGAAGAAATTTCTGAACAACATAAGTTCTTCTCTCCTTGCGTTTGTATACTAGTACCCACTGTTTCGCGATTGCTACCGTGTTTTTGAATAACCATTATAACATGCGTCTGAAATTATATTTCATAAGTAGAAGTCAAACCGTATCGCAAAACATCACTAAACAATGAACAAACTATTCGGCCCAATAAATATCATGTGAATGCCAATGATGTGTAAAATATTCATAACTATTCTCGAAGAAGAAGCTATTGNTACCCACTGTTTCGCGATTGCTACCGTGTTTTTGAATAACCATTATAACATGCGTCTGAAATTATATTTCATAAGCAGAAGTCAAACCGTATCGCAAAACATCACTAAACAATGAACAAACTGTTCGGCCCAATAAATATCATGTGAATGCCAATGATGTGTAAAATATTCATAACTATTCTCGAAGAAGAAGCTATTGNTTCGGCCCAATAAATATCATGTGAATGCCAATGATGTGTAAAATATTCATAACTATTCTCGAAGAAGAAGCTATTGAGAATAACTACATATGCATGATGCGTTTTTGATCTGGGTGGAAAAAAAAGACTACACCATTTGCAAACGAAGTTTCGGTGAAGGAAATGCAATTGAAACCAATTATATTATATAAAAATACATACATATTTGTTATAAACAAGTTATAACCAAGTTTAAACTTTGTGTTTGGAATAAGCAGCTAGGGTTTTTAATTGAGACATATAGCGATAATGTACGGTAACACTGCACTTCACATTTACACACAATTCGTGAGATGACTCATTTTATGTATTGATACGACGCGTTTACGGCGTTGTTAAATATTGATTAAAAAATTTCAAAATATAAAGCGTAACCGTTGAAGTGCTAAATTTTCACCAATTTCGCCACAATTTTTCACTCGAACTATCAGATTATAATTTTCCTGGCTGTAATTTAACTTCAATATTTGTTTTAGTAGTCAGGTTTCTTGTATCCGTCGTAGCTACGTCTTAAAATGAGCCCACTTGACTAGTATAAGTGTTACAGTCATTTGTAGTAAATTTGAACCGCCAGCCTAATTCAAATTTAAATGAAGGCTCTAATAAACACTGCACAGTATCATTTTCTTAATAAACAAAAAAATTTCCGGCATGTTGTTGGTCAGTGAGCCATATTTTTGTGCAGGGAGCCGCAGTGGTGTAGTAGTTAGACTACTCGCCTCCCACCAAGGCGAACCGGGTTCAATTCCCGGCAAGGCTCCCTCCTGGATTTTCGCATGTGGGAATCGTAGCGGACGATGCCGCTAGTCAGCGGGTTTTCTCGGGGATGTTTCACTTCCTCCACGTTAACATTTGGCACTGCTCCAAAACCACCTCGCTTCACCCTCGTCAGTTCTCAAGATCTCGATGTTAAGAGCTGCCCAAATGTCTTCACTCACTGTGATGTGCGGGGCAGGAGTCGGCGCAATAAGCGGCTGTTTCAAATCTGTATCCTTAAGTACTCTGTGATCACGCGGAGCAGCAAACCTCTAGACGCAGTCAGCTGGGAGACAGGGGGCACTCGAGCCCGCCCTGTAATCCCGCAGGCCGCCGCCTCTGCCCCGTCATGCCGTCTAGTTGGTCGGCGACTCGGTCCTTGTCGGCGAGAGCGACTCCCTCGGCCTCCCCAAAGCAGCACCTGCTGCTGCGGGGGGCGTACGCCCATGACCCTCCGCCTGCCGGCCTTCTTCCATGTGAAAGAAACTGAGCTGGACTCAGGAGGCAACCAAAGGCTTTAGTCCGGGTGGTAGCAAAGAAGTGGACATCTAGCGCGAAGGAACGCAATGGTGGGGGAAACAGGACAATCCTAAGAAAATCCCAAATACCAGCCGAAGAGCAAGGATAAACAAGATAAACAAGATAGGGGATTCTTTACTAAAAGTGAAGAAAAATGATATGTGAGGTTCGGACAGACGTTAACCTCGCGCTACTACGTAGATCCACGTCAAAGACCAAATTCGCTTCAAATGTATCATTCATTATTAGGTAAATATTCAGTTGCCTGCAATAAGCTGATAAGACTGCCTAATAACATATTGAACAATATACAATACGGTGGCGAATCAAATTAATGTACAGCTTTTAGGAATATTGNATGTGAGGTTCGGACAGACGTTAACCTCGCGCTACTACGTAGATCCACGTCAAAGACCAAATTCGCTTCAAATGTCTCATTCATTATTAGGTAAATATTCAGTTGCCTGCAATAAGCTGATCAGACTGCCTAATAACATATTGAACAATATACAATACGGTGGCGAATCAAATTAATGTACAGCTTTTAGGAATATTGGGAAAATCTAACTTGAAAATGGAACTTGGACGACAGGTAAGAGAAAATTACTATCTTAAAAGACTAATAGTACCTTGGTCGCAAGCTGAAAAATTACACTTCTATATACGTACAGTTCAACATTAATCGGCAATCAATTGGAGCACTTTACAACAGACCACGTCAAAAAATTGTTTAGCACCTAATACATCGGTTTTCATCTCCTCCAGTTTGGCGCCCCGCTTTCCATTTAAAACATTTTTAATTCCTGTAAGCACCATGCCTGAAGAAAGGAAAGTCAAGAGTTAGTCCTAAGACGCTCTCTAAAAAAAGCCGGCTGACCTTCATTACAAATTAAACTGTTATTACTCTTCTTGCCGGCAAAAAAAAAGCGTCATGCAACATACTAACTACATTTCACAATTTCCGCAGTGAAATGTATGGGACACATTCAATTCACATGCCTGACTGAATCGCGCCTAAAAAACACTAATTATGTGTTTTGGTAAACGCTAAGGTAAACTTGTATGGTCTACTGAGAGATTTAGCTGGCTATAACCTGCTATATTTTATCACGGAACCTTCCAGTTTCGCATATTAAGGTCTTTGTACGACACTGCCGTTATTGCTGTCTTAAAAGAGTTCACAGTTATACGCGCTTTCGTTATAATCGCAGATTAAAGATCAGCAGTATATCTATACGTGGCAATATTCCTAAATTACATATAATTCTCTGCCATTTTTGGCCCTATAAAAACCAAAAACGAAACTTTGATATGAAAAATAAATTTGAAAACAAAAATGGATGGTTAGGACGAACAGGTTCTATGCTATACTCTGTGAGTGGCTGCGAAATGTGTCGCCCAATGGAGAAGTTATTGACTTACATCCGTGTTTGAAAAGTGAGGCGTAAGAACAGTTGAAGAACAATTTTGGGTTTTACGTCACACAGCTACGCAGAGAAATGGAGTAACAGAGGACCTGCCATACTGGTGGGCTCCGAACCACGGCGTCAGCGTGTGTACTCGCAACACGAACGTGTTTTAGCGATGAGTGCCATCATGTTGGGACGTTAGAAATGTAAAAACAACCTGACCTAATTTTCAAATACCCCCTCTCCTCCGTCCACAAACACACACATACACTTCAATACAAAACTGTTCTTGATTGCGAATGGGTACATCACAACCTAGATGGGCAGACTTTGTCGGAGGAAGTGCGATGGTACAGAATCTCCGTTAATTGACGGAATATGGGGACGTAGCTGAAGGTAAGACCAAAGAGAAGGCGAAGAAGCAGTTGTGGTGGCAGAAGGGCATTAGAAAGGGGCGGTGAGAAAGTGCGGCGGGAGCTGGGGTAGAGGGTGCGACAAGAANGGCTACCTCTTGTTTGCGCTCCGCCAAACAGACAACAAGAGGGCTGGCGGGTAATCTGGTTTGGTCACGGCCAGACAAGAGCTGCGCCGAGGGGGATGGCGATGTACGGGAGGGTGCAGAGGGGGCGAACGCAATTAGCGAGCACACCCGATCAGTAATTACTGCGATTAATCAATCCGCTTTCCAGTTATGCGGGCAGCGCGCTGGGCGCTGTGGGAGTTTTTCCCTTCGCTCGCCCGCGTCCCACGCAGTACACTCCACGCGAACAAAAATGTTGTCCCCCACCGACCGTTCCAACAGTCGGCGGGGAAAATTACTTTCATTGTTCATGCGGGGCAGAGAGGCGCGTCGTTCGCTGTGTTGCAATAATTTCAACTGTACAACACCGGAGCTAACTTTAGCAACAGTTTTGTAATATTGTAACACATCACTAAAACGTATGATGTGTTGATAGCAAAATAACAAAAGTATGAAAAAAACTAAATATGTACTCGCAAGTCATCTTTAGAACTAAATCGTATTTCAAATTCCAAAATATTTTTTGACTACTATACCTGAAAATACCCTAATTTAAATGCCGTATCTATACATATGCTAAACTCCTACAGGCAAATGCACCAAAGTTTCTACTACAGCTCTCAAAACCCCATGCTTGCATGCTGCAAAAGAAATATTTCACGCTGTTTCAGAACCATACGCGTATAACAATGATGGAATTTTTGATGCAAATGGTTTATCGCCCTTTCCGCTACTCTCTTTATTGTGTACGCTACCACCTTTGGGTAAAAAGGGCATTTAAGTACGAAATGTGTTTCTTCCTTCATGTTTTATCGTGGAACAAAAACTAACATTTCCACACAACTCTAAGGATTTTCAAGGCAGTAGAAATCACCACGGCAATAATAAAAATGCGGTGATTTTTTTTTATCCGACTGTTCTTAAACATTCCTTCCGACGTAAGAACTAATATGATTAGGGAGGTGACGCTACAAAGAGCGAATAGAGTTTTATTTAGCACAAATGAATATCTGTATAACAGCATTGGAATGAAATACAAATTGGCATAACTTATAAATAAAGTGACTTTATGGATGTATGATTATAATGTATATAATATAAAATGTGTATATTGTGTATTATATAATGGAATTAGCTTTAGCCATATAAATAAATTACATCGATAAATAATATGTTGTGCCATTTTAAGGTTATGAAGTATGGTATTGAAATTAATATATTTTTGGCGTCCCTGTTACTTAAACCCGTGTGTTCATTTTGTGTTTTTGGACACTAACCCCTCAAACTACTTTCCAAGTATTTATAAAAATTTTGTTTGACAGTGCCACGCCACATGGGTGTGACGTCATAAAGACTACGGCCACCTCCGTGAAAGATTCTTTTAGAGAGAAGATAAATAGGTTTGTGCAAACAAGTTACGCAACTTCTGCCACACAAATGGCAAATGATCAGCAACACAAACCTGTCGTACTTATTATTATAATAAAAACAACACAATGTAAAAGTTTTGCTTTCTGTTGTTTTTTTTTGGTTAGTCTGTTCATATGTGTTGAAACAAGCACTAACATAGTACATGGATACCGGATGTTTTTATTGCCCAAGAGGAAATTGCCTGCAAACCTTGATTACTGTTATATTCAGGGACCTAACTGAATATGGCCAAAAAGTGGAATTTTTTTGGTGGCACAAGTAACTAATAAACCAAATACACAGTAACAAAAGGTTAGTTTTATTTTTATTTCTAGATATATCTTAAGCGCAACGGAAAACTGCTTAAGCTCTTCAGAAGGGGACTAAGGACATAAGTATTATGGACATTTCAGCGTGATGGCTCCAAATGGTTATAGGACGAGGTATTTGAAGATGTACGAATGACGAAAATGAATCATAAAATCGTTTAGATGGGGTCATTCAAAATTACAGACTTTTACTATTCGTTAATATCTACATATGTACTTTTTTGGCGTCATAAGAATGTTTTTCTTAGTCAAACTATGCTATCAGTTACACTTGATAGTTTTAAGCAAAAAGTTTTAAATGCACTCAAAATTACAAAAGGTTTATATATTTATACAATATTTAAATTAATTAAATATCTGCGTTACGATTAAAACGCAGAAAAAAAAGATTAAGGAAATTATCAAAATTTTAACTCGGGCGAAAGATTAACCAATTAACAAAAATTAAAACCACAGTGCTAGGCTTCATGTACAAGTAGCCTACATATTTTTCTTTTTAATCATAGAAATTACATGAAAACGTTCTTGGAAATGAAACATTTAGCTAGTCCGCCGGGTGCCTGTGCGATCTGGCAACATTCGAAAGATAGAAACGTCCCACCCCAACCGCCTGGGCATGCGCAGAGATTGTCCTAGGTGGTTTTCCATCTCATCTCCTCTCCTGTCGTTTGTTGCGGTAGTCCTTAGTATGTGATTTTCCACTGCCCCGCATCAGTACGTAACGATCCCAATTAAAGCGCGTACCTACATGACGTGTACTTTGTGTTGCAGAGCAATGACACTTTAACATTGGGTATGAATTAGTAATATGTTTTCTACAAAAAAAATTCTTCAGGCTATTTAAGAATACAACTTTATCAAGATGTCTGGGTAATGAAAACGTTATTTTGGAGAGTCCTTAAAGATAATTGAAAACATTTTCATTCACCTAAAGCTTCAAAATGCTTCCTTACACCTACAAAAGTTTTAATAAGGACCTGCAGAGCATTGAGCAACAAACCATGTATTAATAAAATATTAACAAATGTCACAAAATGAGTCAATATTAACCTAAGTGTAAATATGTACACTTGATTAGTATGCTGAATAAACCAGGCTCTTTAACGGGGCTATATCACAATCAAGTACTTTGTTAGTTGAAAGAAGAGCTACGATTTTCAGGGAAACAAAAAAAACATGTTTGCTTCCAATCGAACACACATTTATCACTTCGCCATTTTTATTTATCTGACTGTACATGATATTAGCGAAACAGCGTTACTCAGTGTGCTCGAATTTAATACTGGTTCCATTCTGAACAGATAAGAGGTTAACGACATTGCACAGAGGCGACAGGGCACTTGGCGCTCGCGCTAGTGTCGCCCTTACAGCCACTCGCTCCCGTGCGGCTCCAGGAGCAGACGGCAGGCGAGCCACCTCGAGATGGCAAGGGCGGGGAGCCAAGACGACAGGAAGGTTGCCGAAGACACACTGCGCGCAATTTCTCACCGCGGCCTCCGCCAACTCGGCGCTCTTGTCAGGCCCACGGTTATATATACAAGCGCGGCAGGCGCTGCGATGTCAGGGCGTCGTACTAATAAGCAGCACGTGTGGCCCAGAAAGCTTCACGCCTCGGGAGGACACCCTCCATATATCGCCACCCCCGCCATGGGGGAGGGCTGTTTCTCACGGCTGGCAGGACACGTGAAAAATGCAACAAGCGGGCTCCCCCAGACTCTTGGACAGGTAATAGTCGCGGACGACACAGGGGTGTACAGGCCAGGACTTCAGGCCGTCTGCGGGATGGAGACTGCAAATAGCCGGCGGGACAACCAACAACGTGCGTTTTCCACGGATGTGTCCAGTGCTCAGACTTCACGTCCATCTACCACATTTCAGCCCCAGCAAATACCACACTCTACAGAAGCAGCCACATTAGCCATTTAGAAATAAAATTAAAAATAATTTAGTGTTGTTATTATTGTTACGCACTGACTCCCGCACTGTAATGGCTGACCCACCTCGACCCACCCCTCTCCACAGGCAGACCGCTCGCTGCTCCGTCGCCCGGTGGCCTGGCAAATGATTGACAGCCAACCTGGCTGGCGTAACAGCCCCTCCTCCCCCCTGCCGAAGATGTTGACGACTTGAGAGGACGAACAAGAATTTTCTGGGCTTAAGTTCAACACTATAAATACAACCGTGGCTGGAGAATCAGGAGTCATTGTGGGAGGCATCTGGCTGAAGTGCTGTAATCGGGCGAAGTCCTTTACAGCGAGGGACATCAGCGAAGAGAACGTACGACGGTGGAGGATACGAAACGATGGCAGACGAGATGTTTGTTACGTGAATAGATGAGAGGGCGTGATGCCCGACGGTAGAGGGCAGCATGGCGGGCGCTCGGAGATCTCTATAACATTTTGGACTGGTGGAATACGGACTGAACCAAGGTGGGACTGTATGGACATGTGATACGGACTTTAATGTAAATATTGGAACTGTCGAATATAAATGGTAATATAATTCAATAGGTTCTGATACAATGTTTAGTTATTATGTTACATTAATTTATTTCTCGTAATTGTAAATTGCATGGATTGAAAATTATTAATTGTAAATAGCAAGTGGTATTTATTATAAATAAATACGGAAATTATAATTAACTTTTTTATTAAATTAGGACCTCCATCTCTTAAAGAGCCTGGATAAGCCCACTGACTTTGAGAAAATTGTAACATTATGAAGTTATATATTATTTCCATTAACTGTGGGCATGTGGTGGCAAAATGCTCTCATTTTTCTTACATTTAGTAAGTTTTTTAGAGAAAGAAATTACTTTGAAAAATTGATATGCATGAGCACTACACAAGGCTGTTTTACAAAATACGCGTTTAAGGGTCGGCCTCACACATCATGTTGAAGAAATTTATTTATAGCTTATTGTAGTGGTTTAGAGACACTTATAATGAAACTGAAACAACATATCTCTGGCAACATACATTACATATATAGAACAAACGTAAACTCTAAACTTTTGCCAAGCAATTATAATTTAATTTATGCAGCATACTTGTTCAATTTATCAATATATTCTTGCCATTTCGCAATTACCTGATAACGCCAGGATTAATTCTGGTGACATTTGAAGTAATTCGTAAGATTTAAACATACTGCAATATGAAACATTTATTTGTTTCAATTATAAGAACGTTATGGGAAATTAAAGGAAAATCCAACATGGCTGATGAAACCGAGCCTTAGGATGTGTTCGAACTGACTATTTATTATAGTAGTATTTTAGTTTTTAGCGGCGTTCAATTTGTTAGGTATAGTAAGTTTCTTTCATACTAAAACTAAATACTAAAATCCAAAAACGTCATTTTAGTACACAAATTCGTGTCACACGAACTTTTAGTATAAAAGTGTCAATTCAAACACGGCCTTAACTTCCATTTTCTCATGTGATTCTTAGTAACACAGCAAGTTGCATACATCAGTAGGAGTAGCAGTCGGTATCAAAATCGGAGCCAAGAAAGCAATCTTTCGAAATTTAGAGTTACGGCCATATTTGGTATGTGAGATCCGTTTTGTTTACTCCAACTCACAACTCTGCTATGCATGTGTCAGAGAGGTTGGCTACTAGCTGAGTGTCTAAAAACACATCCTTCACATCTCCTGCGCAGGCTAACCATTCACCTCTGCCCACCGTAATCACTCTCACCACAATCACTTACTTCTCTTCACTGCAATAAGATTTGGAAAATAACTATATACTATGTAAGATCACGGTTATAATTTTCGAATGATTCTTGTGACTGGGTTACGGGACACAATGCCCTGTTATTTCGCCAATAGCACCAGTCACTGGAGATTTAAAAAGTGTCACAAATAAACGTATAACGTTATTAAAAACCAGAACACAGAAAATTAATCAAGAAGAAAACGAACCAAGGTTCGCTGTAACTGAAAGAGACTTAAGCACAAGGAGTTAAGTCAGTTGTCACAAGGTGAAAAGAGACCAAAACACCAGAACAGTACCTAACCCAAGTAATCAAATAAACGAATAACCAAGACAGTATACAAGTCACTCTGAACAACACAACGTAGACAATCCAGGTGAACACATATATGTTAAAAACAACTAACTTTGGCTGGTTTTAATTTTTTGTGTTCGTGTTTTTATGTCATTTTGTGAGTGTTGAAGCCATATAAGAAATCTCCGGGCCATGGTTAATTAAACACTTTTAAAATTAACCCTTGAAACAAAGTCTGCTTGTAACTTCACATACTTAACGTAAACCGTAATAGTAATAATATTGTCCGCTGCTACCTAGGAAAAGTAGTTATATGCCTTACTGTGTTATTAACAAAGTGATTTTTAAGTATACCGAATTATTTTTCTTTTATGTGCGTTAGTGTACATGTTAAGCGCCAAGTGAAGGTCTCATATAGCACGAATTCCCGAAACATAACATTAAGAACAGAATTTAAATTACTTAATTCATTTGGGTGGAATGACATTTATTGACAATATTATTGAATGCTGGTAATTACTGCACATAGCAATAGTTGATACAGTCAATTTAAAAATTTCCAAATTTTTTGCNTGTTAAGCGCCAAGTGAAGGTCTCATATAGCACGAATTCCCGAAACATAACATTAAGAACAGAATTTAAATTACTTTATTCTTTTGGGTGGAATGACATTTATTGACAATATTATTGAATGCTGGTAATTACTGCACATAGCAATAGTTGATACAGTCAATTTAAAAATTTCCAAATTTTTTTCAAAAAATTGGGGATGTAAACCACAAAATAAGTAAACATGCAACAATAATTTTCTTAAATTTACAAAATATAATACTGTAAAACTTTATTAGTAAAATTTATAAATAGTAAAAAAAATCATTTTTTTTAAACATTCCGTTAACAGGAGCTTTTATGAATATGAAATTTGGCTAATATTATGAATGTGGTTTTCTTTTAATTTTAGTATTAAAAATTTGCACATAATACAAATTTATAAATTTAACCAATTATTTATGCATATGTACTCATTTTGTGGTTACAACACGTTATTAAAAAAAAACCATTTTTTTTTATTCAAGAAATTTACATTTTATCAATATTGGCTGTGTGTGATGGTTTTGTTAATTCTAATATATATTCAACAAACTAAGCCCCACAAAAATAAATACAGTATCACAGATTCTGTCCTTGATCATGCTTGCAGAATTCAATAACAGCGAGACATTTCCATTTTATTGAATTGTTCTGTGAGTAACAAATTCATAACCAATTACTCTAAAACCGTTTAAGAGAAAAAAATATATTTTAAGGATGCTTAATGAATTCGTAACACGATATCAATAGCAACTTACATTAAAATTCCATTTCATTTGCAGAATAACATTCGTCATTTTCATCTTAAATATAAGAATTTTAAAATAAAACATTGATTCAAAAAAATTTCAAAAAGTAATTTTTACACAAAGTTATATTTGACTTAAGTATTTATTGAAGTCACAAAAGTGGCAAGTTGCAAATTCTTCGAAATCTTACATTTTGTTCGCCTGCAATAATAGTTCAATTCCTACTTTTTGGACTAAATTGAAATACGGCGAGTCATACAACAAATTCCCACGAAAAAATTGTTTCCATATCATTATGGTGATAAGAACAATTATTTTGAGTTGTAAGCTAGTATATTAATTTTGTTCAATTTTTAATATTTGTATAAACAAATATAAGTTTAGGTTTAAAATTCTAAAATTTCAAAAACTTTTCAGGCTGTTATTTTATATCAAGACGAAAACTTTTTTATACACTAAAAAAATTTTGAAAGTTGTTTTTACGGCAGAGCGGCCGCAGGTGTAGTCTATGTGCGGTTTCTTCATGTTTTTTTGGATTAAAACTTAAAAAAAAAAAAAAAAAAAAAACTTAACATGCTTGATTGTTTCCTAAATATGCCTTGTATCACAAGCGTTTTATACTTATGTTAAAATAAGAGTATTTAATTTTTATTAAATTAAACTTATTCTTATATTTTATTTACAAATTGCAATGTATCGTTTATAATTAATATGAACAAAAACAGGTAGAAAATATGTGTATTGATAATGTCTATTACGAAATAATTGTCGTGCAAAATGTTATTAAACTGGGCGCTCACGAATGAGGTGCTCTGTCCCTTTGGCGCAATTTGTTTGCATGTGGTGGAACAATAACCTGAAAGTATAACTTCAGCAGGGCTTCAGGAAAGTTGGAAGTGATCGCGAATGGACTATATCCACCCACATCCACGCAACCGGAGGTCTTCCGAAGCAAGCGAAGCACGTAAAGTGCCCCGGGCCGGACACCCCTGACCGTAAAGCAGCTGTGATTTGTGACCAATTAACACGGTCGCCGGCTGATTGCACGCGTCGCTCTCAGAAAACTCGGGGAAATCTCCGCGAGTTTAAAAAAGAAGGAGAAGGGTCTAACGCCGTCTCCCGCCGCCCCATTTGCGCCGACTCGAGTCGGGGAAAGAGTCGGGGGAAACAGAGACATCCACAGTGTGTTGGCAAGCACGGCGGCGCGGCCGGTCGTAAATTCCGGCGACGGCCGTTATTCCAAGTAACGAGGCGTCGGGGCGCGCGTGATGGATGCGCACGACGCATACTTCCCCGCGCAGATTTACCGTCCCCGCCGGCCGGCGGCGGCCACACGTCGCATTATCATTCCCTTCTCCGCTTATCGGTAGACGGTTTACGTCGTTCAAGCAATAAGCGGCGGTGTGGGGAGTCGCAGCAGCTATTGTACACGCTTCCCACCAAGGCGGACCTGGTGAGTGTGACGCGATGTGAGTACGGAGCCGCGGCGGAATTCACGGGTGGGGGAGACGGCAGATCCCGAGAAATCCCACCGACCAGCGGCATCGTCCGGCATGATTTCCACATGCGACCCCGCAGGGAATCAAACCCGGTTCGCCTTGGTGGGAGGCGAGTAGTTTCATCACTACACCACCACGGCCACAGGGTTTTTTTGGGGGGGGGGGATCGCTCTATACGGGAAAGCAGTCGAATGCGTCACGTCGGTGTGTAATCAGCGTGGGGTGGAACGAGGCATGTCAAATTCGGATCGTTGTGCCTTTCACGTTTGGGTACCACGCTGCTGAAAAGCAATGTATAGACACTAAGAAAAAAATTTGCCAGTCTAATGAACCGCAAGTCATGCAGCCCAAACCTCTGCAAACTCGAGCCGCTCTCATTTGTTCTCTGGCCGCTGCCTTTGTGAGGAACCAATTTTACCGTTGGCTGGGTCCCGCTAGAANCGAGCCGCTCTCATTTGTTCTCTGGCCGCTGCCTTTGTGAGGAACCAATTTTACCGTTGGCTGGGTCCCGCTAGATACGGGCCCGGAAAATGTCCTGTTTCAATGACCTGTGGCTAGACAGCTACTGAATTTGTGCACTGGTGACTGCCCCATTGAGTTGAACAATTTTTACCCCGGACAAAGTAGCGTGGTATTCAGTTCGTGTTTCCCTGCAAGTTTTCTGTTTACTGAGGATCCTCCAGGGTATGTGAGATAATTGTAAAAGTAATTGAAACGTATATGTGCCTAAGGTTTAACAAGTGCCAAATTAACCCGCAACAACTTCCCTATCCATATTGTTCGTTATTTCATTTGTTGCTGGTGATACTGGCGCACATCCAAGAGTAGGTGGGCTCAGTGGACTTCAGTATAGGAAATTGCATTGACAGTTTAGCTGAGAAGTTCTGGTCAGCGCTTAAGAGACGCGCCGCCCGTCATATTGAATTATTTATTTATTTACTTCCCGATTCAAATATAGGAGGATTTATTGAAAAATGCTTCAATAGAAGCTTAGTTAATTACCTTACCCATCGTTATGAACATAATATATGAACTATGCATATTTATGCAACAATTACCTGAATACCAAATTTTATATATTGATTCATTTTCACCTTTTAATGACAATCAGGGAACACCTATTAACAGTCATGTAGAAAAATTTGCTCAGAAACATAAAATGTAAGGCTTATACAATGAAACATTTTTAGAAATGAACCTGACTTCTGTTATGAGACTAAAACGAGAAATTTATGCATAAGGGATGATGCAACCTCTTAACACAGAGGTCTTGAGCGACGGGTGGAAAAAACGGGAGTGAACTCTACAAAACCCGCCGACCAAGAGCAACGTCCGCCAAGTTTCCTACGTCCCAAAAATCTGTATGACTCCGCAAGGAATCGAATCCGATTCGCCTTGGTGGAAGACGAGTAGTCTTGACGACTACACGCCGTGGCCCCTCTTTAGCTAATAATCTGCTATAGATATGCGAATCAGTGAAGTTCATTGGAAGTGTTNCGCCTTGGTGGAAGACGAGTAGTCTTGACGACTACACGCCGTGGCCCCTCTTTAGCTAATAATCGGATCTGTGTAAATCGCAGTAAATTATTATGAACACCCGCCAAATAAGAAATATTTGGTTCCTGATATAAACGTCATAATTTCAATGATTCCATAAAGAACAAATTTGTTGTTTTGCACTCAAATCTCACTTATTTGGAACAATGTCGAGTGTTCCAGTTTTAGAGTCCAATATCCTCGACGTCATGTTGCACTGCGGCCCAGCTTCCGTCGGCGAAATCAGCAGAAACACGAAAGTTAAGTTCAGCTGACACCGATATTAAATCTATACCCTATGAATACACGAAGAAACACAGAACTTGCTGACGTGCATCTTATCCGCCGGGAAATCATAGGGAAATATTCGCTCATTTATGATGCAAAGTTACCCGCAACAAATGTGTGTCATGACGTATGAGCTGTGCGGCCACTAGCATAAGTGTTCGCACACCCAGCTAAGAAAGAATCTAAATATTTCTCAAATACGAGTAGCCATCTTTTCGCAAATACATTCTTAAATAAATTGTAATTTGGCCATATATAATGTTAAACCCGAATTTATTCAAGAGTTGTGGCATCTTAAAAAGTTGTCATGTGTCTGAATTTAAATGATATTCCTAAATATCGCGATCAACTCTAATCGATTTACGTTTAGCTACAAATCAGGAATATAAATTTGCACTAAGCAACTGTTGTTCTATTTTTTTGCAAGAAATTCAAAAGAATATTTCCTGACAGTTACTCAAATTTTTTTAAGTATTCCTTGTTTCTTATTTGGGCATTGCGAATACAGAATCGCTCCAGTTATGTGTAGATATTTTTGAGGCAAAAACCAAAATAAACAGGCCAACTATTACTTTACACGGTGTACGCTACTGCTAGTGATCGTACTTTCTTCGAAAGGCTTGAGTCATTTTCTACAATTTGCTACCTTTAGAGGCCGTGGTTGGTGACTCATGAATCATGACTACGATTGAGGTCATTCATTTGTTAGGTCGCAGTTGCGGGACGCTTAAAAAAATTCTTAATAAACTCGCAATCTCCATATTCGTCTCATTATCAATGCAGTACGAATAATTACTCGTGTTGTACAATTTTTCAGCTGTATATTTGTGAATCGATATTGTTATCTGCATTAAGATTTATCAATAAGTTCCTAACTCCTTTTGGCAGAGGAGGATTATAATATTCTGATGATAAATAACTGCTACGAAAGCAGAATAAGGAAGAGACAATTTCTGCTACAAGACAACGAAGGGTTTCTTCGCTACCCTTACGTACTGNCTACGAAAGCAGAATAAGGAAGAGACAATTTCTGCTACAAGACAACGAAGGGTTTCTTCGCTACCCTTACGTACTAAAGCGTAATAACGGAAAAAAAGTTCATGGAATTTTTTTCGCATAAATATGACACAGTTTGCGTTCATCAGTATTATCTGTAATAAAGGTGATGCATAATTANATGGAATTTTTTTCGCATAAATATGACACAGTTTGCGTTCATCAGTATTATCTGTAATAAAGGTGATGCATAATTACACTACAACTCTGAACGAAAAATAATGTGATTGATAATATCTGTTAAACGACTTACAATACCAAAACTACATTATACAAATCTTCTCGCTACAACAATTGCTAAGTAAGATACTTTTTTTTGTAACACAAGAAAAATAACTTACCAGTTGTTTACTTGGAGGATCGTGAGACCGGTGTCCTGAGCTAGCTGCTTCTTTTGGTCTTCAGAAGGATACGGATGCTGCAACACACGAAACGATAATGACAATNGGTGTCCTGAGCTAGCTGCTTCTTTTGGTCTTCAGAAGGATACGGATGCTGCAACACACGAAACGATAATGACAATAATACTCAAGTTTGTAGGTCAACAGTACAAAAATTGTTATAAAATACTGGCACACATGTAGGCTTACNAATGACAATAATACTCAAGTTTGTAGGTCAACAGTACAAAAATTGTTATAAAATACTGGCACACATGTAGGCTTACTTACATACGCTGTGCATTTTAACAGGACCAATAACTAAAAAACGCAGGCAGCCAAATAAAATTACGGGATGAGCTTTTCTTTCATTGTATTGAGGGGGGGGGAGGGGTGAAAGGAGGAAATCTGTAATCAACTTAACTTATTAGTCTCGTCGATGTACAGCAAATATGATTTAAATAATTTTCTCATAGAGTCCACACTATACCGTAAATAATTGCTCAACTTTTAAAATATTTTTCCATACACATATTTACTTAACAGCACATAAACACTGATTATNTAGAGTCCACACTATACCGTAAATAATTGCTCAACTTTTAAAATATTTTTCCATACACATATTTACTTAACAGCACATAAACACTGATTATATACTTTAGACAATCCTGCAGCCGCGTTGCAGGAAAACAGTACATCATCTCGCGTCATGCTAAAGCTCAACAGCCAATCCTACTGGAATTGACGCTCCCTTGCCATCGTCTAGAGGCTAAGTTAATCGGAAATGAGTTTTAATAACCACGTTGGCTTTATTCCCATGAAATAACGAGCATTTGATTAGAAAGATATAAAATATTCACATCAGACAAAACTCGCCTCCAGTAAGTACACCATGAGCTAGCGCAGCAGTCGATTCAGGCTCCTCTCTTGACATAGAATGGTGTAAAATTACTATTACTGTGTAGCAGAAAATGAACTGCAACATTTGTGTATTTTCTCTCCAGAGTAAGTTAATTTACACAGACATCGCTAATGTAATTTCACCACTGTGTATGTGAATTTCTCACTAACAAAACGCAGATTAACAGTAATTGTAATTACAAAATTACTGTACATTTTTTTACTGTTTTACTGAACAATTTTATCGCCAGCTTACGTTCTTTTACAACTACGTCATATTAATTCACATGCATTGTATGAGTATTTTTCAAATTCTCATAGTTATTTTACTCCGATTTGTAACATGTTAGTTTAGAGTTATAAAATGTTATCTCCAAAATGTGGGTAATAACTCACTTCAGATGTAGAATAGNTATACTTTAGACAATCCTGCAGCCGCGTTGCAGGAAAACAGTACATCATCTCGCGTCATGCTAAAGCTCAACAGCGAATCCTACTGGAATTGACGCTCCCTTGCCATCGTCTAGAGGCTAAGTTAATCGGAAATGAGTTTTAATAACCACGTTGGCTTTATTCCCATGAAATAACGAGCATTTGATTAGAAAGATATAAAATATTCACATCAGACAAAACTCGCCTTCAGTAAGTACACCATGAGCTAGCGCAGCAGTCGATTCAGGCTCCTCTCTTGACATAGAATGGTGTAAAATTACTATTACTGTGTAGCAGAAAATGAACTGCAACATTTGTGTATTTTCTCTCCACAGTAAGTTAATTTACACAGACATCGCTAATGTAATTTCACTACTGTGTATGTGAATTTCTCACTAACAAAACGCAGATTAACAGTAATTGTAATTACAAAATTACTGTACATTTTTTACTGTTTTACTGAACAATTTTATCGCCAGCTTACGTTCTTTTACAACTACGTCATATTAATTCACATGCATTGNACTGTTTTACTGAACAATTTTATCGCCAGCTTACGTTCTTTTACAACTACGTCATATTAATTCACATGCATTGTATGAGTATTTTTTAAATTCTCATAGTTATTTTACTCCGAATTGTAACATGTTAGTTTAGAGTTATAAAATGTTATCTCCAAAATGTGGGTAATAACTCACTTCAGATGTAGAATAGNTTGTAACATGTTAGTTTAGAGTTATAAAATGTTATCTCCAAAATGTGGGTAATAACTCACTTCAGATGTAGAATAGGTCATTATATACAAAAGCCAGCATATTCTATCAGCGGGCGTTAATATTTCCTTTTGAACACACAGAAGGAGTTCGAAGTAGTTCTACTTCCTACCGCTAGATCGCATATTGCAGCTATATTTGAATTCACAGGAAAATTAGTGTAAAACTACAACTGTACTCGTTTTAGCAAATTACACATAAAACTGTAAAATTACAGAAAATTTGTACGTGTAATTATACGTACAGAGATACTCCAGAATGTAATGTATGTTGACACACACACGGTAATTGTANAAAATTTGTACGTGTAATTATACGTACAGAGATACTCCAGAATGTAATGTATGTTGACACACACACGGTAATTGTGAAATTACACAATTTATGATGTAAAACTATACTTACATGGATGTTCATACGACTATGTAGCAGTAAAAATACATAACNAAATTACACAATTTATGATGTAAAACTATACTTACATGGATGTTCATACGACTATGTAGCAGTAAAAATACATAACTTAAGGTTTTAATACAGTGCGTTGGTGTATTTTGACACGTACTTCAAAATGTGTAAATTAACACCAACATTGTGTTTGTTAAGCCATACATTCATGTATTTTTACCAAAGGCATGTAGTGCTCCTTGGATTATTAAGAACACTGGTGTAAAATTACACGTACCGTAGTTGCTTTTACAAATTACACATACAAAATGTAAAATTACCAAAAATTTGTATGTGTAAATTTACGCTTATTTTTACAGCGTAGAGCAATAAAACGGTTTACAAATCAGTTAACTCTCATGACAGATCGCTGGACATTGAGCCTCGCGAAGTAAATGCTGGCCGAATGTACCATTCATGTGCATTATGTACACACTTTTGTACACTGAGCCTGAATTGGTTAGAGCCCCAAAAATGTTTACTTCCCTCGAATGTTTTATTGGTTCTAACTTTCACACTACTTCCGAAGCAAAACATTTGTGCGCCATGAATATGTCGCCATGTTTGTGTACTTCAACGCATCGTTTATGAAAAACTATGCCCATTTATTTATTTTTCATTCTTCTCGCATTTAAAGCGACATACATGGCTTAGAGGACTTCCATGCTAGCTTATATTGCTTGTAATCTAGGCTTGAATCTCAGGTGGCAACGACATATCGTTTCATATTAGATTTCATAAATTACGTTTTTCATTTATTCATAGTAGTTACATCACAAGCTCCTGTTTGTTACCTCATAGTTATTTTATATCGATAAATAACTTGTCTGAGACACTAACTGNAGTTACATCACAAGCTCCTGTTTGTTACCTCATAGTTATTTTATATCGATAAATAACTTGTCTGAGACACTAACTAAGACCTGAGTAAAAAAAATTGTTTTTAATGAGGTACCGTTATTTTGCAAAAAAATAATCTTAAACGATTAATTATTCAGCAGTTTTAGCATTTTTAGCCTGCTATGTGGAATAAAAATATCGCAATATATGATTTTAATTCACACAAATATGAGTAAAATCTCTCGCTAAGTTGTGCGTAGATAAGTTTCAATTATAATTTATTNATGATTTTAATTCACACAAATATGAGTAAAATCTCTCGCTAAGTTGTGCGTAGATAAGTTTCAATTATAATTTATTTTCGAGGCAAGCTTGAAGTACAGATGTAAAAACTGAGGTATGTTAGGAAACTATTTTATTTGTTAAGGAAAATATTTCGATAGTTTAGTACTGCAAGCCAATAACTGTAATGATAAGAAGTCGAGAATTATACTACATAATTTAGAAAAGATAACTAGACGCAATAAGCCCAAGTGCATGCATAGTTGTAACAGCTCTGCGCGCCTAGCCGTCATCCACGAAGCTGGGAAGTGGCAGGGCGTGTTCGGGAGGGAAGATGCGCCGAAAAAGAGTTTTATTAATCCGTTTCATTTGGCTTGAAGCCCTGATGGGAGGGGGAGGGGGGAGGGACCTCCCTCGCCGACCCGTCACGTCGACGGCGGAGAGCTGACGAGGGGGCTGCCGGGAACGCTGACGGCGTAGTTCGTGCCCGAAACCAGTCGGCGCCAATGACAGCGCTGCTATTGAATTAGACGTGACGAAGAGGGTGCGAAAGGGGGAGGCGGAGCGCCCGGCGTGTCAACTCGACGTGACAGGATAGTGCTCCAGGCACTTGGGTAAACTACAGGAATAATAACCGAGGGGTATTGNTCGCCGTCGAAGAGGGCGGGTGGGGCCAGGGGGACGTCTCCGCCCAGAATACTGTCACGTCCGGGGACGAGCGACGATATCACGCCGCTCTTCAGCTTGCGGAAATAGGGCCTGCGACTCGCCCACCCCACGGGTTTAACACTCACGTCAAAATTTAAAATTTGATGTCAACTATCCTACTCCACAAAAAAATGTGTGTTTTACTTGACGTAGGGTTTTTTTCTTGATGCTCTATAAGAGCCCGCAATTACCACTTCACAGTTAACATTTAATCTTTTGATATGGTAGGCCGTAGATAGTAATATACTTCCTGAAGCTGTAAATAAGTCAATATATCAAAATGTGTAACTAAAATAACAACTACTTTGATGTTTCGTCGTGCGGTTTTGCAGCAAAGAGTTAATGTTAATAGTAAAGAGGCCGCCTGTTTAAATTGGGCTCCAAGCCTAGTGGTTAAAGGATCAGTATCCAAGTTCTGAGGAAGGCAATGCGTAAATTGAAAAAGTACAGAGAAATAATTTCTGTGTGTTTTAACTACCATATTCAGTAGATAAGCAACTCCTTCTTCAAAAATTGGTTGCACCATTTGTGACTGCTTCCAATTTAAAATATTTAATTTTCGTGAAAAATTATATTACCAGATTTGCAATCAATGATTCACCTTGTCCCTATACTATGCGGCTGCGCCAAAACTAGTTATTAACAATAAAACATATTCTTCCCAAATTGAAATCACAAGTCACAGAAGTATACGTTCCAACCAAAATAAGCCTCAATAAATATTATCACTTATGTAGCCGAGTTTGCTTTGTATATTATAAGTAATGTTCATTAGCTTTCTACACATAAGCATAACGATTACCAGCTGGCGGCAAATTTTGAGAAGAGCTGCAGGCAGTCCTTGTTCCATTAAATAATTAGCCTGCAGGACCTCGCATCTGCATTTTTTTTTACTACAATTGCATGTTTTTGTAGTTTTCTTCGTGTGCGGTTTGAAGGCGGGTGCCATAACCTAATGGCAAATACTATAACTTAAGTAATTAACTATAAACCACCATGTTTCCAAACAAGCCTATATGGCCAAAAATGGCATTACTGACTTACACAACTCTCAAATAGCTGTTTTATCAACAGGCTGTTATAGGGTCCAGTTGCTCAGCCCAGAAGAATAGCGATATAGGCCCTACGCTCTAAACCTTAAATACTGAACGTGTGAACAAATCAATGAAACAAATATCTCCACTGGGAATCAGTAGAAGCTCATTAATTGTTTCGCACGGCCGAATTTCTCTGATTGTATAAAGATTTCCTCCGAATAACCGTGAATCCCGCTACTAAAGTGGCATTAGCTCNACGGCCGAATTTCTCTGATTGTATAAAGATTTCCTCCGAATAACCGTGAATCCCGCTACTAAAGTGGCATTAGCTCCCACTTCAATTAACTGATTCGCGACTTGATAGCAGCTTATTAACTGACGTTCTGTACTTAGCATTCAACTGACTGATGTCGGTGATGGAGGTTTAGGTGTCTGCTAAATTCATATCAGTTATACAAGGTCTAGTCACATTATTGAAGCGGGTATATAGTGCAGGCTGGCTGTACACATTGCGCTTCCTGCTGTCATGGGTAAGGGAAGCGGGTGACTGGACAGCTGCTGATTGGCGACGGGTAGCTTTCTCCGACGAGTCACGGTTTCGGTTGCATATAACGGATGGACGTCAGCGTGTCCGGCGAGAAACGTCGGAGAAGTGACACCCTGCATCCATCGCTGGACGAACATAAGGCAGTGGGGTCAGTGTTATGGTATGTGGAATATTTCCGTAGTATTCTCAACCTCCCATCATCCTTGTGGAAGGCACTCTTGATCGATTTCGTTATGAATCCATCCTCGGCGATCACGTCCATCCGTACTTGATGATTGTCTTTCCTCGGGAGGATGGAATCTTCCAGCACGATAATGCGCCTTGCCACACGGCTAGAAGTGCCCACACGTGCTTGGAAGAGCACGATCAAGACTTTCAAAATTTTTCTCTGGCCCCCAAACAGCGCTGATCTCAATCCAATTGAACATGTGTGGGACCACCTCGACCGTCATGTTCGCCGTCTGTCACCTCCTTTACGCACCTTTCAACAGTTGTGGGACGCACTGAAGACAGCATGGCTCCAGATACCCGTGGGGACCATCAGCACCTGACTGAGTCACTGCCAGCTCGTCTTGCTGCTGCCCATGAAGCGAAGGGTGGATACTCTGGGTACTAGCAGGTGGTCATAATAAAGTGATTCGACTGTGTATGTACGAAGAATATAAATAGTGTTCACAAATAATTCAGACAAACTCCGGTAAGTGATTCCTCACAAACATACGAGCGAAAATCCCGGCAATTACTCACAAAAATATAAACGTAACGAAATACATGGNAAGTGATTCCTCACAAACATACGAGCGAAAATCCCGGCAATTACTCACAAAAATATAAACGTAACGAAATACATGGCATATAGCCTGGGTGCTTCATAATGATGGCATACGCACTTAAAAGTGGTGGTGTCAGACAATTTTATTGCTCATAGCACACTGAAGGAAAAATATTGTTTTAGGAATCATAATTCTGTAGCCGTTACCCTCTTAGACGGNTTATTGCTCATAGCACACTGAAGGAAAAATATTGTTTTAGGAATCATAATTCTGTAGCCGTTACCCTCTTAGACGGTTTGGTTGAGGCTACATTACGAATATTGTTAAAGTTATATGGCAACACCAACATAACATATTGTAAAAGGTCAGTGCGTCACAAATTAGTGACGTCATTACTTTCTACATAATAGAATGTTGCAATTACAAACGAGTAGGATTCTGACTACAATCCAGTATGGTATTCCCTGTGATGCTGCTCTTATGCAGCTACAGAGCTGATTATACACCCAGCAGTAACATTTAGTGANCAGTATGGTATTCCCTGTGATGCTGCTCTTATGCAGCTACAGAGCTGATTATACACCCAGCAGTAACATTTAGTGATAATAATCTGTTCTGCTGCCTGAACTGCGTAGCATGGTGGCCCCAGCGAAAGTGTATGGTAATCCTAGCAGTCTTATGTAAGCTGTTGTAATTCCCTCGTCGGCTCATATGAAGGCTGCCATATCTACTTATTTCTTAGATCTTGAAAAATTGCTTGATGANTTGTAATTCCCTCGTCGGCTCATATGAAGGCTGCCATATCTACTTATTTCTTAGATCTTGAAAAATTGCTTGATGAAGCAGGCAGCTTCGAACCGCCGAACCTTTTGTTGACAGACAGAAGCTAATGAGACGACTTCACATATGAGTTAGCTTATTCATATAATGTAAAAATATTTCATATATATTATATATGTATATTTGTATCATATAACATTGGGTGTCATCTGATATAAAAATGTTTTTACGAGTAACGTTTGTGTAAACAGGTTTTCCTTTAACATCAGATAATTTCTATTACCANCTGATATAAAAATGTTTTTACGAGTAACGTTTGTGTAAACAGGTTTTCCTTTAACATCAGATAATTTCTATTACCAATAAAGATATGGCGTTAGTTATTTAATTTTTGTGTCCTGTTTGTGTAAGTGATATACGTCTTTTAAAAACAAATAGGACATCCCAGCACCCTTGTTGCGATTATTACATTTAACGCCTAACATGGTGGTGTNACGTCTTTTAAAAACAAATAGGACATCCCAGCACCCTTGTTGCGATTATTACATTTAACGCCTAACATGGTGGTGTCTGTCAACACTTTAAAGGGTGCACTGTAGCCTCACTGATTGTCAACAGCCTCCACTAAATAAATATTACTTNGATAGACGTCTTTTAAAAACAAATAGGACATCCCAGCACCCTTGTTGCGATTATTACATTTAACGCCTAACATGGCGGTGTCTGTCAACACTTTAAAGGGTGCACTGTAGCCTCACTGATTGTCAACAGCCTCCACTAAATAAATATTACTTNGGTGTCTGTCAACACTTTAAAGGGTGCACTGTAGCCTCACTGATTGTCAACAGCCTCCACTAAATAAATATTACTTCATAATAACAACATTTTCCTATTTATGTTCTGTCTTGTTAATTCTACTAGTTATATGATCTTTAAAAGAATTAGAGGTTTTCTTTAACAGTTCGTGACACTGTTGTAATTATACCATACTTGTTTGTTAACTCTACAATACTAGCTCTGTGATCTTAACAGAATCGGAAGGTGCATCCAACAGTCCACGACACTGTTGTAGCTACCATACTGTTTCTGTAAACTTTTGAAATAAAACGAGGTGATTTCTACAGAATACTCTGTTGCAGTTACCAAACAGCACTGTAGGGTTTACAATAGCTTGTTCTGTTAAAGCAACAATACTTAGATTGTGGTAACAACTATCTGTATATTTTCTACTACAGAAAACACTGTTCCTGCTACAGAAAAGATGGTCCCCTCAACAGAATAACGTTTAACAATTTTTAAGATTTTTCNACAGAAAACACTGTTCCTGCTACAGAAAAGATGGTCCCCTCAACAGAATAACGTTTAACAATTTTTAAGATTTTTCTGCTAACAATTTGGAATGTAAAGTATTAAAGAACATTCTGTTGCTGGTACTAAAGTTTAGTTGTCGCTACTATAAAATGTCATTGCAGAACTGTTCTGTTAATTCTTTCAGTGCAGGGAAAATACTTTACTTTGAACTCGATTTTACTGATAGTACGGTGTAATTAAACAAATATGCATATATTTAGCAAAAAAAAAGTATAGCGAGGTGATAATGATGGTTGCCACCCTCCTGTTGCTTGAAATTTTCATACAAAATAACAATCGAGTATTTTTTACTGTAGTAAATGAGCATGTTAGAATTAACGAAGGCCAACTTGTGTTATTAACTAGACTACACAATTTTTTTTGNTTACTGTAGTAAATGAGCATGTTAGAATTAACGAAGGCCAACTTGTGTTATTAACTAGACTACACAATTTTTTTTTGAGATGGGGATAAACATTAATTAACCTTTAATTTTTCGAAAAATATGCAGTCTGGCGTAATAGCACAGTAACTGTTAATTTCAATTTACTATTTTATTATCCGTTATGAATATTCGATTGGCACTTCGCACAGTGAAATTTCAAGCACTAATCTATTTTTTTTTCTGTAGATATGTATTTCCATTGAATGGCATACTATCTACACACTAACGGGGTCTTGAGAGCCGATGAGGGTGGATGGAGGTGAGTATGGAGCGACGGCGAAATGAAAGGGCAGGGGAAACGGGAGATCCCCGAAAAAACCCGCTGACCAGCGGCATCGTCCAGTGCGATTCTCACGTGAAAATCCGGGGAGCGACCCCGCCGGGAATCGAACCCGGTTCGCCTTGGTGGAAGGCGAGCATTCCTATCACTACACCAGCACGGCCCCAATAAATGAGTCCCAAGCAAATTATTTCCTGTGCTATTCTCAATGAACCAGTCTGTCAATTCCACTTTTAAGGGTGTGTGCCATCCTTAGATAGCAAGTTAAGCTATATACAATGTATAAACATTCCGCTTACCATTTTCAGAGAAATAACTTGTCGGAGTTATTTAACGTCCTGTATCATTAAGGGGATATATAAAGAGCTTCTTTAAATTTGCACGTCGGCCACACCAGAAAGGCAGGGGCACTCAGAAAAATTATGATTGTGTGTCGGAACCAAATTTCTATAGCCAGAATTAATGTAGGATGTTAATATTGCAACAGGAAGCGTGTTGTTGGCACCGTCTAAAATTTGTAAACGCAGATATTAATATCAAAAACACACACTGCTGTGGCCGAATTTGTGATTTAACTGGAACTATGCATTTAGTTCCTTCATAAGAGCTAATGGTAACTGCTACAGAACAGCGTGTTCCTTCGAAAGAACCACTTTGGCAATATTTGGATTGTTCCCGCAACAAATAAAACTGCAGTAAACTGGCATACCGTAAAGTGGGGTGAAATTGATCAGCAGGGGGCGAGATTGATCACTTAATACGCGTTAAGGCCAGGTACATAGGTGGGGTGAAAATGATCAGCAGGGGTGAGATCGATAACAGCAGAAGATTTTCATGTGATCAATCTCACCTCTGCTAATCAATCTCACCCCACTTCACGGTAACGTTATGTTGCTAGTACACAAGTTAGTTTGCTGCCACCTTTAAACCAGAACTGTTCTGTTGGTCACTTCTCTGCTCATTCCTCACACACACGTGAGTTTACATTGCGCTTACGTTATTCTGGTGAGTAATGGCCTGCCGAAGTTTGTCGGTGTTATTTGCGAACATGTATTATTCAGGGGGAACATACAGGACACCCTGATGCCTAGACGTCGGCCGCGCAAGTGTGTAGAATGGGGGGAGGGTGTGAAGACTAACCGGGCACCGTGAGAAAAGGAGTGCGCGTGGCTGACGAGGTGATCCCTGGGCGGCAGTGGGCGTGCATGGAGGGAGGTCTGCGCCCGCCCATCGTTACCCGGGGGCTGCGACGCCTGGGAGNTGCATGGAGGGAGGTCTGCGCCCGCCCATCGTTACCCGGTGGCTGCGACGCCTGGGAGGGGCAGCTACACGTGCCCACACGCGACTGCCGGACCCGCCCCCGGGATCCCGACCTCACGGTCCCAGCACCGTCTCACAACTACCCTCGTCGTTACCGGGTCGTCGCCTCGCTTCTCCCTACACCTGCACCCGTCCCCACGTCGCTCCTTAACGGTTAATTTGCCACTGTTGAAATCGGCATTTGAAAATTTGCACGTCCATGCCCACATATGTTTTAACAGGCATACAGACTGGCATGCATCCAGTAAAGTTCGCAACGACACAGTTCCATGCTATAATGTAGAATTAAAAGTTTTAAGGGCACTGCCTGCCGGCTGGCAGCTGCGACAAGCAAATATGAAATCTCATTTTAAGGAAATTTTGCGTCAGCGCGTTAAATTCAGAGACAAGACGGTTTCAAACAACATTCATTATTCATGCATTTTTTTTACGAAAAGATCCCTACGAGCGTATATTTTCAATATAGATAGGCAGTAGCTATATACTTTTTTCTAAAACATAAATGTTAAAAATGCCAACAGGATATACACGTTCTGGAAACATCTCCGCTGTAGCAAACTTCTCCTAAAAAAATTCGTGAAGAATACATTTTGTTTGAAACGCTTATCTTTAACGCACTGAGGTGAAATTTTCTTATCATGGGATTTCCTATTTAAATTTCACAGTTGCCAGCGGGTAGGCAGTGNTTAACGCACTGAGGTGAAATTTTCTTATCATGGGATTTCCTATTTAAATTTCACAGTTGCCAGCGGGTAGGCAGTACCATTAAGTAAATATTCGTAAATGCTAAAAAAAATTGATTTTTTTCCGTCTTTTTTAATGCATATAAGAATAAGAATTAGCAAAATTATAAAATGTTTACTTTGTTAAAAAATTTACAGTTTCNGTCTTTTTTAATGCATATAAGAATAAGAATTAGCAAAATTATAAAATGTTTACTTTGTTAAAAAATTTACAGTTTCACTTGGCTATAGAATGTCTAAAGTGATCAGGCCCGTGGTAATGCTAATTATCACATGTGGCGAAAGAATACACGGTGTGCATTTATGCAGAAAACATGCTCAACGTTTGCCATATTCTTAAATACGTTTACCTTGGTTGGTTGCGTACAGTAAGTTTATAGAACTGCGAAGCAGCAAATAGACAGTTGAAAACCATCTTTCATTGTTTTGGGTCAATTTTGGTTCACAAGTCTTCGCTTCGTTAAATAAGGAGGGGTTGGAAGGGACGTCGGTTTGTTTTACCGTCGTGAACCGATATTGCGTAGAAACAATCATTGCAAGACTTTAAGATTGACAACATAAATTATTTACTTTGATGGTTATATAACATCATTCAGTTCAAGTGCTTTCCTAAAAATGTTGGATGTGATTTTAAAACGTTGAAATAAATGTCAATATTACATTAAATTGAAATAGAAGGAAACTATACTTTGTTTAGTCTGTGAGTCAGTAAGATAACGTAGTGTGCAAGTAAAGGGCAAATAGGTGCCCTTGTAAAAATAGCAAAACCAAAAGTTATCGCTGAATCGTGCTCACTGTTGTCATTATCGGAGAGATCGATGTGCCACTGCTGCATTAGGGTTTTCTTACAAAATCGAACCAATCACCAATCGCCTGTGATAGTGGCACGATAATTATTGCTCTTTTCGAGTGCAGGCATGCTAACGACCAGAAAATGAGGGCAATTTTCAAGCGCAAAAGTCGGAGCAATAAAGAAACTCCGGAACGCGCCAAATTGCCTCGCTGGCGAACCATTATGCCAGTTACCACTCGAGCAAAGCCACGACCCAAAGGGGCGCTCCACGGCGAAAGCTATAAAACTTTGCGTGACACGTAGTCATTTAGTCATTACCTCCGATCGAGATTTCACAATCGAGACCTCGCATCGACGCGGCGTCAAGGAGTAGGTACGTCTAGCGGGGAACGAACTCGACCACGGTGGGGAGGTCGCTAATCGCCACAATCACCCAGGCCTCGAGTGCACGAAAGATCAATTTTCGCCCCACCCCCCACGGGGGCATGCGGGTACGCCTCTCGATAGGTACCGGTAATTCCAGCTAAATTTGGAACGTGTAAATTTCCAAATCCCGCTATCGGGAGTTTGGCGCGCGTGTAGGTCCGTGCGCGCATGTCCAATTTATCGCCAGCCTGCAGCCGGCGCCCCGGCAACGAGTCACAACCACGTGATCCGGGATTTGCAAGGCCAGACGGCAAGTTACACGTCGTCTATTAGGGCGATAGGCTCCCAGCAACATTGCGAGCAGAGCGTAGTGCAGCTCTCTAGCGAGATGTCGCCACAGCACGCATCGTTTACCTATTTTATGCTTGCGAGGTGAATTCCAACCCTACCTACTGAACTGGAAACAGTAACGCATGTACGGAAATAAAAATTTTCACACTGAATATATAATTCTTTAGATATATATATTGTAGCAAATTTCAAGTAGTAAATGTAGCTTAAAAAATTGCACGTGCTTACGATAACTAGTCTTCTACTTTTTATTTGTGGCACAGTAACACTTGTAATTGAAACAGCTCAAATTTAAAACGTCTGCTTTATACATGTGCTTACTTTATCAAGTAGTAAACATAATCTAGTCTGGAAGTATGCGAGTTTTGTACACACATGTGAAAACAAGTTTCTTATATTCGTTTAGTAATTTTACGCCGGTAAGTGGTGTGGAATCCTTGAGGTGCAAAGAGTTTACCTACAAGCTCTCGTAGACGCCAGCTAACCGCAGGCAATACGTCGGTTTCCCAGCACCGCAATCGGGACTTAAGCCGATGAATCCGGATACGCACTCCCGTTTACCCCACTTACGCACTCCATCTGTGTGCACCGCCAAATAAGACAGGTTTTAAATGCACGTTTGCTTGCGTGTATAAGGACTTATTGGCCCATCTCGCAGACTGTTCACAAGATANAAGACAGGTTTTAAATGCACGTTTGCTTGCGTGTATAAGGACTTATTGGCCCATCTCGCAGACTGTTCACAAGATGGTGACACTGCTGTCAACGAAATTATTTTTATACTTACAACGACCAGAAATTTTTCGCCATCACTTACATTTTCTTGAATAATAAACTGCTATACTGTGCAATTTTTTTTTAAAAACGATTCTTCATAAATTGTAAATTCAAGTTTTTTTTTACATATAGGGACATGGCATGGGAAGTNAAGACAGGTTTTAAATGCACGTTTGCTTGCGTGTATAAGGACTTATTGGCCCATCTCGCAGACTGTTCACAAGATAGTGACATTGCTGCTGTCAACGAAATTATTTTTATACTTACAACGACCAGAAATTTTTCGCCATCACTTACATTTTCTTGAATAATAAACTGCTATACTGTGCAATTTTTTTTTTAAAAACGATTCTTCATAAATTGTAAATTCAAGTTTTTTTTTACATATAGGGACATGGCATGGGAAGTNTTTTTTTTTAAAAACGATTCTTCATAAATTGTAAATTCAAGTTTTTTTTTACATATAGGGACATGGCATGGGAAGTGTACCACATCAAGATGCAGATCTAGAAATGTTGAGCTTGGCAAGTTTGGATATTCACAACGCATTCCAAATTCACTGAACAAACGTAAGAAAGCTACTATGGATGTAAAAAAAGAGGGGGGGGGATTTAGCTACTGCATTCTCTCTCAATAAGCGTATACCGTCGTATGGAACATTTGTGAACAATTTATTAAGTGTGTGACTTGGACTCGCAAACTACAGATAGACGCTTTCCTTTGAGTATCTTAAGGAAAATTCTGAATATGTAAATACGCACATATTCAAATGAATCGGTGCATGCCGAGTTATTTTGAAATTATTGCTTTACAATGTCAACGCTCCATTCCGGGAGGTTTACATATTTTACAACAAAAAAAGCACGCACATCCACGGCTTATTTGAAATTTTAACTCATATTGGCAAATTAAAGAGAAATATCCTAGCATTGTGAACTCACAGACCCGCATACAATATTTAACACGTACCGCCGCGCCAATCACACAGTAAACCAGATTAAAAAATCCAGCATCAAAAAAATTGAGAAAGAGCAAAATATGTTGTTACTGTTTACCGCCATCCTTTTGCGGCAATAGTAAATTTAGTAGTCGGGACAAAGAATTTTGTTAATGGTAAAAAATATGGAAATTAGTTACGAAGAAAAAATTGTGCTCGAAACAGAATCCATTTTATCGTAACAAACGTTTGGCAAATAATATTTTATAAAAATATTAAGTAGTAACCACGGAAGCACTTTTTTTTAGAGTGAATCAACAGCTGAATAAGAAAGCGAGAGTAAAAGTTTTGAGACATGTTAAGATAATTCCAAAATATATGTATTTACCAATTAAAATGAGTTACTGTTACTGGTTCAAAATGTAATATAAAAGAGCGCGTCGAAATTCGCAATCTGCGCAGCGGCACGCAGGACCTTCTCGCGGAAGAGCAGCAGTAGGACTGAGCGATCGGCGAACTATTATGCAAACTGCTTACGACCCGAACTCGGCCTCCAATCCCGAATAAATTGACAGCAGTCAATGTGGGAGGGGCGGTGTATGAGTAAGCTGGGAAACAAGGGGAGGCCGGAATACTTACAGAGGAATAAATATACTTCGACGCACGCACGATCCGCCTCGCCCCCAAACCCCCTTTTCCCCCCTCTTTCTAACACAGCCGGCATACATTACATTACGACATGCTCCGAGTGATATCGGCGTGGCAGGGAAGGAATGGGGGAAAGAGAAGCACAGCTACAGACAGCCTGCAGTTCTGGCAGTCAGACGCAGAGAACGAAGTAAGACAAAAAACTCGGGGAGGCGGAAACGCGACGCATAACAGCAGTTGGAGGATGTGAGAGGGACTAAAATTAACCGTACACCCGAAATGTCGGGTACACTATGGCCTAGCACCTACAGCGCTCGGACAACAAAAGGAATTATTAGCTTCTACACAATCAAGTGTTTTTTGATCATGCGGTAGTACGTCTCGCATGCAGATAGCCATTTCTGTGCAATAACGAAAAGCAAAATAATTTTTTTACACAATTTTTTATGGTAAGGGATTTCAATGTGTTTCATATCATAACCATTTACGAGTTACTTGTTTTTGTATTGCATGGGGCTTATTAACGTTCCCTTGTGTTATGTCTGAAGGTTTATCAGGGGACGGCTTACAAACTAACTTTTGACCTAATTTAAACTAGCACCCATACGTTACCTAGGATTCTAACCCAGAACCTCCCGCACCGCGGACCGGCGGCGGCGCACCAAACGAATGCGCCATGGGAGGTCGGCTAATCCCTATCAAGCGTCTTGTAAAATTCAAGCGACGGGCGCCTTGCAGCGCAAAAGAGAACCGAGACAAAGTCACCTTGCAGGAGACATTGGAAGGACTTGTATTGGAGCTTCAGAGCATACAAGATATTCGAGGTAGTCTGTAAGGTGTATCAAATACGCGATATCACGACTGGTGCAACCATAGATAAACAAGATGGTATCACCTCCACTCAGTAGTCCTGGTTGCTGCGTTGTTGCTTCAAAATTAGGCGAAGAAACGTGCTTTACTTTACCTTAACGTAGTTACGTAGCCTACAATGTTAAACCAAAGAATAAATAATTTGTATTCTTTTGATGAACGAAGTTCTTCAAGGATTTCTCCTAATTTGTGAGGAATTGACATGGCACATATCAAACCAGTGCACTTGCATTTTTCAGGAATGAGTTTGGAAAGCCACGTGAAAGTGACACTCGCAGTGAAATCAACCGGGATCGAACATACGACACTAGAAATGCTGCCGCGTGGCCAGATAAGATCAGCGGAAGACTACATACGTCGAGTTGTATGTCAAATTTATAGTGGATTCAAGTCATCTGGTTAACGACTCGGTATCATGGACTAAGTTTTTACTCTCGACCTCTCAGTCTAATCATACAATAGCCAGTCAGTGATCGTACATCAGTCTTATAGAAGAGTTTAAATGTAACCTAAATTGTCTATTGCGAATCATCTAAAAGTAATTATTCTGGTTTGTTCTCACATAACTAAACGCCCGTGCCCGTGAACTAGCCATAGTAAAAACATCATCTCCTCCACAACCCTGTCATTTTGTGAGAATCTCCCACCACATGCTGCATGTTATTGTAAGGACTAGCGCCATCCTGCATTTAATCACGCGATGGCCACACACATTACACTGGAGGTGACGTGTTGATTTACAATGTGATTTCCAGAGGTTTACGCCTGCTCTATCTGGGGCTTCGCGAAAATTAATTTCTGTCGGGCTTGCAGCAGGCGCGACGAAGCGGGGAGCGAGGGTATCAGAACGGTATCAGATAATGGCAGTTGTTTCCCGAAGAGGCATTTCAGGCGCGGAATCACACCGACTCGTCGCCGTCGAGAGAAAAGAAGTAAAGCCAAGGGGTCTGACGTAGAGGGGTGAAAGGGGTAGCGAGTGTTTGTGTGTGTATGGCGAGCCGTAAATCTCTCGAATTATTGAATAACGGACGCGATAAGCGGGCAGTAAAAAGGTGCGATAACGAGCGGTGAGATAAGAGGGTTGATAAAAGAGGGCGGAGGGGTGGAACCTGTCCGGTGGCTTAGGGCGGCGATATCGGGATATTGCAGCCGGTCGGCGGTATTAGCGGAGGTGATCCGGCCGGGATTAAGATACGCCACTACCGGCGACATGTCCCGCCGNAAACTCCCGGCCCGTCTCGCCCCAGCTCTCCACCCCACACTGCCACATCTCCCGTGGCGAGGCACATACGCCTCTAGGGGGCGGTGGTGGTCTAGTGGCTAGACTACTAGCCACACACCTAGGCGAACCGGGTTCGATTTTTGGCGAGGTTGCCGGCCATATTTTCGCATGTGGGAATCATGCCGGACGATTCCGCTGGTCGGCGGGTTTTCTCGGGGATATCCCGTTTCCCCCACCCTTGCATTCCAGCGCTGCTCCATACTCACCTCACTTCGCCCTCATCGGCTCTCAAGACCCCTATGTTAAAAGCCGTCCAAATATATTCACTCACTCATATACGCCTCTTCCGCCGGCGATGCGCGGACTACGTTGCAAGGAAGCATTATTGATATAGCTTGTACACGGTCAATCGAGCATTTTTGAAAACCCTACTTGTGGGGAATCCCTTGAAAGAATTTATTAACGCTTCAAGAACATGCCTGGCTATAAGGAAGCATTGCACGCCATGAAAGCCAATGTATTAAACTACATGGGCCATTTTGTATTTTTCCCCTTTCCCTTATGGTAACTGCGCATAAGAAAGCCCTTAAAATGCTGTTTAAGCAGTTTTCACTATTTTCTCTCTTCTTATGAAAATATTTAATTAAATTAAAGTAAAAAGTGGCGTCTTAAGTAATTATGTTTTTAGCTTTCTTGGGAAAAAAACCTTATTCCTAGATTATTTATTTACTGGAATGCGCATATACGCGCATGAACACTGATTTTACGAACAATATTTTACTAGTAAGTGCCCGTAATATCAATGTTTATCCAAGTTTTGTATTCTTCTGCCATATGTACAATTAAAACTATGAGCCCAATAACTTTATTCATGCGTTAGTCAAGGGAAAACCTGAATCTGTTAAGAACCTTAACTTTTTACTAATATGTCAGTTTAGGCCGCTGATGTGTAAAGAGCAGAAGAAAACTTGAATTGCTATAAATTTAAACATTTCGCTGGCAGTAACCTATGAATGACGTCAAGACTTTGAAATATTTCTCTTAATTCGCTGCCAACTTAACTCTGAATCAGCATGCCAGCATGTACGGAGCAATAATTTTGTCAATTTTCTATTTCAAAAGTGCTCACTTTACCGTGAACAACTTATACCACATGCACGCTCTGAGCACGTGACATTATTCCGCCTGTACGCGCCGGCTGTGTTGCTATGTCCGAGGTCGTATTACTGGAGAATTATAGCCTTGGCTCTTGCACACTATGCAGGTAGGTAAGTAGGAATTAATGTCCCGTCGAGACATCGAGCTCATTAGAGACGGAGGGGGTTGCTCAGAGGAGGAGGAACGGGTAAGGAAAGAATCGGCTATGGAATCTAGTAAGGAACCTTCAAACGTTCCCCTGGAGTGATTTCGGGACACCAAGGAAAAAAAAACTGACTGGCCGGACCGGGATTTGAACCAAGGTCCTGCTACCTCGTTCGGTGCACATTGTACACACCAGCAGTGGCAGAATTTTTCATGTCGCACATACACTAGCGATCTATTAGTCTGGCGGACAAATCAAATCTCTCATCTCAGCAGTAACAGTCAAAAACTGCTTCCATTGCAACGCTCATGCTTGCTTCGCCTCTGGTATCCTCACAGAGACACTCGGCGGTCTTAGTTATTGTTACGCTCGTGAGACAAAAACGCTTACGCAATTACGGTTTTATTGAACTGATACCCGTCACCTTGGATTAATTGCTTTCCTCTAAAATCTTGAAGACAATATTTAGTTTTACGTTTAGTGGGCCGACAAGGCGTAGCTTACTACGTTTCCTGAAGTTAGTACTACATAGCTGCTGGAATTTTTTATAATTTTAAAATTTCCCCTGTTAGCTGAGACTTGAAAACGTGTCAATCTCTACCGGTAGGGTATGCAGATTATTACATAATGTTTGGAAGTTCTCATTTTAATTCAAAAAATTACGATAAAGGAGAAAGCTAGTTGGTATAGTTGTTATTTATATGTAACTGTTGTTCTGTTTCAAAGCCCCGTAAACTGTAGTTACATACCAATACTGCTGGAAACTCCTTTTATTAAACTTGATTTCGTTAGTTGAAATATTTTAAGTACCAATACTTAGCGCATGTTTTAATTATTATATATCATTTTACGATTATTGTTTTAATCTCTTTTATAAGGAACATTCATTTGGTCATGCAGAATAATGGAAACGTATCCGTGCTGGTTTTTCTGCTGTGTTTCTGCTTACTGAGGTTATCTATTGGCAGGTGGGCGTAAATCACAACACACACAGAAAATAATTTATCTACTGGTTACAAACAATTCTTTGTAAACTAGTTGCCAAAGATTTTTTTGTATCTTTATAACTGACATACTGTATATTTACAACACGTTATTTTAGAAGACCACAAAATATTTTATCTAACTTAATGTTTATAAAAAAACTTGAAGTCTATAACACTTGCTTGTTAAAATCCAACACTAGTTTTACATATTTCAAACTAATGTTTTGTGANAACCACAAAATATTTTATGTAACTTAATGTTTATAAAAAACTTGAAGTCTATAACACTTGCTTGTTAAAATCCAACACTAGTTTTACATATTTCAAACTAATGTTTTGTGAAATTTACTCTAAATTATTTGTATTATTACGAAAATATCTTTGGCAACTAGTTTTTTTTTACAGTGCACATGAGCCGCGCAATTTTTGATAACAAAAACAGTAATGTATTGTTTTTAGTTATAATATTTCTCATTTGTCTATTGTTAATGTATCTCTTCAACGTTGGTAACCATACACTGGTAACTGCGCATCTCGTATGCGCACTATAACCTACATTCTCGTGAACGGGTAAAACCCGGGCACTCCACAGCTTTCGATTGGCCATGCGGTGGTATCAGGCAGAGCGCAGATAAGATGATTCGTTGATCCTCCGCACATCCCCGAGGAAAGCTCCGATCATCCGGCGCAGGCTGTAAAACCCGCTGATACCGCAAGGTGCTCCACCGGTATCTGCCGTCGCAAATCGCCCCCCTTATTAACTCCGCGAGTGCCCGCATTCTCTCTCGAGGGTCAGGCTGTGTGCCCGCCCAGGGATTACGTTGCCCGATGCTATCTGCAGCGTTATTTCTTATTGCCCGATAGCGGTCCGATATGGCGTCCAGTCTACCGGAGGGCGCTCAGCTTTTCTTCGCCTACGTGCAGAGCACTCCATCTTCCAGCGGATTTTCTCTGGAGCCACTGCACTGTCTCCAGTGGAGATAACTGGACCGAGCTTTCAGCTACTTGGCTATCGAACCATGCAAAATTCGGTAAGAAAAGCCAGAATAACTCCAAGGCAGTGAAACCAATGAATAGTGCTCCAATGGAAACCGACGGCAGCTTAATGATTATCAAAGTGGCCGAATTTTACTTATGTGATTGCGATTTCAGCTGAATAATTTCACTAAAGTCATCTACCCCTAGGTATTGAGTTCCAAGATTATCCCACTGGTTCGCCTATCTCAGGTGTATTAATATTATGTGTATTCAGTGCTTCTTCCCATCACTGGGCACTGGATCAGAAACTGCCTTCAGAAAGGGAAAAGTCACGTGTTCAAACACTGACACGGACGTTTGTTAACATTTAGTTTCCGGACAAACCCGTGTTTACGTAAAGTGTACTACCATTACAATACACGCACCTCACGGAAACAGTGTGCTTATCTTAGTCTGAGTCACGTGATTTTTGCAGTTGTAGGGTAAAAAACAAACAGTTCAATGGTGGGACTAAGGTTATTGGTATTACGCAACTATGCATGTGCACCCCAGTCCATGACTTCTAAATGATTCGCCAGGTCGCATCAGTTTGCAAACTTTCAGTTACTGCAATTTCACTGAATGGCGTCAATGATTCACGTTTATAGCATGGGCTCCAGCAAGTTCATAACACACGTTTACTAAGTTTAGCATACCGCCATATTGATGTGTCAGGCCATTTTGTTGAGGCATGTGAAAGGAAACTGGTAATGTACTCAGCGCTTCCGCTTACAGGCCATTCTACGCTACGGGTCGCGGTATCGACTTCACAACAAGAGGCAGGAGAACCACAAAGGCCTCGCGCTAACAAATCCAGAGAGCCGCTCGACTAAGTGCCAGCGCTTCGAAATTTCAGCCCCGAGATTTTCACGGATGCATAAGCGCCCCGCTCTTAACGGGCCGTCGAGAATTAACGGAAAATCGGAGAGAACGATGGGTTGCAATTTTAGCGCTTTGTGCGTCCGCCTCCTCATGAATTTCCCCCCGCCTCCGACCTCACCCCATATCATTATCGTGGAGGTGGCGCTGCCTGGGAGAGGCCGTGGGGCGCGGGGGTGCCTCTCCGTTGTTGTTATTCATGTATTCGGCAGCGGCGGGCCGCAAAAAGCGCCCGGACCCGACGTGCTGACAAGGCCGGGAGCGCGTTATCTCCATGACAATGGGGCGCAGCATCAGCACCGACAACTGCCAGGGGGAGGGGGTGCCGCACCCCCCTGGCGGGTGAAAGGGGTTGGAAAAATACTGCACCGGGGCTGTTCCTCGCCGAAACAAAAGGGAGGAAGACGCGGGCGGGGAATACAGAAATTTGGGACAGCCGAGGAGGCAGGGGGTCAGACTGCGTCACGAAGGCCCCTCGGTCCAATTCTTCCGCGGCACACAATTGGAGCACGTCGCGAAGTAATCACAAAAACTGATATTTAATAACGCATATGCTCCTTTAGCGTTTGNTGGAGCACGTCGCGAAGTAATCACAAAAACTGATATTTAATAACGCATATGCTCCTTTAGCGTTTGGGTATGAGATGAGGGGGAAGGACCAAGTTAACCGGAAAAATCAACCCTAGCATATTCCGAAAATTACCACCCACCCTATATAATCAGAACACAAAAATCCAGCACTCCTAATTTTATCACACCAAGTGNTGGGACAGCCGAGGAGGCAGGGGGTCAGACTGCGTCACGAAGGCCCCTCGGTCCAATTCTTCCGCGGCACACAATCGGAGCACGTCGCGAAGTAATCACAAAAACTGCTGTTTAATAACGCATATGCTCCTTTAGCGTTTGGGTATGAGATGAGGGGGAAGGACCAAGTTAACCGGAAAAATCAAACCTAGCTTATTCCGAAAATTACCACCCACCCTATATAATCAGAACACAAAAATCCAGCACTCCTAATTTTATCACACCAAGTGNTATTCCGAAAATTACCACCCACCCTATATAATCAGAACACAAAAATCCAGCACTCCTAATTTTATCACACCAAGTGTAACGAAACTGTAATATTTTTACTTTGCTTTGGAGATATAACAAACACATAATTTAAAGAAATAAATATTTCTCTCCAACACTTACCTCGAGCTTCCGGGTTTATAACTGAAACAGGGATTATCATTTTCTTAGGCCATGTGTTGTTTCGCGTGTTGCAAAATGGCAACCTGACTCGACAATTAATTTAAAGTCACTGACAACCTTATGGTGTGAGGCTGCATTTCACAGACAGTAAGAGTGGAGCAGGTGACAAAATAAAGGGAAATTNCACTGACAACCTTATGGTGTGAGGCTGCATTTCACAGACAGTAAGAGTGGAGCAGGTGACAAAATAAAGGGAAATTAAGTGCTGTCAGAATAAGTAGGTCACTCCTCTCAGTATACTCCTATGAGCCCCATTATCATCATAGACTGAACAGAAATAGCCACAAGGTAACCATTGTGCAGTTAAATGAAGATTCCCTGTTGCCAAATATGCGTATTCTCAAACTGCTTCTCAAATATTTNCTCCTATGAGCCCCATTATCATCATAGACTGAACAGAAATAGCCACAAGGTAACCATTGTGCAGTTAAATGAAGATTCCCTGTTGCCAAATGTGCGTATTCTCAAACTGCTTCTCAAATATTTTTAAAAAAATATCAATTTGAGTGTACAGCTAAATGTATGGCAATTTATGGCGAATTAAGAATTAGCAACTGGAATCCAGTTGCAGTACTTAAGGGAATTTTAAAATAAAGTTAATTGCTAGACCTATGNCACTGACAACCTTATGGTGTGAGGCTGCATTTCACAGACAGTAAGAGTGGAGCAGGTGACAAAATAAAGGGAAATCAAGTGCTGTCAGAATAAGTAGGTCGCTCCTCTCAGTATACTCCTATGAGCCCCATTATCATCATAGACTGAACAGAAATAGCCACAAGGTAACCATTGTGCAGTTAAATGAAGATTCCCTGTTGCCAAATATGCGTATTCTCAAACTGCTTCTCAAATATTTAAAAAAAAATATTAATTTGAGTGTACAGCTAAATGTATGGCAATTTATGGCAAATTAAGAATTAGCAACTGGAATCCAGTTGCAGTACTTAAGGGAATTTTAAAATGAAGTTAATTGCTAGACCTATGNAATTAAGAATTAGCAACTGGAATCCAGTTGCAGTACTTAAGGGAATTTTAAAATGAAGTTAATTGCTAGACCTATGTTAAAAATTTTAACTTGGACTAAATACCAAGAAAGTTTCTTTGTAATGGGGCGCTTGTTACAGACCTAGTGAAATACACTTATTTTGCCTTAGGGCAGTCAAATTCAAAGCATGCGAATGTTAGTAAAAATTATTCAGTAAGCAGGCCGGCGTTCAAAGCATAGTACAATGACGATTAGTTATAATAGGGGAAAAGTGGTACTCATTTGTAACTTATTTGTATTCTTGTTTGACGCACTTGCCCGTGCAGTTAAGGGCTGCCAAGGTGATTTGTAAGTACTCAGTAATTCAAGCCAGGCGCTATGCGCAACTCGACAAGTACCGACTTATAGATGTCACAATTATTAGAGAGTGGAAAAGCTATTTGCGACCAACAGAAATCCATCTAAATTTCCACGATTGAGCACAGCACCTGGTTCAGAAATGTTAAGCAATTATTTGGTTTTGAAGAGTTTTCACGTAGGTATTCTGCTGGGCAGAATCTTGGAATTATTGACGTTCAGGATGTTGTTCTGTAACACTGGTGAGTGAGTGAAGAGATTTGGGCGGCTTGAGAGCCGAAGAGTGTGATTAAAGTTAGTATGGAGCAGCACTGGAATGAAAGGGCAGGGAAACGGGAGATCTCCAAGAAAACCCGCCGACCAGCGGCATCGTCTCCGGCACGATTCCCAGATACAAAAAGTCGAGAGTGACCCGGCCGGGGATTGAGCCCGGTTCGCCTTGGTGGGAGGCGAGCAGGCTAACCGCTCAGCCACCACGACCCTTGCAACACTGGTTTTATTTAATAAATTGAATAAGGTTAGTTATGGATACATGTGTAAAAGAAACTTCAGACTAGTAAAGTAAAGTTTTTGAAACAAAATATTTTCCGTGTAAGTGGTAGTATTCTTCCACTCTCCAGCTCGCAGTGTCAGAGCACACGCTCCTCTCCGCGTGTGAGCAACTTTCTGCTAGCAACGTGCGTCGGGCTGTCTGCTTATTTTTCCTCCCCCTCGGCTTCGCCGCGCGATAAGGCCCCACTAACGAAGATAAACGCCGCCAATTAATATCTCGTGGACTAATTGCGAGCGCTCGGCATTAGGGATCATCATTAGTACAACTTGCCATTACGATTACTTCCTCTTCCCCTGCTGACGGCTTCGGGGCGCTGGGCCGCGCTACAGNTCATTAGTACAACTTGCCATTACGATTACTTCCTCTTCCCCTGCTGACGGCTTCGGGGCGCTGGGCCGCGCTACAGCGGCTTGTGGAACAAGCTACTAACCACACACACACACACACACACACACACACACACACGCACGCACGCACACACATTCGTTTCCAAATAAAATTGTTCCCTCCAAAACGTACTGCTTTTAATGACCATTTGCCTCATTCTATCCCTCTGAACTGACATCCACTGATCTTAATTCAAAAACAATCTATGGATCCAAGCCGCAAGTGTTGCACAAACAACATCTAATGTTTCTTGAGCTCGGATCAAATGAACCGAGCTCAGCCGAATAGTAGAGCTGACAACACTGTACAGGCCAATACTGTAAAACTTTTTATGTCCGAAATATTGTGACGTTAGTGTTTCTCCGGAGAGTATTATTTAAAGATACAGACATTACAAGCTGTAATGCTGGCAGTTTTTAAATTTTTTTGCGTCTTAAATCTTGTTCTTTGGGGATGCTACGAAATAATAGGGAATAGCAGAAAATACTCATGTCACCTTCACGTATATACTTAATTACTGTATATGTTTAAATGTTGTTGTACCATAACATTTATTTTCATAACTTGTCGGTTGGCAGAATATATTTATTTCTATCTNAAAAAAAGCAAATCTGGAGGTTACCCGAACATCCAATTTGTAAGTAACTTCACAACTATTTAATTTTTAACTTGATGGTAGACAATGCTCTAGTGTTGGCCATTATCCACAACGGGAACAACGGTACGGGACTGATGTAGACTACTTCAGCCGGGCGTAATAGTAAACATGAAAGAAGAGCGGTGGAGAAACTTTGATAAGCAAGTTCTCAGGAGCGATCCTACCCTTCCACAATACCAGGCGCTGAGACTCTGAAGAACTAAATCGGGAAGCGAGGGAGTAATAAATGTAGGCGAACAGTGAACAAATCTAGTTGACTCCTAACAGATTCCATCTTACGCACGAGGAAACGTAGATAACCACAACGCTACTGGGGTGACCAGTAAACCGAAACGTTTCGTCTAATTTACGGCGGCTTTTAAACGAACGTGAGGAGGCTATCAAATGTATTTATACTGCTCCTACCTAAGCCTGACAATTAGTATAAATGGAAGACATTAAAAAGAACATTAAATAACGCCACATTTTCAGAGAGTAGTCAATGATAAAGGAGCTTTCTCCTTATTTTAACTTTCTTTCTACGTCAAACCTGAAGTAAGCCTATTGTTAAAATGTATGACACACTAAGCAAGATGTTTCTTGAGTATTACAAAAGTATTAACAAATCGCTGATTTCCTATTTACAGTAATTAACGATAACTTGTTTATTTTAATTTTGATGTAAATAAAAAATATATGTCAGCTAATTCTCATCTCTGCCAAAGGAGACCTATGCCGCCATCTTGGAAACAAATATGAACTCATGAAGACTCGCAAACAGCCAATAAATTTCCCTCTCGTGTACTTGACACACCAACATCACTTATAAAGATGCAGTCATAATCCTGCAGTCCCAAAATAACGTTAATTTTTACAGATATTTTTTGTAGGATGTAGGGCGATTGTATNTGCAGTCATAATCCTGCAGTCCCAAAATAACGTTAATTTTTACAGATATTTTTTGTAGGATGTAGGGCGATTGTATACAGTTCTCGACGAATTAACGTTATGATATAAAATAGGGACAATGTTGTTTGAGTAATTTTTGATATGGGGCAACGCACGTCATCTTAAATCCATGTATGATCAGTTCACATCTCATCAACCATTTCAGGTTATGTATGTATAAGTTTGTTGTTAATATAGTTTCTATGATAGTGTCTAATTACGTATTCCCTATAACTGTAAGTACAAATTACAAATTATAAATGACAGTCAAACGCATTTAAGCAAAGGCAATTGAACCAAAATGTAAAACGTCTGAAGGAAAAANTACAAATTATAAATGACAGTCAAACGCATTTAAGCAAAGGCAATTGAACCAAAATGTAAAACGTCTGAAGGAAAAATATTGAATGTAAATTACGTAAAAAATTGGAGAAATACAAAATGGCGTCAAGACATTGCTTTAATACCACACGCAGCACTCCATCGTCGAGCGTTCGGTGCGGTTAAAACTGTTCTGCTCTACAGCTGTTTTCGTCGCCCCTCTGCTCACGCTCCAGTAATTAGCGGATAAAGACACAAAAGAAGATAAGAACTCGGCTCGATGCAGAACCTTTCTTTCCCATTCGCCCCTCCCACGGCCTCCTTTTGTCGTTTGGGAGACCAACGCCCACATTATAAAGACATTAAGGGTTAACTAGATAAAGTACAAGTGGGCAAGTTCCCAGGCGAGTCGAAAGAGACATCGATTATTGAGGCCGACCTAAACTACCCCCTACCCTCTCTCAACCCCACCGTCTCTGCTGAACGATCCCAGCCCGTGAACCTGAGGGAAAACTCCCAATTGAAATTCGATACTGGCAAGAACAGGTGTAGTCCGAAGGGGAAAAAGCAATTTCCTTAATTGATACAAAAAAAAGTGTTTCGTGTCTTTCTAGAATAATTTTCGTACTCTAAATCCAAATTCATTCAATGCACACAAATCTCAAAAATCAAAAACTACCACTCGCAGATAAATGACTGTAACAAAACATATTCAACCAGAAATAATAGCTGCATCAAGATGTGAACAATGATGTGAAACTAATGATGATTAACTGACATCCCTAGGCTGGCGGTAGGAACGGCATCTGCGCGGTGATAGAAACCGTGTCGTATACGACATTCTTCAGTAAGTTATACTGCACATATGTAAATAATAGGATTATTAGTTAAACGACATGTCAATCTTCAATATACTAGAAAAAATCATCCATTATTATTAAATGTCAGTGAGTTACCATTCAGCAAATCTATAGTAAAGTTTTGCATAAAAGGTAAAACTAACTAGNTTTTCGTACTCTAAATCCAAATTCATTCAATGCACACAAATCTCAAAAATCAAAAACTACCACTCGCAGATAAATTACTGTAACAAAACATATTCAACCAGAGATAATAGCTGCATCAAGATGTGAACAATGATGTGAAACTAATGATGATTAACTGACATCCATAGGCTGGCGGTAGGAACGGCATCTGCGCGGTGATAGAAACCGTGTCGTATACGACATTCTTCAGTAAGTTATACTGCACATATGTAAATAATAGGATTATTAGTTAAACGACATGTCAAACTTCAATATACTAGAAAAAATCATCCGATTATTATTAAATGTCAGTGAGTTACCATTCAGCAAATCTATAGTAAAGTTTTGCATAAAAGGTAAAACTAACTAGGTTACATATATATTTAACTATCATATATTAAAGTAGCGAAATATTTTTGTTTTTGTTCATCCCCAATTCCACCCCACTTCCCACCTTGCAAAAAAAGGCACAAATGAGTTCATCTAATGTATAGTTTTTTAATCAAACTAGCTTTTTGGGAAATATTATGTATCTACTATCGTTCCCCAACACAGGCAAATAAATTAATTTGTAAATTGACGAATTCGTTAGAGAACAAAATTTGTTTAATGACCTCAGCATGTGTGGCAATTCAACTATAAAAAAATTGTAACTTAGTTTCTAATATATGACCATCAGTAGCATGCATTATAGGATGTGTCATTCACATAAGTCNTAAAAAAATTGTAACTTAGTTTCTAATATATGACCATCAGTAGCATGCATTATAGGATGTGTCATTCACATAAGTCCTGTGCCTAACTGTACCTTTATTACTAATATTTATATCAGTGATATTTTATTTTGCTGATAACCAAGACATTACTTTTACAGTAACGCCGTTACTGATATACGACAAGCAGCACTTATAACCTACTTCGGTAAGAAGACTATGTTCGCAAATTGGAGCTGAAATCTAGTGTATTTGTAAATATGCTGGCACAATTGGAAATACGAATTGGAATGGTTAGGCCTATGTATAGAGGGTGTATAGTGCAAAATAAAATGTTAGCTTCATTATAATTGGTTTAATATATATTTTTTTTATTTCAGGCGTATACAGCATCTATAACAACTGAAAATCTCTTGAGCCACGGTTGGGTCGTACAATCACGTGACACCAAGTCAGAAAGAAAAATGAATATGCATACCCGCAGCAGAAGCCAATAAACAAACATCGGCTCGAATGCATACAGGATTGTTAAGTCCAACGTGTTCACAGATAGTAACAAAAGTTTCCAAGCCTCTACACACAGGTAAGTTACCCTGGCAGACCACGCTATGCCAAGCTTGACTTCAAAAGCCATTACTTACTAGAAGCAGCTATAACGTGTTCACTTGCTAATCTTTACATTTTCGCCCAATGATCATTTCTAGTCCGACTTGGCTTCTCTGACTTTGGCTACAAGTGTGCTAAATTTTTATTCCTGGCTCAAAATGATCGACGGCAAAGAAAACTCACACACATTCACAGTAGTTGCCGATGTAAAGACTTCACGCCTTGCGCATAGAGGCGATGAGAGATGTAATGAGAGTACTTGAGTCACCCGTAGCCATTCCGCGTTTTTATGCCTCGGACATGCAAATACCTCCAGAAAGTCGGAACCCTCACGAGAATGACACTTAAAAGTTCATACACTCCAATATTACAACTTCCTTGTAGTGAAGTGTACAACAGCTGTGCAGCTTTCTTGTAACATGCATCACTCATTTAATTGTAAAATGCTTGTTTCCTGAATCGAAACATTTGTAATTTGTTATGGATAAGCGGAGGTGCAACATCCTAGGTGATCGCATGCGGAATTCCACGTCTCCGTCGTAGCGGGTGTCATTTGCAACAAGCTCTAGACTACCCGTGTAGGCAACGCACTCCCTAATTGGCGAAACCAGCGTCAGGCGCTCATGGCGTATCAGCCGAAACTTACCCCCCCCCCCNTCGTTCCTTCCAAATCCCTCCACCATCCCATTCCCTTTCAACGCTCAGGGGAAGGGGCGTGGAGGGTGTGTTAACCAAACACTGCGGATGGGTATTAAGCGGGGACAGCGTTAACGCGCTGTGATTCTGCATTTTGAGATTTTCATTTCGAGGAGTCGATTACAGGGTCAGGAAACAAGACCGCCCAACGCCTCCGCCCCCTCCCAGCTCATCGCGCACGCCAGACAACACAGCTTCTTGTACAAGCAGCCTTCAACCGAACGACGGTAGCACTTTACAGTAAAGGAGAACAGCGTCTGAATTGGTTGGTACCTGGTTCTGATTCCTCTTGGGGGGAGGGGGAGAATATTAAATATACGGAAGACTACCACTTCAAGGACATTGTTAAACCCTGACATTTCGCTAATTCATGTAATGATACTTTATTTATTTTTTTTCGGGGAATCGGCTAATTTCTTTACACGCAGATGAGGAAATACTATGGCGAGAAATAAGCATATTCAAGTACATTCCACAAAGAACAAAAACTAATTCTACGGATAACAGCCAATGAAAAAATCACAGCGTCCTGGACAACAGCGTTTAGAGTACACAGATAAGTATGACGTCTAAACACGCTGCAAAATGAACTCACATTTTTTTAATATAGTGATGCTGCGGCTAACGCCGTGCAACTAAAACCAGTAAGCACACCTTACTCCTCACTTTCGTGTATCAATGTAATTACTGGCTGCGGTAACTTTCATGAAATAACCGTGTTCAACCCACTGAGGTTTTATTTCTGGAGCATTGCTAAATAAAAGCGCCCAAAATATATCAAGGATGCCGTCAGAATACGTACACTTACGTAAAGTATGAAGTACAATGCAAAACAGAAAACGGGGAAAACTTTTAGATTTTAGACTCTTCTAAAAATTGGACAGGAGAACTCAATTTTTGAAAGTTCATCCACATCTACTCACACAGATTACAGTAGGGATTTAGGCCTAATTTAACTACTTCGTGGAATGTATGTATCATCGCGCAGAAAAACTGAGTGACGAAACGTAAGGAAATTTTAGCGACACGCATATATTAGGTTTATAATATGGACAAGCGGCTGATGTTTTACGGAAGCTGCTAGTGAAGAATGTAAGTACACGAAAAGCTACAAATCCACTAATACCTAAGCAGAACAAGGATTCTATTCCAAAGGGTTGTATTGTGAAAGTATTGAAAATGGGCATTAAGCAAATTTGCAGTAACTCGTAAAGAATTGTTTAGAAATTAATTGAAATAAACGTCCCCATCACTCAAAAGTCGAGGCACTGTTTAGATGTGAGCACATCCTAACAAGGAAGTATTTTGCGGTCTAGCTCCCTCCTAGCAACCTTATGTTACACTTCGTGAGCTATCTATCTGAAAAGTATAGGGAAGAAATAAGGGTGTATCTAAGTGTCAGGGGTATATCGTGTGTTTTACGTGAATACATCTGCGTTATCAGGTAGTATAAATATTTTTTTTTTGGGATACGGGAATAAAAGTATCAAACTGTATACTTGACTTTTATGGTTTAATTTGACAGATAAGACGAGATTTTGCGTTTGGCACCAAAATCAGCGCAATATCAAATCTGAGTCGCAAGATATACTGCATGGAAGTTTTCACCCAGTCGCCGCGGGTTCCCACCCACGCCTCGCACATGCGCAGCACCAACTCAGGAATACGCTCGTATTGCAGTCGTGTACCCGATCGAACGAGACCACGATTTATTTAAATCGTGTTACTTACTATACGCGATGTTTGTAGTGTCTGGATGGATGACCCTGCAAACGTTACATCGCAGTTTCCGCCCTGGCCCTCCACGTCTGATTTTTAAGACGTGTTTGGGGCCACAGTGGCTGAGCGGTTAGACTGCTTTCCTCCCACTAAGGAAGACCTGGTTCAATCCCCGGCCGGATCACTCCAGATTTTTGCAAAAGGGGATTGTGCCGGACGATGCCGCTGGTCGGCGGATTTTCTTGGGGATCTCCTTTACATTCCGACGCTTCTCCATTTTCACCTTATTTCACACTTATCGGCTCTCAAGACCTCGTTATTAAGAGCCACCTTAATCTCGCAATTCCTCTTTAAGACGTGTTAACGTTTAAACGGCGAAGGTTGTCGAGCCCACAACTTAGCGGCAACGCAAGTCAGCGTAGAGTCGTCGAGAATGTCGCCGACAGAAACTCTCGCGCCGCCAGGGACGCAGTGTAGACGCCGACCCCAGCGCCGTTAAAACCGGCTGTCAAATCGATGCGCAGCGGCGTGCGAGGCGGAACGTCTCCTGAGGGACAGCGTCCCAGCGGAGGGGGCGAGATGGGGGCTGTGGTGTTTCTCATTTCTCGGAACGGTATCCCCCCCTCCCCTCCGGGGCATTACATTATGTTATATGACGTCACTCCCAAGGCGCTCGGTTGCAGAGGACACCCCCGACCACCACCCAGCCGCCAGCTGGCATACTTGTCCAGGTCCACGAACATCGCACGGCTTTAGTGCCCCGCGTCTCGAGGGACCGGCACGGGACGTAGCGTGCTCTCAGGACACACGCCGAACACAGCCGAGTTTCTGTGCGACTCTCTGAGGCACTCGCTACTTACCCCCGATACCGCGGTCGTGCGGCTTCCCGGCGTCTCGCGAGTGTAGCCACGAAGTAGTTGCGATAAGAAATTATATGCTGAGGTAGCACACAGGCACTGCGAGAGATACTCTTCTACTGGCAGACGACTCAACACCAGCGCTTATGTAGGTATAGGAGCATGCTCATTACGTTATCACTTTCAGACATGAAACTAAATTATAAAGTTTTAATAAAGTTCGACGACACCACACTATGTGCGATTGTGTTGCGTAAACCTTCTTTATCAAATACTATACACCTCCAAAAAGTTTTGTACCACCGGGACTTGATGAAATGCTAGGTTGCTCGGGGCCCAAGAGAAATAAAGTAAGGGATAAAATTCACACTGTATGTACTGAATATCACGCCAGACTCAAAGAATGTCTTTCGTAATACGCCGACTGTCCCAGCGAACTTCTTTCGCCATGCAAAACTTCTTTTAAGGTGTGTTTTAGAACATTTTAAAAATTAAAAGCTATTTGTTTTATACGAGCGGCGGTATTCCATCAGCTTACATACAAAATATGTTTTGAAAATAATAACTTAATCAATTATTTATAAACACTAAACCTGAAAGACATCATGGAAACAACGCAAACTCGCCAAATTGACTGCAGTAACTGAATAAATAAGTGGAAATACCGAGAAACTCTTTTCTAATGTTTTTAGTTGTTGAAGATAAATAAACAATTCCAAAAAATATTTTTTTTTACACTTTCGTGGCAAAAACAGTATTTGCGAGGATTCAAGTTCTAGGAAGTTTATATGTGCAATCACTCTTCCTAGCGAGCTCAAATACTGACGTAGGCAGTCAATTATAAGTAGTATTTAGTACATACAGTACGACTAATAGCAAAATGAAGTCATTATGTTTCCTCGTACTGTTAGCATGTCAGACTAAGCGTGTCAAGGTCTCAGGTTCGAACCTACGCGACCACACACTAAGTGGTGATTTTTCTAAGTGATATTTAAACCATGTTACAGGCAAAATATACCGCAGTTCCTAAACGTGACTCTTGCGGTTACCCAAAAATTTAGTTCAAGTACTGTCTAGTGTAAAGAGAACGAACTTTCAAAACAGATACAATCCTACTTTGGCTACGGTTGAAAAACGCTGATTCTTTTGACGATTACGCTAGCTGCACACGCTTCCCAGCCACATTTTGAAAATAAGGCAGTGAATATTATTCCAAATCAGTAAAATGTTCCTCTGGAATCGCTGAATTCTCGCCGATTTTTCCAGTGAATGAATTCCAATGAATCGAGGCATTGATCGCAGTTTGTTTATTTTCCCATTTATCCAACTTTATATATATTAATCCGTAAACGATTAACGACACAATTAGAGCGTTTAAAATTATTAACGAGCTAGACTTCAAAGTTATGTACACAGTAGAACTAAGGTGGTATGTTTATAGGCTGCTGCATGTTCTGTTTGGCAACGCCTACTCTCGTGTGGGAAACGTATATTGTTCGTTCGAGTCAAACTGAACACTAATAAGTAGATGCAATGGTTTACCACAGGAAAAGTTGACTGTTCCCAAAAATTCAAAGTACCCTACAAACGTCCAACAGTTTTCTTTCGGTATTGGCAGCTATTCAGGTACGAATTTGCTATTCCGTTTCATTGAGCGAATGAGGATTCCGATAATCTAAAACAGTACGTTTGTGACTAATCTTCAAAGAACTTAGCCGAGTCAAAAAGTCGATCATCCAATTATGAGACTGATAACTAGCTAGGGTGTTGTCGAAGATATGTTGGCACAAAGAGTTTTCGCGATTTTTTAGTGTTTCTACCAATATGCGAACTACACCGACTCTAAAACAGATTTAACTTTACCGTGGTATACCGGCTTATATGCCAAGGAAGTCAGTCCTTAGTAATGCATAAAACCAGGCGATCCACTTACCGCCACGACGTGAATAACGCGGCCAGATCTTCAGGGGCTCCAGGAGTTTCTCTTAGCTTTTTTTTCTCCACCCCCGTCTTGGTCGGGGAATTTGTTTCAGAATTTCCTCTGGCCATGGTGCGGGAAGGAAATGCGGGGGCGAATCCTCGGGGAGCGACAAGGGGGCGCCAGAGTGATTCTTGCCGCCATAACCCTCTTGGCGAGGGACGCCGGGGGTCCTTTACGCCGCCACGATGCGAGGCGCTTCGTAAACTGCAGTGTTTTCTATTAGCACTGACTTCCTGCGGCAAGACACCTCGCAGCACGTAGCCCTTCCGCCATAGCTCCACTTTCTCTCTCATTACAAAATGCTCACTTGTTTCTTGTATCTGCGTAATCGCTACAACCACTTCAAGATCGTCACATCACGTGCTCCGCACCCAAAAAAACTGTGTTTGTTCAAAACCTCACTTTTTTTTATTATGGACGTTTTTGTACCCTGTGCTTATACACTGTAAGTATATTTTTTCTCTAGTTAACGAACGATTCTTTTGATATTAATTCGTTAAGTTCAGTTGAAATGNATATGGACGTTTTTGTACCCTGTGCGTATACACTGTAAGTATATTTTTTCTCTAGTTAACGAACGATTCTTTTGATATTAATTCGTTAAGTTCAGTTGAAATGTTGAAACGGTTATTAATAACGAGGTATTAAGAGCCGATGAGGGTAAAATGAGGTGAGAATGAAGCAGCGCTTGAATGCAAGGGTGAGGAAATGGAAGATCTCCGATAAAACCCGCCGACCAACGATATCGTCCAACACGATGATTCTCACTTGCAAAGATCCGGAGAGACCCGAATGGTAATGGAACCCGGTTCGCCTTGGTGGCAGACGAGCAGTCTAAACACAAAGCCACCTCGGTCCCCAAAAACTGATTTGTTTTTGTAATACTACAAGTAAATTAGAAAAATTTGCCTGTAATGTGTAAAACTAATATTTAGTTCCAACAAGCAAGTACCGTTGACTAAAATGCATTATAAACACGCAGTTCCATAAACGATTTTCTAAGTTTCATAAAACAGTGTATTGTAAAGACGCAATATTTTACTTGTAGTAATACAAGAAAATATTCAGCAACTAGTAACAAAAAATGATTGTAAAACGTGCAATCACTTTTTACTGTGTAAATGAATATTCCTTCTCTTTTGAATGTGCCATATTCTGACATTAAGTTAACAACATTTTGATGACTACAAGCGAATGTACCTCGGGCAATGCCAGTATAAAAAAATGTATCTGCGCTTAAAAATATCCTAAAGATAAATTTTCACTTGTCATACATATATACCGAGATATTTAAAGAAATCTGTACATCAACAAAAATTACGTGTATAAAATCATAATTGTTGTATCACGATGGAATGTCAAGCCTTTTAGGTACGAAAGAACATTTTATTGGAATGCGAATAGTTCATTACTCCATTGGCCGACTATCTGCCAATAATGAATGTGCCTGGTGTGGTGAAGGCCAATAGGACGACGATAAAGTAGTAATGCAGGGACCAACCGAACTGTTCGCTGTTCCCACACTGGCTTCTGCACAGTCACCTCCTCGCCCAATACACGTGGTGCATCGATCCAGTTCGTATAACGACTGATTGCTATTGAAGTCATTTTCTAGGATCGCCTTCAGCGCACGCGTTACGTTGTTACTCTGTATCGTTGGAATGACATCACAAAACCGCCGTTTTGAGCTGATTTGTTTTTACGGAATAGAAAACAGTCCACCAGTGCAAAATCAGGCGAATGCATGATAATTAATGAAAGATAGCGCGTTTACTTTTATTTTTAAGAGTAAGCGTTAGAAAATTCATCGGTTGATGTTTTGATGCATATTTGCCATATCCACAGAATTTTCAGTCAAGTTAAACTGGCGAATCCGGTTTAACAGGAATCAACCCAAAGAGTATTTTCGAATAGTTGGTGTACATTGGCGGATGCACTGGTAAATTTTCAAATACGTGGATGGTTTAAGCACTCCGTACATGTATTTTTAACCCGATGAATTATGCCAGTATTTTGGATCTGGGAATAAATTACATCTTTTCACGAATTGTTTAAACTACATATTCCTTTTTATTTACGTACACTTTTTAACAATTTGGTAAACGACAAGAATTTTGAGGATTGTTTTGTTGATAAACCGTAAACACATTGTAAAAAAATTGGTAATTTTTACTGAGAAATTCTTTGTAATTTTACAAATTCTTGTAGCAGTAAAAAGATTTCTCTTGTTAAACTACAGGTTTATAAAACTACAAGGAATGTGATTGTAATATACCTCAAGAAATGTTTGTACTATACTAACCCGTTTCCACGAGCTTCAGAAAAATGGCGGGCACTCAACAAGGTAATACCATATTTTGCTGTTTGTGCAAAAACTATGGGTAATGTAAAGCGTAGCTGCGTGCAAGAAGAAATTTATTGCAAGTTTTAATATTGTTAAACAGTTAAAACAACTCAAATGATCATAATAAAACGAAAATTTCAATAAAACGTCACCGTACTGTTCATTAACTCTTAATGTTTCCTAGCTACACAGAACTCTTAAATCGCCTCTCAATACCTTGTCGTTAAGAGCCATCCAAACAAATGTACCTCTTCTCATTAACCAAATAATTTCATTAATATGTTGTAAGTACTTGCTGCTGTATTTACGGTGAAAATAGGTTTTAAGCTAGTAAGTAAAGTTGGTCTTGTGGTTAAATGATGCCAGCTACTGATACAAGGGATGTGGGTTCCGTGCTCGCAAAGTGCAATTTTTTTTCGTACATTATATTTTGAAATATATCGTTTTAGTTATTCTCTGCTATTACTGTATCACATTTCTTTTTCTAGAAGAAAAAAAAAAGTAATTTTGTGAACACTTCTCAATACTGTCAGTTGTAATACAAGGCTATCATTTGTAATATTAGAAATTAATGTCTTGCATATTTTACAAGACAACTCTTTACAATCATTTACAAATGATTTTCTTGGCAACTGGGTTTCCAAGAATTTTTTCTTGTAAAAGTACAAATTTTCTTTTAGAATGGAGAAACAAACAGGACTGCCTGGCGTCTATTTTATTATACAAACATAAAAAAATGGAAACAGGAGACCAAAATGTCTCTAATTATATAGTAAGTCCTATCAAAAACGAATGCACTCTCAAAGATTTCAAATATTACAATTTCCAAATTTTAAAAAAATGCTGTAGTTTTATATTAAAAAAACTTTTGGAGGGCCCATTTCTATCTATGTATCGTTCACGGTGTGGGAAATCCACTTAACGTCCAATTTTTAATGTGTTCTCGCCTGCTCGCCAGTTTGTACGGTGGAATGTATGCAGTAAACGGACAGTGGCTTTTTTCAAAGGTTGATTTCATAAGTGCTCCCTTTATCGTGAACAACTAATATTACAACCTATTCATTTCTTGGAATGCTGAATTTAAAGCAGTGAGGACGACATNCCATTTCTTGGAATGCTGAATTTAAAGCAGTGAGGACGACATTAAAAATGACCAGAAATTCACGTTGATGTGTCACAGTTAGCCATTGCAGCCGTGTGTGGAGATAGTGGGATATGAGGGGAGGGGGAAGAAGGAAGAGACGGTAAGGTAAGAGGTAACTTCTCTCNACGGACAGTGGCTTTTTTCAAAGGTTGATTTCATAAGTGCTCCCTTTATCGTGAACAACTAATATTACAACCTATTCATTTCTTGGAATGCTGAATTTAAAGCAGTGAGGACGACATTAAAAATGACCAGAAATTCACTTTGATGTGTCACAGTTAGCCATTGTTGCCGTGTGTGGAGATAGTGGGATATGAGGGGAGGGGGAAGAAGGAAGAGACGGTAAGGTAAGAGGTAACTTCTCTCNGCCGTGTGTGGAGATAGTGGGATATGAGGGGAGGGGGAAGAAGGAAGAGACGGTAAGGTAAGAGGTAACTTCTCTCGCCGAGTCCACTACACTACCATCCCGGTAGTGTAGTGAGTGGACTCGGCGAGAGAAGTTCAATATCTGCGCCCCTACGGCCGAGGTCCAGCTTGACCCTGGCACGGCGGCCGTGTGGGAGGAATAAAGTAGAGTAAAGCCAATACAAGAAGTGGCAGGCAGGCGAGGGGACCCGCGCGTTGGGAATAAACACTGCTGCCGGCCACCACACACTTCCCGGCAGGACCCACGGGAAACACGGAAAGGAGGGGAGCGGGGTGGCTGATAGCTCCGAAAACACAGCGCCTCCCCGGGGACACTCCAACATACATTAGTTAAAGCACGAGAAATGTTTCCTACGGCCACCACGTCTCAGGGCGCACTGTGCGGTCGACAACCCCACCCACCGCAAAGGCAATGGCTTCAAGTGCGCGCCCCTCGCCTCGCTGCATTCAGCCCTCGCGAGACCCACATACGGGCTCTGATGCATCCAGCACTGTGGTTACTCCAACTTCTCAGATGATGCCCCCTCCCCCCTTCTGAGATGTGGCAAGTCACTACGCCCCCCTTATCAATTTTCGACTACGCTAGCAAGGAGGAATGTCAAAATAATGTTATCTAACAAGGACAATNACTACGCCCCCCTTATCAATTTTCGACTACGCTAGCAAGGAGGAATGTCAAAATAATGTTATCTAACAAGGACAATACTTTTATATGTACCTGTTTTTAAAGACAGATATAGTAATACTATTAAATTATTTTCATTCTTTCATTACTAAGCATAAAGGCCTACAATACTATTTTTATATGTACACGAAAATACACTGATTCTCAAATCATTCTACCAGCCTCCCCTCCGCCAGTTTGGGTAACCTCTTATAGGTCATGTCTTAATTTATTTTAAGACATGCTTAGCAATTTTTTTTTACAAAATATCTTGGACTGCTACAAATCAAATATATGTACAATTTTCTTCACTTTAGCAAGTTTAAGGGACCACGTTGGGTGAGTGGTTAGACTGCGCGCCTCCCACCAAGGCGAACCGGGTTCAATCCCCGGCTGGGTTACCCCGGATTTTTGCAAGTGGTAATCGTGCCGGACGATACCGCTGGCCGGCGGTTTTCTCGGTATCTCCCGTTTCCCCTACCTCTTCATTCCGGCGCTGCTCCGTTCTCACCTCATTTCACCCTCATCGGCTCTCAAGACCTCCTTTTTAGGTGCCCAAATTTCTCAACTCAACATAAGCAAATTTAAAAAAAATTGTAAAAACAATTTCAATATTAGGTCTAAAAATATTTTATGCTTGGAAATAGTACTTATAAGTTAGGTATGGAAGTCAAACAATTTTTCATACAGATTATTTTTTTGGTAATTAGCATCCTTCACTGTTAGGCGAGAGCAATCATAAATATTTGTATATATACAAAACATGGCAGACGCTTTTACGAACTATAGCTAGTCACGTTCCCTCCTGTTGATGCTCTGCCATGATTCAAACCAAATTAGTTTCACTGTTGGTGTAGGTCCAACTGTCCAGCGACCTAGAGAGGCTTCANTTCATTCCGGCGCTGCTCCGTTCTCACCTCATTTCACCCTCATCGGCTCTCAAGACCTCCTTTTTAGGTGCCCAACTTTCTCAACTCAACTTAAGCAAATTTAAAAAAAATTGTAAAAACAATTTCAATATTAGGTCTAAAAATATTTTATGCTTGGAAATAGTACTTATAAGTTAGGTATGGAAGTCAAACAATATTTCATACAGATTATTTTTTTGGTAATTAGCATCCTTCACTGTTAGGCGAGAGCAATCATAAATATTTGTATATATACAAAACATGGCAGACGCTTTTACGAACTATAGCTAGTCACGTTCCCTCCTGTTGAAGCTCTGCCATGATTCAAACCAAATTAGTTTCACTGTTGGTGTAGGTCCAACTGTCCAGCGACCTAGAGAGGCTTCATCGTCGAACTGCCCCAACACATCAACAGCCGCGCACAAAACTCGGACCGCACGCCTCAATAGCTGGGAGCCTCTATGCTCGCATCGGTCACGCGGCAGTGAATATTAAATGCCGTAGGGGAACAAGCGTTTTCTGCCGGAAATCTTCATGCATCAAGAACTCGAAAAGATAAACCAAGCTGACGTCAGGCCATGATGGAGCGGGGTTGTGGGGGGACGTCCCCTTTCAGGCTCGGGGTTCTGCGCTGATGATTTTCGTGACGTCTCGCATTCTGCGGGCAAAGTTCCGGGGGACGGAACAAGCGCCATGCAAATCCACGGCTTACGTCTCGCAACACTCCGGAGTTAACCAAGGAATGGGAAGGGGGTGGGGGTATAACAACCATCCCTCTGATGGTGAGGGAAGGTTGGGGGTGTGGAGAGGAAGACACCAGCAGCCAGACATGACATCCCCGACTGAGATCGGCGAGGGAAGCCCCGGCTACAGAAGCAGCATCCGGAAGATGCTCCTCTCTCTCCCGAAGCAGCGCAGACATGCACACAATAAGTCACGCCCCCTCCCCCCTCTGGCAAAAGACACACCCCCGCCTCCTCCGGGCAAAATGAAACAAGAGCCCGCACCGCAGCACGCAACATGCAGCGTCGGCTTCAAGAGGCAACCAGCACAATTTTTCCTTTGCCCTCCTCCCCACCACCTCTTTCCTTTTCACCAACAGAGAATTTTGAAAAGGTCCCATTCCAAAGCCCAGGGTGGGGGGAAGGGGCGATAACGAACACGACCATTTNCCAACAGAGAATTTTGAAAAGGTCCCATTCCAAAGCCCAGGGTGGGGGGAAGGGGCGATAACGAACACGACCATTTGACAGGGGTGGGGCGCAGAAACAAAACAATTCCTTAAACAAGAGCCCAGAAAACAAATTACGAACGGAAAGCAAGGGAGAGCGCGGAAGAAGCGCTGCGAGAAAAAACCTTCCTGCTGGCATTACGTGAAATCGCAGCTCGCGCGCGGAGTAAAGCTAGGGGATGTTTTGTGGAACACGATGGAAGGCAGTGCGTAAAGCGAATATTCAATAAATGTTTATTATTATTTTTGTTTTCGTGCAGATAAATAGGAGTCCTTATTGCACAGATTCCTACGAACTCTAGTTTGCGATTGTTCTGATGATTTACATGAATGACCCAAAAAAAGCTGACGGCCATGCGTGCACATTAATTTAAAAAATAACATTTCAGTATAAATTATTTTTAAGTCCTGTAACATAATTTTACAAGTGTTGTAGGGTATATCACAGAAAAAATATTTTTTAATGCATGCATTTCTAAATTGGCCACCAAAGTCACCCGAACTTACCAGTTATGTAATTTTGGGTATGGGAGATACTTTAAAGACGCTATTAAGTTCCACCCCTTCCGAAAGGTTTGCCACAGTTGGCGTATTGTTATTGCCTTCATGTATAGCGAGAACTTGATTACCGCTTTAACACATTCCTCGTGACACAGGGCTACAATATTGAATTTTTATGTTATAAAATTTTTATAGTGTTTTACTTTACATACGCGCCCTGTATGGTATTCTGTCATACTCGGANGAATTTTTATGTTATAAAATTTTTATAGTGTTTTACTTTACATACGCGCCCTGTATGGTATTCTGTCATACTCGGCTATGTCGTGATAACTATGTAGAGTTGTTTAATTCGTTTTGACTTGCCCCGTGTAGGTATATTCGCGATTTCAAATAAAAGTTAATAGTATGCAATGTTCATGGAAATTGTNGTTTTGACTTGCCCCGTGTAGGTATATTCGCGATTTCAAATAAAAGTTAATAGTATGCAATGTTCATGGAAATTGTCTCATAAGTAAAAAAAAATCTGACAAAAAACGGTTGTTTTTGGTTTCTGTCCTCTTTTTGTACACGCGTGTAAAATTGTGCATCAGACTATCATACATCTGTCTGCCTATCCATACCACTTGATAAAATGCCAACATATTTCGCACAGTCATCATAAAAGAAGCAAAACCAACGTTCTGCATCGCCATCTTTGTTGCCATGCAAAGTACGATCTCCGATGAAATTACAATATTCAGTCGCGGAGTGCGCACTATATAAAAAATATTTTGTACTTTTACAAGAAAAATCCTTGGAAACCCAGTTACCAAGGAAATCCTTTGTAAAATTACAAAGAGTTTTCTTGTAAAATCTGCAAGACTTTTATTTGTAATATTACACATGATAGTCTAGTATTACAACTGACATAATTAAGAAGTGTACATATTTTTTTTCNACTTTTATTTGTAATATTACACATGATAGTCTAGTATTACAACTGACATAATTAAGAAGTGTACATATTTTTTTTTCTTCCAGAAAACAAATGTGTTAAATTAATAACAGAGGATAACTAAAAAAAAATATCTCAAAATATAATNACTTTTATTTGTAATATTACACATGATAGTCTAGTATTACAACTGACATAATTAAGAAGTGTACATATTTTTTTTCTTCCAGAAAACAAATGTGTTAAATTAATAACAGAGGATAACTAAAAAAAAATATCTCAAAATATAATNTTTTTTTTCTTCCAGAAAACAAATGTGTTAAATTAATAACAGAGGATAACTAAAAAAAAATATCTCAAAATATAATTTACGAAAAAAAATTACACTTTGCCAGCACGGGGACTAGAACCCACGTCCATTTTAAAATTAGCCGGCACATTTAATTAACCAAATCACCAACTTGACTTACGAGCTTAAAACTTATTTTTACATTAACTACAGGAGAAAGTACCTACAAAATATTAATGAAGTTATTTGGTTAATAAGAATAGATACATTTATTTCATTTTAAGAGTTCTGTTGTTGAGTTAAGAGATATGACGGCTCTTAACAAAGAGGTATTGAGAGCGGATTGCCGATTCAAGAGTTCTGTGTTTTATTATGATTAGTGTTTAACGTTCTTCAAACTTGCAATACATTTCTTTTTGCACGCAGTTACGCATTACATCACCCATACTTTTTGCACAAACAGCTAAATACGGTACTTACCTTGTTGAGTGCCCACCATTTAGCTGAAGCTCATGGAAACGGGTCACTATAGTACAAACATTTCTTGAGGTATATTACAAACACAGCCCTTGTAGTTTTACAAACGAGTAGTTTTACAAGAGAAATCTTTGTGCTACTACAAGAATTTGTAAAATTACAAAGAATTTCTGAGTAAAAATTACAAAATNTTTTACAAGAGAAATCTTTGTGCTACTACAAGAATTTGTAAAATTACAAAGAATTTCTGAGTAAAAATTACAAAAATTTTTACAGTGCTATCTTTTTGTGCTAACTTATCTGAACACCAATTTTTACTCATACATTCTTACACTTTAATTTTTAAGTGTATTTTGGCAAAACCACTTATTAAATGTCAATACTTTTATACCTACCTAAGAAAACTTAACGTTTTGTGAAGCTGTAATCATAGTACATGACTTGGAACGGGTGATTGAGGTGGTGCTGTTTTACCACAACTAGGTCACTTCCAGTTATTCCTACAATTTTTTTTATTAAAATTTCAGCCATATTATAAGAGCTTTTTTTTCGAGATGCGTGTTCTTTAGCAATAATATTAACGAATTTGTTATTTTTATTTTTTTTAAAGTTCCAAGCTCACAGTCACGAAAAAATTTTGTGTTAAATAAAACCACTTAAGTTTTATTGAAATCATTAACTGGCAAGTTCTGTTTTATCCTTCGAAATTTTGCTATAATTTTTGAATAGATTTTGTGGCAGCCAAACATCAAATACTTTGCGTAATAATGTTTAAGGAGAAACGATATACTTACAAACGATTACTGCATTTTGTAAGATGAATTAAAGTAAATGACTAAAACGTTACTTTAGGGTAGCACATTTTGCAATTGAAGTAACTCCCGAATGCGAGTTATGTGTTTCAAATAAAAATGGAACTTGATACGATTTCAAAATATTCGAGGGAAAAGCAAACTACATGGAGAAAATGTCGTTTTTATAGCCTCAGTTTACTTACTTACTCCCACAGTGATTGTCAACTATGTGCTTATGCATTAACTTAACGGAATTTGTAATAAATTTACGCCATACCGCAAAGTCCTTATCAGGTAATCGGAAACACAAAACCCCTCGCTGAAAAATTTTCCATTTTGGTTCTACGAGTTCTGAGTCAAATCCGTACAAGTATTTTTACTACGGTTTTTTTTTATCCAAACAAACCTTTTCTATTTATGAGAATACACTCGCTTCTCAAACCTTTAATCTCAATACCTAAATTACGTTCGAAAATTTTATTTTCAGTTGCCGATATTATTTCCAACAAACTGTTATTAAAAGATTTATTAAGAGTTGGTTATAAATAATATTTTGTAATAACGCAACACTGATGTAGTCCATTCAAGGTTACTTCAAACATTTATGAAACCCTGCCTAAGTTCTACTTCCAGGATATTCCTCCGCCTCATGTTAACAAAGCTTAACCGATTCGAAAAAATTACACCAATGGGACAGTCCATGGCACCCGTGCGAACCCTGTCTAATAATATTTCGCATAATAACCATTTCTTACTGGGCACTACTAAAACACCTACTTTATCACTGTTTTTATTCACATTAAATGCAAATGAAATGTTATCATTTAAAAACAAAATATAAATAAAATTTTAATTTAATTAACTATGAGGTACTTTTACGTTATTTCTTGTTAACACAAGCACAAAACGCTCGTGATACATAACATATTTAGGGAACAACACGTTATACATGGGATGATTTTTCGAAGGTTTGAAACAAAAAGTGAGAAGAAACAGCAAATAGACTACATTCACGACAAAATCTGAACTAGTACGACCACTACCATTAAGCTAAGTATTATAAATTTACTTGGTGATTCGACATTACCTACTACATTCAAAATTACAATATGTCCCCTTTCGAGTTAACCTTTTGTTGGCTATGGCAATTAAATACTTTCCCTACAATTTTATTTCCAATTGTAGACAATATTTGAAATATTTCAGCTAAACGAATTTTGATAATGACTTGCACAACATGAAACGGTTACTTCCAACATTTCTGCAACTCAACGTTTAGTTATACTGTCAGGATATTCTTCATAAGCGTAATAATAAAATCTATCACGAAAATTAAAAAGCATTAATTTAAGTTACTTGCAAAATTTTGAATTTAAATTACTATACAAGTTTTTTCTATAATATTTATTATCATTAGCTTGAACATTCCCGTCATTCTGTTTGTGTGGAATTTCTTTAGTGGCTTTATTAGTGTTTTGAAGTCAATAACTTTCCAAGTCTTTTAATAATTCCCTTGACATAAAAATTACGCCAATAAAAGATAACGGCGTATATCGATATTTGAACACGGGAACAAAAACATATCCTTTTTCCACAGTCTATTACAAATTTTCTTATAGGCTTTTTTTATACAATATTTTTATTTGTAACTTTTTGATGATATTGTATTTTACAGATTTTCTCTACCTAAAGATTAATTTTTATTTATTAGTATTATGCCTTTCTTAACGATATAAGTCCTGCAAGCTGTCCAACATGGCGCCTCGTTTTGTTTCTTCCTCCCGTCCAACTATTGAGACTACGCTGAGGAGAAACACACGTTGTAAGGTAATTTTCCCATTCATGTATGGGATTTTACACTGCCATGTAAGTGAATTATACTCCAGTGTGTGGTATTTCTACCTTACATCTAAAGAAGAATATGTTTCCCAAACAATTTTGCGAATATTGCCCTACAATTGTCAAGTAATTTTCCCAATATTTTTTACAGTTTTGTGGTACATGACGTATTTGGGAGACAACCAAACACGCCATACACACAGTGATTTTCAAAATTTTATTCACAAAGTGTGAAGAAACCGCGAATAGACTATATTTGCTTGGTGTCCGCACCGTAACGTACAAAGTACGCAGTAGCAAAAGGAGGAGAAGAACAAAAAAAAAAAAAAGTCTGCGGNAGGCAGGCAAGCAGGAAAACAAAAGCCGTGGTACGCCCTCGCAGTGCGCGCTGATTGGTCGGTCAGCCGCCCCTCGGCGGGGCTCGTGGCAAATCACAGGTCACACTAACCCCTTTGTGCAAGTAACCTGCAATCAAGCGACTCGCCCGCCCCCCTCACAAACACTCTCGCGCTCGTGCTCGCATGATGTGTTTCCACGGCGAAGAGGAAAACTCGGCCGGCTCGCACACCCCGTGGTTATCTCAAGCACGTGTATTTCCCAACCCGCTTTCTCCCCGTCCTTCTGCTTTTGTTTTTTCCCCCTGCCACTTTTCCCCGACATTTCTAATCCCGCCCCGCCATCCACGCCCGTTTTCAAAGGCTCCATAATTGAACGCCTGAAGACTATGATTACCACGGGGGAAAAACCCCAGCTTTGTTGAGGGTCTCTTTTTACTTTTATTTATATTTTTGTTAACCACCCTCCAGCCAACTCCCACGCGTAGGTTCACAAGGAGTAAAGAGAAAAAAAATAAACGCTAGCAGCAATTCACGCGCTGAAAAATAAAAATAGTATGCGTCATTTTGTTCTACTCACCATCTGCGAAGCGGGAACTTGAGGCCTTCCCATAGTTAACGTCGACGTCTAAAATAATTCCTTTTTTTTTGTACGAATGTACTGACATTAACTTGTAGCATAATAAAATTGTTTAAATGAACTCATCGATGAAATCTAATTTACGCTGTACTTCAAATAAGCAACTAATGCACGTCAAGCATTACCCTCCATCGCACAATCGCACGAATGACACTTCAAACCCGCGGGAGAAAGCAATAAGGACAAAATTGTTTGCAGTATATCACCGTAATGCGCAACGCTTTTGCAGTCGTGCAGCATCTGTTACGGTACATCATTTAAAATCCTATCGTTTCATTTGTGCAACGTGGGAAGTAAAAATCATAGACGCCGTCTACAATCGCATGTAATCAAGACTTACGACAGTGATTTATACTACCGCGCCCAGACCAAGAGATTAAACGCCTCAGAATTCACACTGATTGCCAGTGATTCAGTTTTCAAAATCACGGGGAAAAAAATTCAGAAATGCCGCATACGAATATCTCGCAAAATGTCCATTCAAATAGGCTACTGATGACGTTGCCGCACATACCAATGCTCTAATGAGGACTATTCAGACAACGGGGGCCGATACCACCGATACAATAGTTTCAACCAGGTCGCGTGGTCATTTTGTCAACAGTTTTCCACATTCGATAAGTAACGCTGTAGTAAAAATGCACATGCTAAGCATTTATCAACCAAGGACCATTTATGTTGCTTGTTATTTCACACAGATAGGTGCATCTGTCCGCAGAATTAAATACAAAAGGGGTAAAAATGGCTGCCGTTACCTTACGACGAAATAAATTGCACAAAGTGGAATTATACACTACAAGTCCGAATCAACAATATCAATAAGTGAAATGAAATTCACTGAAAGTCAGTTGATAAACTGCTGCCGACTCGCAAATCAAGCAAATTAACTGGGAACAAGTGACTTTTAGCAGTGGAATTCTTGACATTCAGCAGAAAACAAAAATAAATCAGTGAAATTCAGCCAATATATTAATTAGTTGTCTGGCACTGATTATCAGTTGCTCAATTTTCAATTTTTTCACTGATTTGGCTCGCTTTGAAATAGGACACAATACTCCACCACTGATATACGGCTTTAATTTTAATCAATATCAAACTGCGATTGTTGACGTGAAGAAAAATGTACAGGCATATTAGTTGATTTCCTCCAAAACACATTTTAAATTTTTTTACTAACAACATTTTGTCCAGTTAAGTCACGAGGAAGTTATTTATTTCACGGTAAACGGGAAGAGAAAGTGAAATTTCAACAAAGAGAAGGCAAATAATGTTGAGAGTAAAACCAAAGGAATCTTAATTCAAAGAAATGTCTAGACAGACAACAAAAGAGAGAAGACTTTTCTGTTAGCTTTCCTGCCCACTCTTGTCAACTCTTGGCGACACAACTGTTCAATCTTCTTTAGCTACGGCGTATTCCAAACTGAGTGCACTTTAACAGCAAAATATTTGGGATGTACAAACTTTCAAGCTGTTCCTTTTTTAATTTCTTTCAAGTTTTCACAACCCACGCAATGTCAGGAAGGAATTTCCAAGTTTAGTGCAACAGGGCGTGTCCAATCCCACATTCACTAATAGCATGATTGTCATTTTCATTAGGATTCATTATGAAGAAAAACAGAGAAACTGCAATGTGGCATTATATGCTACGATTACAATTTTTGGCCTTACACAAAAGTGCAATTACTCCCACTCATACAAAACCATGAGAATTTAAAAAGCGTAATTTCATAAACTACATGTATCGATTACGATTAGCTACATATTTTCTAAACCAACATAACTTCAGCTGTTGCAGTAAAATGACACACAAAATACAATGTTTTATTGATGTAAAATGTGTAGCAAGGTTCAATGTAGACTCATCTAGTTTCACTCGTGTCCGGGTGTAGTGTATTCTCAGATACAAGAGTATAAAAAATCCCTTTCAGACGACGTTGGAGGGCTCCAAAATAATTCTTACAGCATGCGTGATATTTTGAAAATATTATTGCGTCCTCGCCTGATGTATGTTTTCTTTTCGTACGGTGAACATATTGATGACACGTTTAATCATTTCGAAAGAAAGAAAGCGCATTTTTCAATCATGCTGCAACGCATTTCTGGTATCAAGTAGGTGACCGTCTTAAGGTGGAGCGATACCTGTAATCTTGTACTTATAAATTTCCCTTCGTTATCAAATTGTTAAGATTAAACATTAGAAATGAAACCTTGGTGTGGCAAACACAATTGCGTCACAGAATTATTTAAACCGGTATATACTGACTTCAGTCAGTATTTTCTCGAGTATGATTTTAAAAATGATAACTAATGAGTTGATTGTGATTGTGGTTACAGAAGTACCAAAAACAGTAGGGGCAAAATTTTATAAACTTCAAAATAAGTGTTATAATATGACATTAGCCCTGACATACGGAATTTCAAATACTTATTCAGTTTAAATATAAGTTGTCAAATACACGTCCAAGATGGTGAGGCCGCGGCGAACAGAGTTCGATTCTCGGCGGAGTCACCCATAGGATTTTCCCACGTGGGAATCGTTCCGGGGAAGCCTCGATGTCGGTTATCTCTCGTTTCCCCCGCTCTTGCATTCCAGCGCTGCTTCATACTCACCTGGTTTTACCTTCATTGGCTCTCAAGACCTGGATGTTACGAGCCGCCCAAATCTCTCCACTCACTCCCAGATGGCAAGGAACACCCACATTTTGATACAGCACACAGTAAATGAATACGCGGAGCTTAAACTACGTAGCGGTTCCTCTGATGTCGGCATACCCATTCCCTGATTGGCTGAGCGGGGTTCTGGGAACGGGGCTTTGTGTCCTGATTGGCTACTGCGTGCTGCCGCCTGGCAAGTGGGTTACCAGGCGCTGATTGACGAAGGGCGTTCCAACATGTTGCTTGCCAGGGACGCCATCTTGCTAGCGCGTGCGGCTGAAGTACGCCAGCTCAAACAGCCGTTGTTTCACCTCTGTATCTCAAGTACTCTGCGGCTACAGAAGTTGAGCTAAGCAGGGTCGGCTGTGACGTCACGGCTGCGGCCGCTTCTCTGCGGGCGCAGTTTTACGGCCGGCGTNGAAATGTTCCCTGTTTGCTGGGCTGCCGCCTGGCAAGTGGGTTACCAGGCGCTGATTGACGAAGGGCGTTCCAACATGTTGCTTGCCAGGGACGCCATCTTGCTAGCGCGTGCGGCTGAAGTACGCCAGCTCAAACAGCCGTTGTTTCACCTCTGTATCTCAAGTACTCTGCGGCTACAGAAGTTGAGCTAAGCAGGGTCGGCTGTGACGTCACGGCTGCGGCCGCTTCTCTGCGGGCGCAGTTTTACGGCCGGCGTTGCAGGTGGGGCGTGGTTGAGAGGACATCGAGTTCACGCCAGAGGGGTGGAGGGAAGGAGAAGAGGCACGTTGCCGGAACATAATGCACCGCGCAACATAGCCACCATGACCAGGCTCCTTCCTACGCTCAGCCTCTCGCCTATTTGCATGCAAATTATCGACAAGGGGTAAACAACGCCCTCGCTAATTTCAGCCGCTTTAGCAACGACCGTTCTTCCACGCGCCGCTTTCGCATAGACCTGCGGAAAATATCAGACCACTCCCGCGGCTCCAGAAACTTCGCCGAAACAATATATATATAAAAACAAGAGTACATTACGCTTAGATTACGCGACTGTAATGCACGTAGTTGGACATTTAATGTTTTGGACCGAGAATGTTTTTCATTTCATGAAATACGCTGACGGCATTTGCCGTCACAATACATCTGACAAGACGCCTAACAGCGATTCAAGAAACTAAACGTTTATTTGGGCTGAAAAAAAAAAAATACACTTGCCACCATGCGTTATAGAAATAATTTTTCGAGCACCTCACGGAGAAAATCTGTAAAAATTGCTGGTTCAAGTCCGAATTCAAGGTGAGTGCCAGAGTTATATCAATAGGANCAATAAACTTGCCACCATGCGTTATAGAAATAATTTTTCGAGGACCTCACGGAGAAAATCTGTAAAAATTGCTGGTTCAAGTCCGAATTCAAGGTGAGTGCCAGAGTTATATCAATAGGACTCTATAACATTTCTAATGTCTGGTATGTAAATTAATCCTGTCTTCTCAGACATAATTGACGCAACGAAGGGTAAAATATAAACTACACATGTTGAGCGTAATATTGTTTTATGGCAGCTACCATTAATTACATTATTGCTATTAAAATGGATGTTCTACTAGTTGCGGGGAATTTACGTAACTAATTTTAAAACTTTTAAGGGTTAAAATGACGAAAAAGTAGTTCCACACTATGAAAGATATCCGGCAGTTCGTAATTTATTATAGTTAGTAAACATTGGCATGGAAATACTGACATTCAATAGTGGAGTTCGTTGTAAAAGAATGTGTAGGCCCTTTAAACCTGTTNAAACATTGGCATGGAAATACTGACATTCAATAGTGGAGTTCGTTGTAAAAGAATGTGTAGGCCCTTTAAACCTGTTTAAGTCATTCGATAATTTTACAATTCCATTTAGGTCATTTACACTTCTTAAATTTCTCCCATAGCGTTCCAACGGATCACTTGTACAGGAATATTCAGTTGTTCCTACTATAATTGAAACATTTTAGCGTTTTCTGCTTCTCTTGCGGTGCTTTGAGTGTGTACTATTTTCTCTCTTNAAACATTGGCATGGAAATACTGACATTCAATAGTGGAGTTCGTTGTAAAAGAATGTGTAGGCCCTTTAAACCTGTGTAAGTCATTCGATAATTTTACAATTCCATTTACGTCATTAACACTTCTTAAATCTCTCCCATAGCGTTCCAACGGATCACTTGTACAGGAATATTCCGTTTTTCCTACTATAATTGAAACATTTTAGCGTTTTCTGCTTCTCTTGCGGTGCTTTGAGTGTGTACTATTTTCTCTCTTNTTCCTACTATAATTGAAACATTTTAGCGTTTTCTGCTTCTCTTGCGGTGCTTTGAGTGTGTACTATTTTCTCTCTTATATCAGTTCAACATTTGGTATCCGGAAATTATAAAATTTTTATCAAAATATGCCATTATTACTTATAATAACACAGTAAAATTACTTATTTATATATTAAGTGTTGCCATCATTTTCGTCTATTATACTTCGGTGAAGTAAACATTCTTCCGCTAAACAACTCTGCTCTAAGCAGAAATACATAAACCAAGTTAAAAAATAGAAAAAGTTAAAAATAAATTACTTTGAGAAGAAAACCCCTAGAGATCGCATAATTAATAGTAAAGAATAAGTTACGAAATATCAATTTTATGAGTGAACAACTTCGGTCGTTAACGTACGAAATTACCAGAAGTCTGGGTTTTATCGACCTGCGCACAACTGATTCACAAGGGCGAGGGAAAGAGGAGAGAGGGAAGGGAGAACGAGAGGAGACAAGCGAAGCGGAAAATAAATACGAGCGGGAGAGAGCGGAGGAGAGGCAGCCAGATTCGTCGGCGGCGATGAGACGAGGCGGGTAATGAAAAAGTGGCTCTCTCGCGCCGGTACCCCGCGGGGTCCCGAAGTCGTAAAAGAGCCGCGGCGTGATGGTCGTTAACATCCGAGCAATCGCGGCTTCAGTTTGTCACGGTGCCGTGGCTTAACCACGATTATGGCAGGGAGGAGCAGTGGGGGCCCACCCAGACCACGGACAAACAAACCTCAGCACCGCCATGAGGATTCTTCACGATGACGGACCAAGGCGTTGCAGCACAGGAGCCCGCCGAAACAAAACAAGTCTGCGTTCATTCTAAAAACTATGGGCTGGAAGGCCGCGAACCGGGCTCTATCCCTGATTTTCGCATGTGGAAATCGTGCCGCTGCTCCACCCCAAAATGCTCTCAAGGCCTCGATGTTAAGAGCAGCCCAAATCTCTTCACTCACTACACGCCGGAAAAATACGCGAGTTCAGTAGTCCATAGTAGGGAACTTGCAGCACACTAAACATGTTGCAGCATGCTGTACACTCTCTAGACTTCTGCCTTTGGCCATCAATCATGCGTGGCATACCAACATTACGTTTCTTTTTCCAGTGATAGAAATTCAGATTGTAGAGTGACCACGGTCATATAACGCGGTCGCACAGGCCAATGACGATGTATAATGGCGAGCAGCTGATGAAATCACAAATTTTGCTCAAGTGTGTATAGAGTATTGGAGTCCATGGTGCCCCTAAACAATAACGCGAATTTTCCATGTGTCTTATGTGTCTTCCCATAGGCTAGATCTCATACTTTATTATGAACTCGAGTCAGGTATCAACTGCTCACTGGCTTATTGCTGTCGCATGTACTTCAACCACAGATGCATTTGAGCTTCTGCCTCTACTAGATCACATTCGTCAAAACGACCAGTCACAGTGCCTTACATGAGAGACGTTGCNTTAAGAACCGCCCAAATCTCTTCACTCACTACAGGCCGGAAAACTACGCAAGTTCAGTAGTCCATAGTAGGGGACTTGCAGCACACTAAACATGTTGCAGCATACTGTACACTCTCTAGACTTCTGCCTTTGGCCATCAATCATGCGTGGCATGCCAACATTACGTTTTTTTTTTCAGTGATACAAATTCAGACTGTAGAGTGTATCATGTACTCGAGCAGGTATCAACTGCTCACTGGCTTATTGCTGTCGCATGTACTTCAACTACAGGTGCATTTGAGCTTCTGCCTCTACTAGATCACATTCGTCAAAACGACCAGTCACAGTGCCTTACATGAGAGACGTTGCAAAGGAATAGGCCCTTATGGCTTGAACTGTACCCAGAAGAAAACAGAGTCAAGTGAGCAAAGTCCTTGAAGTGTATGAGGTCATCACCGGTTGGTGAGCTACGTCCAGTAACCTCGCAACAGTTGCTGCAAAGAACATACACAAATTTTGTTGGTCCCGATATGAGACAGCATTACACCGTTTCCGGTACAGTTTCAAAAAAAAAATATATATATATTCTTTACATAGGAAAAATTAACATTTATTTGTGAATTAAAGAATTAAACACACACTGGATGACTCGAGTCGATAACGAACCTGTAGGAAAGACAAGGACCCAACCGTGTACTTCCTGGTTTGGGTTTAAAACGGAGCAACAATCAATGAACAACTAACTGCGGCTCGCGTGCACAAAGGATTGTGGAGTCGTAACTTGTTACCTAATGAATCCGCGAAATTTCTATGTGTCTGTAATCATTTTTCAGTCAGTGATCACACTGTACAAAAACTTGGGAGAATTACCTGACAATTGTAAGGAAATATTAGAAAAAAACTTGTTTGGGAAACGTATTCTTCTTTAGATATAACGTAGAATTACCGCACTCTGGAGTAAAATTCACCTACATGGCAGTGTAAAATCGCGTACATAAATGGGAAAATTACCTTACAACGTGTGTTTCTCCTCAGCATTGTCTCAACAGTTGGAGGGAGGAAGAAACAAAACAAGGCGCCATGTTGGACAGCTTGTAAGACTTATATTCGTTAGGAAAGGCAAAATACTGAAAAATAGAAACTAATCTTAAGACAGAGAAAATCTGTACAATACAATATTATCAAAAAGTTACAAAAAAAATATTGTAAAAAAAAGGTAATAAGAAAATTCGTAAGAGACTGTTGAAAACGGATATATTTTTGTTCCCGTGTTCAAATCTCAATATATGCCGTAATATTTTATTCGCGTAATTTTCATATCAAGGGAATTATTAAAAGACTTGGAAAGTTATTTACTTCAAAACACTAATAAAGCCACTAAAGAAATTCCACACAAAGTTTGTTTTGTACCGCGCAAAAGTAACTGAGCAATCTGTTACACAAAATAATTATTATAACCAGTTCCGGGAATAACTAATTTGTCTAGTTGCTCTTAGAATAGTGGCAATGTTCAAGCTAATAAGAAACATTTTAGGGAAAACATTTAGTTACTACAGTTAGAAATTTGAAGATAACCCCACCCACTGGCAAGTGTCGAAGATTTTAGAATCGAGGTTTCGGTTACTATTCGTCTAAGGATATAGGTAATAATCAAATTAACAATAATTGTACTCCTGTTTTGTAACATATCGTTTTATTATACAATATTATTAATATTCCCTTTCTTGTATGGATTTTCCCACACTTTTGTCACGTAGTTTTCCGTAAAATTAGAGAATATTACTTTACTTGTTATGCAAATTTACTCTGTATTTAAGAGGTAATTTTGCCTTACATGTAGAGGTAAAGAGCTTCCCTTAAATGTAAGGAAATTTTACCTCAACATTTATTTACAGTGCACGAATCTGCTATTTCCTTGCGGTGCTCTTAATAAGTTATTCTTACTCCGATTTATGCGTCATTTTATTGGCAGCAGCTTTTTCCGAGGTTATGGGACGTATTCTCAACAACAAATCCTACATCACACATTTTTGGAAACATAAAAGGGAAGTAACAGTTTTCTTTACAGTGTAAATAACATAACCACAAAAACTTCTGCTGAGCCACTGCAACATACAACGAAATTGCTCAGATGTATATAAGTTTCATTTTGAAGCATTATGGATTAGCAAAAATTAAGTATAGGTGGAAATGAGAAAACCCCAACAAAAACGGATGCAGCACACGTGAGAGTAACAAGAGCAAACGCGTCACCTGTAATTGAATTCACTGGGAATGTGAAAATATCACTTCGTAAAGACGTATATCTTTTGAACGAGCATATCAAGGGGACGTTTTTAAGGTTGTTGGTAACACATTTACGCAAAGCAGGGTGTCCTGTTGTCGAAGCACCAAGTGGTGCAGATCTTTACACTGTTCAAGAATCTCTAAAAAGTGCAAAATATTATTCAACAACAGTAATCAGTGACAACATCTTTGCTATTTCCTCACAGTGCTCTTAAAAAGTTATGCCTCATCGCGTTTTGACCGGCCAATAGATACGGAAAAGAGTTTGACGCCCTTTCTGCGACACCGAGAAGATATTATTGGGTCTGCATTTTGCTGAACGTCTTTTACTGTTCAAAGTCTTCCACGGCGTCTGAAACGAGNCGAGAAGATATTATTGGGTCTGCATTTTGCTGAACGTCTTTTACTGTTCAAAGTCTTCCACGGCGTCTGAAACGAGTTGTAGGCCGATTACAGAAGTAACCAAACCACGAGTATTTCAAGTCAAAACTGTGTTGTGTCATGTTATTTTATTTGAATATCTAGGAAGTTGTTTTTCTACAATTTCATTTTACAATTCACAACTTACAATATGTTTACTTGGTTTACTCTGCGCTCTCACAAAAATACACGCAAATTTTTCACTCATCTCCTTGCAACATACTGATATGGCTGATAAAGTTTTTGTTCCAAATAAAATATTTAAAATATAAACATCCTGGAAATATACACGTATCAGATATCTTATTTTAAATACACAACTGTTTGCACCGGCTTAGTTAACGTTGCTGGACCGTATCTCAGCTTGATGTAGATATAAATAAAATTTTTAACGCCTACGAAATATTCTGGTTGATGTACTAATGACAGCCTATAACACTGAAATAAAGATACAACCACTTCAAGGGGTCGTACACATGTAAGTTTCTGTATGGACGCAAGATGATAAACTGAAAAAAGTGGTAATATATTTTGTAAGTTTGGTAGTAGGAGAACTTCCTGCGGCAAGCAAACACTGTGGAAAGGATTATTTGCCACTTACTGTCGAGTGGTAACTCTATCTTGGTGTCGTCGACACGGCGGCCCACCATCTTCTGGCCGGCGCACGTTCCCACAGAACCATAAGGTTCGCGCCCCGCCCGCACCTACCCTCCTTCCCCGTCTTTCTTAATCGCCGACGCTGCGCGGGCACCGCCTCTTAAATCACCGGGCCAAATTGCGGGTTCGCTCGCCCTGTCTCCCGCGGGCGACTCGCCGTCCACGCCGCCTCTCCTCGTCCTCCCACGTGACCGTGCGCCGGCCAATGAACGGGCGCCGGCAGGATCTCGGTCCTGGCATCGCTGACGACGTCGCAGGACTCGTGATGGTTCCCAGACTCGGCTCCGCTCTGCGCCCTTGGTTCGGATACCACTATAATCAGCACGCCTGTGGCCTTCGGCCTCTCTCTGCACGGTCGATGACGTAAAAAAACCTAGTGATGTGTAATTAATCTGGGAAGTTGAGAACTATCATTCCTCGCCATATGTACCGGTGTAGTCCAAATAGGCTACAGCACGTTTTAGTTTTTCTTAACACAAAGTGTAAATGGTTATGTAATCATGAACATCGTCTTTCATTATAAGAAAAATAGAAATATTTAACTTAATTACCTACAGAAACCACATCAAAATAAGAGCAGGAAATTATAAACTGTAGCCGTGGCCGAACTTTTGTATATTCCTCCGGGAATCCAGATCTTTCCAACGTAGCTACGAAGCCAGATATAGCAGAAATAAGCGAGCCTATCAAATAAAAGGAACTCCTCAAGTGTGCGTCCCATCGTACTGGTGCCCGAAGTATCCACCCTTTTTGACCATGTAGATATGAATCCTTTATTCTCTATATCTTGCCAAACACGCGACATCTCAGTCGATAGTAAAGATTGCCTTCAAGAGACACTGTCAGCAGCGCGGTAAAAANAGAACACACGAGTCAATTTTAGACATCCGCCGAATCCAACGACCAGGACCGAGGTCTGTGTGAACTCCGGAAAAACAAAGTGTGTCGTGGGTACTGTGTCTTTGGAAAAGTAGCACCCTTAGGTATCTCTGTGTCAGCGGCATCAGTTACAGATGATAGCGACAACAGATTTCTCAGCAAACGTCACCCCGTCACTTAAAACCAAACCATTATTTTCTTGTTTTAATACAAGTAATATATTGCATTATTGCATAACACTGTTTTATCAAACATATAAAATCGTTAACGGTTCTCCATTTTCATAATAGATTTCAAGTCTACAGTAAACTTCCTTGTTAAAATTCAACTTTACACTGTAAAAACGCGTTTGTTGCTGTAACACACGATTTTTTGCCGAAAAAATAAAATTGGGGCGCTGAAATATAACCATGGTTAGTAAATAAGACAGAAGTAACAAATCTTTCAGAGTTATATACACTACAGAAAAAACCAGGACAGCTCCAAGACTCGAACAAGCACCTCTCGAGTCACTAGACAACGCCTTTCACCAAACAACTACTTACTCTTGTGTGCATACTACTTTTATGGGTAGGTTATGTCAGGTCGTTACAAAGNCGCCTTTCACCAAACAACTACTTACTCTTGTGTGCATACTACTTTTATGGGTAGGTTATGTCAGGTCGTTACAAAGGACTAAATATGATTTCATTTCTTGGGAAGAATTGAGGTTAGTGATTTGGAGAATAAATGCACTTCAGAATGATGTTAAACGTCTGCAGAAAAACTCTACATTTGCTCAGTTGCAGTTTCATAACTGCAGCATATATTAATTTATTAATTATTCCATCGAGACAACGCTTACGTAGTCAAAACTACAATGTACGGCAGAAAAACTTTAATATCGCTTAACTGTTACCTTTGGTACGGAGTACTATTTTTTACTGTGAACAAAAGCCACTACTAAAAGAATGTTTNATAATGTATATTTGTATGATATAAAGGAAAGTAATATTGCCATAAAACAAAAACATATAAATAAAACTAAACAGCGAAACTATGTTTATGTAACTTTCTCTTTGAATTAAAGCAATACTGTGTCACTGTAAACAAAACAGTATCAAAGATTTTGTTTTCTTGTCCGTACAAAAAACTTTGTAAGGATTTTTTTTAAAGTGCAGTTTTACATATTTTGGAGCAACGTGTGTATAGTTTGCTCTTAATTAATTTTAGTGTTACAAATATTAATCTTGCGGTCTAGTTTCCTAAGAACAGTTTGTCAAAATGTACCATTTTTCTACAGTGTTGCCGCTGCTGTGTAAGTGAGCGCGGAAATGGAAACTGAGATCACGACTCTGGGAAGTTGGTGCCGGCAAACAGCTAAACCGGTATGGTCTCACGGGAAGGGAAGAGGTTATTTCCGCCTGAGAAATCTGCAGTTCCCGGTTCTCGCAAATGGTCGATGGCTCTTCAATCCTGTCCATGTTCCTCGCGCACGCTCCGTGGTCTTGGAAGGTCTGTTTGTTTGAGAACCCAAACTTAACGCATACAAGAAAATTAGTCGAACCACTCACGTTTTGTCCTCATATGTCTGTGTACATAACCTGCTCAGACTACAATAGACTTTTTTTTAAGAAAAAATTTAGAGCACAAAATTGTTTCCTAGCATTAAAATCCTCAAGTGTGCCATGAAACTTGAAAAAAGAAGCTATTCTCCAGTGATGACATATTTCTTTCTGCTATGTCCGGTCTCTTGTTTGCCGAAATTCACTAGCAATCGGGATGTCCTTGAGTTTTTCTACATAAAGGATAGTTTTTCCACCTGTAGTGGCCTCTGACTGAAACACGAAGAGGCCATCGGGCATATTAATATGCAATCTGGTGAACAATCAAAACTTATTCAAACTAAAAACTAAATATTTAAAGGTATTTGAACCAAACTTTCGATATGTACAATATCCAATCAGTGCGTGGGAACGGGGTTACTATCCTAATTTCTTTTGTAAAGAATGACATTACGTAAAAACTTTGGTGAGGATTTGGGTGGGTGGGTGTGTGTGTAGCACGCGCACGTTTGCCCCCCTCCCCCCACCGCCCTTACCAACTCAACTATTGCTGAAACGATTTTTCTTAAGTTATTTAATTGATGATTCTGAAAATTGGAATCAGTGAAGAACTATAACTATTATAAAGTTAGTTAGATGGCAGCAACATTTTCATGAAATCTATTTTTGTTTTACTCATCTTTTCAAATGTAGAACTTGACTGTATGAGCCCTCTCTGTGGTATATGAAGCCCTAAGACGTACAGTAGTTAAAGATAGAATCGCGATAGTTGTTGTGATTAACAAAATCAGCGTTTTATTATTCAGGGTCGAAAACAGGACATTAAAGTTGAAGCACGAGACAATTATTTTTTTTTAATACCGGTACTTTGTTAAGAGAGACAGGGAAAAATAGCGAAAAAATATTGAGTTTGCGTATTTTTANTTTTTTTTTAATACCGGTACTTTGTTAAGAGAGACAGGGAAAAATAGCGAAAAAATATTGAGTTTGCGTATTTTTAAAACACTCTAGATAGTTTATCCTTTTATGATTGAATGATCAAGATTTTGAACCTGCTACGTTATTTGCAGACCAATTATAAACGTTCCGCTTTATTATAGTATCAGAATACTCGCTGGCCCAATGNAACCTGCTACGTTATTTGCAGACCAATTATAAACGTTCCGCTTTATTATAGTATCAGAATACTCGCTGGCCCAATGAATTGCACGAGAACCAATAACGAATGGAAACTGTCAGATATGTGCACTCAATTTTTTACACAGTAAACCATCGTCTCTAACCACCGATTGTAAAATCCTTATACCATTAACCGCAAGACGAGTCACAACGCTATTTTTAACACTTCGAGTGCAGAAAGTATTTATTGACATTTAACACATTTGAGAAATGAGTTGCCTATAGACTATCCACCACTGCATGNTCGAGTGCAGAAAGTATTTATTGACATTTAACACATTTGAGAAATGAGTTGCCTATAGACTATCCACCACTGCATGAACACCAGTTATGTTGGTCTCTATATTCTTACTTACTATTGTAATATTGGTCCACGCTACCGGACACACTTACTCTACAGCACAACGTTCATTACTTGACAGTCAATATAATGCTTAGTCAATTCACCGTTCCTTCACACTTTTCGGATCTGATCTTTGAAAAATCACTCCATGTATAACGTGTTTGGTTATTTCTTAAATAGGTCGTGTATCACAAGCGTTTCATACTCGTGTTAACGTAAAAGTGCCTTATTTTTGGATATATTTAACTTTCGCTTATACTTTATTTATAAATGATAATATTTCATTTATAGCTAATTTGAATATAGACAGAAAATATGTGTGTTGGTAATGGCTAGTAAGAAATAGTTCTTATGCAAAATATTATTACACTTGGTGCGGTGCACGAATGAAATGCGTTGGCTGGCCGTCTGGTGTAATTATCTAAGCTTTGTTTGTATGAGATAGAGGAATATCCTGGACGTAGAACTCAAGCAGAGTTTCAGAAAAGTTGGAAGTAACCTTGAATGGAGGATAGCTTACAGTCTTACAGTCTCTCACAATGAAACGTTCCTTCCTAGGTAATGTAACGTTCAATCCATTCTGTTAATATTAATAATTTGTGCACTTTCGAGTGTTATGTTCTAATGACGTAGATAAAAACTGCAGATGAGGTAATATTACGTCACCAAAGTGTTTAAAGAGTACAGGACGTCGCAATATAATGGCAAACTGCGTAAAACTGTAATGAAATCGGGCAACGTTATGACGTCGATATAGCAGTCAAGAGCGTCAAATACCGAACGTCTTGGAGAAGTTTTATTTTTCGCGGAGCCTGACCACGTGTATGCGTCGACGCACGGTGGCGGCGGCAGTAAGGGTAAAACGTTGATGCGGGCAGTGTGCAGGAGATGGGGGTGGCCATGACGCCGGGCGTCGTGTGGGGACGCCGATAAGCCGAGCACTCTGTCAGCGGTGACGTTATCACGGCGCGCCGCTCCGCCTCCGACAGAACAAACCTTTCCTCCCCCTTGGCGGCCCACAACACACCCCAACCCTTCCCGCCTTCATTCGCCTCCCTCTCGGGCAGAAACCTGCCTACAACTCGCCGAGTCAACACTGCGCACCAGCCGGGGCAAACTGGGGTGCGTGCGTGCGTGCGCTCGAATACCGCCAGCCTCATAACGCCTTCCACTCGCCTTCAGCGCCACCAACGTTTATTTTACACTGGTTGGGAGGCTCTATGGAAATAGTTGACACTTGGAAATACGCCTATTCATGTCAGGACAAGCTACACACCACGAACTCCTACCTTTAAGTTACTTTTTCAACTCTACCACACCATAAATATATTTCTGCATCTGTAGAAGTATTTCTTTGGAAACTACTAGCCAAATACATGTTTGTAACACTACAAATGAATTAAAATAAATTTCACAAAACCAAAGTGCGTAATACGTAAAACTAATGTTGAATTTTATCATGCAGGTGTTGCAGAAACACTGAGCTACATAAACAATTTTGTATTTTCTCCAAAACAATGTTTTGTAAAGATGNTCATGCAGGTGTTGCAGAAACACTGAGCTACATAAACAATTTTGTATTTTCTCCAAAACAATGTTTTGTAAAGATGAGATATTTCGGACGTGGACTTATAATAAAATCTTTGGCACCTGGTTTCCAAAGAATTGTTTGTGTCAAGTACAGAACATTTTTACTGTGCACGCGATGACACGTACTGGACAACTCTGGGCCAGTAATTAACATACAGCAAAATGCAGACACAATAATCGCCTTCCTCTGTATCGGCATGCAAGCAACGAGCGGTTTAAATTCGTTTGATTNCAGCAAAATGCAGACACAATAATCGCCTTCCTCTGTATCGGCATGCAAGCAACGAGCGGTTTAAATTCGTTTGATTGTGGGTAATACTCTAACGTCTAGCATACAGGTTAATAATATTCCAGGTCACTAATGATAGACCTACGTCAATAACAGACTTTGTTCTTTGTACTAAAGTGGGAAACTAATGAAATATATGCAAATTTTGTTTAATATTCAGCCAAAAAAATGGAGTGAGCAAGAACTTTAGAAGTTGTATCAAACAATTGCATTAATTAAATGTGACAACATAACAGAAAAATTCCTTTTGATGACGGCTAAATTTATTTCGCTCTTAAATTATTTACTTTTTTTTTTTACTATAATAAGCGCCTCTGGGAACGTTCAATGCCACACACAGTTATGTTTTTACTTTTGACTCATGCAAACAGCACTGGAAGACGTAAAAAATAGTAGCAAAATAACTTCAATAATAAATATATCACAAATCGATCCAAACACAAACATTTAACATGCAAATATATATATAAACTTTCTCCATTTACTACCAACTTAAGACACCTTTTTTAAACGCTCCTTGCGGCGGAAATTTCCCCTGTGCCAAACTCTCCCATAACCTGAATATAATAATACTTAGAGCCGGCCAGAAGGCTGGCGATAATTCACGGCAGGATACGTGTCTCGGTACTGCGTAATTAGTGACACTACGCTGGCTAAATTAGCATAACTCGCCAGCAACCTGTCCTACAAAACACTGCCAAGCTTATGGTGTCAAATAAAGAATAACTATTTATAATTCACAAATACCACACAAACGCTTGGTTTACTTCAACGTTAACCCCCTAATTTACATATTAGGTTTTCATTTGAAGCGTCGTAAAAAAGATTTTTTTTTGTGTGTGAAAAGTAGTTACAATATTTTCTCATAACACCAGACAAATTTTAACTTATGGAGAGTGTTTCATTAAATCCATTGCACAAGAAGCAACTTGGTAAGTTAGCAACCATCAATATAATTGTCCAGGGAAAGGCGAGGACCGTATTGGTGTTAGCTTCTGGACTTGCACAACGCCGACCATGATTCCATCTATTCCGCTGCATGTCAGACGGGAAAGAGTATATTCGCAATAATAGGTTTAGGGGTAAATTTATATGGAACGTATTTCTTACACCGAATTACATTTGCCACTGTCAAGATGTCAGTAGTGCTTTAATTGTTATGTGGCTGCCGAACAGCCACTTTGAAAACAGAAATAACAATTCATAAAACTTATTGTTGGAAAATATTGCAATCGTTCTAAGAAAAAAAAACCCTGCCAATTGTCTACATCAAAAATTGTTCAGTCGAGTTCTTTATCAATTAAAATCATGCATACCTGTTTTCCTGCTGTAAAATTTTCTCATGTTCCACAAAATGAGGAAATGGGGGGGAGAGTGTGTTTATTCTGAATGGCAGGCCAAAACAGAGTAAGGTTATTCCTGTAGTAAAATAAGAACCAATACACTTGCAACCTACATAATTAGTCAGGGAGGTAGGCGTCCTTGAAATTAAAAATTTTGAACTCTATTTATTAAATCACAATTTTTATTGTACTTTGGTTAAAGAAATTAATTTACTGACTATAAATAAGGGATATTTATTTGGAATCTGAAATTTGTGACAACTTTGATGGGGTTGTAACATAGCCTTTAATTTCCAAAATATAACGCTGGCAGGCAAATAACCACACCATTCCTAACTTAGTGACATACGGTAAAGAACCGTTCACCTAAATTGCTAAACCAAGATTTTCGCATATTACACGATAAAAGAAACAATTATTACATCTATACAATATTTTGAAATAAAATCACTTGAACATCCAGATTTTAAAATACGTATGCATCTCTAAAAGATCAATGTAGAAAATTAGTCTTTTTGTTTGTTAATTTTGCATAAACGGGTTATCTCGACGCGTTTTACTCACTAGTTCAGAATAACACTGCGTGTTTGTGTGTGTCTGTGTACGGCACAGACGTAGGTAGGTATAATGTATTCACGGTAACTTCAAGATTTTCTGAAACCCTGCTAAATATCTACTTTCATGGAGCCGATTATGTATCCTTCCGCAGTATGTAAACAAAACATTGCCATGTGACACCTGTCAAACGTTTTGTAAACAGTGCCATGTGGGAACTGTCAAATATTTTGTAAACAAACAGTGCCTTGTGGGAACTGTCAAATATTTTATTAACAGTGTCCATGTGGGAACTACCAAAATTTATTTTTGAAGAGAAACAATGCCATGTAATCTCAACTGTCATATACTTTAATAAAATTCTCTAAATGTCTAAAAAATGCTAATCAATTTAGCGAAATGTTGTAATACATACAAAAAGGTAGATTGAAGTATATATCGGAACTGTTAATTATATAATTTAATTAAAGTTTACTTATTGTATTAAGATTTATTTACATATTTGCTGTAAGGAAAAAGTTAAATTTTACATAATAAACTTTTGGAAGTAGCACTCAGGTTAAAGATTTCACTGTGATAAATGGTACCGTATTTTATCGCATATAAGTGGCACATTTTATTTAAAAAAAAAAGTTATTGAAAACTTGGGGTGCGACTTATAAGTGTCTTTTTAAGGAGGTCGGGGCGTGATTGCAAAGTAAATGATGGAATTCACGGCCCGCGGATCGATTTCCAAACTCATCAGCGAACAAAATCACTTTCATTTTGAAACCTGCGGTGTAGGTACATCTCTGTTCCATCAAGAACTGTCGTGCTTCTTCACTGCAACATAAAAACAACACTATGCGGCGGAAAGACGAGTCACGGCTAACATTTGGCACTGAAGAACCAACGCTAATGTGCTGCCATCTCTTGGTCTCCACAAAAAGCTTTCGAAAATAATCGATTATCAGTTGGCGGCGACCAAAATTCGATTCCTTTGCATTCTTTGCGAAGGGAATAACGTAACGGAAATATTCAAATGCCTTTCTATATTTTGCACGTTTATTTGATAAACTGCAGAAATAACAACGCTAATACTAAAATTACATCTTAACCTAGAATTATCTTGTAAGTAGAAAGAATGTGTTACGTTAATTTTATAACCACAATTCAGCGTCTCCAATATGGCGTGGTTATACTTCTGAAAAAAACGTGCCCAAACGAACAAGATGGAGTGTACGAGTCCGCTGGACAACAACTGAAATTTATTTAATTTCAATTAATAACGGTGAAATCTTTACCCATGAGTGCTACGTAAAAATGTAAATATATAGTTTAGCAATATTAACTTTACAATTACGGCATTAAATTTATACATATTAATATGTAACCCACGAACTAGTTCTTTTCAGCTATAACCAACATGTCCCTTCAAAATCCGTTGTTAATTCTTACGGACTTTTAACAAATTATTAAAATTTATTGAAAAAATATACTTAAAACTTAAAACAACCAATTTATATAGTGCTTCAGTGCTAAAAGCAAGACAAAACCTTTTTCCATATACCATTTTTTTATAACCAATTGAACATGTAACTCCTAGGGTGATTTTTCAAAGGTTCTTTTCAAAAGTATCGAAGATACCGTGAATGGATTATACATAGGAGCTCGTTTATGTGGAACATTTACATTACGTAAAAATATAATACGACACAACGGACATGAATCACACTCCCTCCAAAAAATTCTCACGTTAACATGAAACTGCCCTGTGAATGTTTTAAAACTGAAGAAAAATAATATAATTAATATTTAAAATACAGATTTTATTTAACAATTTAACTTTTTTTTCCTAAAAATATGGCGAGACAGTGTATTCCTCCCATGCCTAGGAATCGAAAGTCTAGACCTGTGCCTGCACAACGGGGAATTTAATCCCCACACTCCCCCTCCCACAAGCTAAGTGTAGAACCGCTTCAGTATTTACAGTTAGTAAAACAATCACACATGGAACCACGACAAACAGCTGTGTTGGTGTTACAGTATAAGATTACTAATACGCAGCTGTTATGAACAACCCTTGCGATCGTTGTCTTGTCACTGTGTGCTGGCTCTGGGTACAAACAACACCCTCTTCCCCGCCTTAAGTGTATGTAGTAGTGCGGCTTGAAAAAGCCTGAGTATCCTCGGCGGTAGAGCAACGGGGACGCGACACAGAACGGCGTCTCGGCGCTGTTGTGTCTACGACGACGCCGGCGAGGGTGAGTGGAGGGGGTGGCGGGCTGCCAGGGGGTGGCTGCTACAGACCGACAGCAGATAGCGGGTGCGGGTTGATTGATGCCGCCGGGTTGCATGAATACCTCCCCCTCCCCCNCCCCCCCATCTCCACGCCAATTTGAATTTTTACCCTCTTTACCGCTCGCTCCCTTCCCACCCTCCACCGTGCCAGTGGTGAAGCGGCGCAGGAGGAGAAATAAAAAACCACCCCTCGTCCACCCTCTCGGGGCAGACATTCCAGGCAGTGGAAAACCGAATATACATCTTCCTTCGCCCGGCCCCCGAACTGCTATACACAAGAAAAGGGTTGGACGGAACAGAAATGGCCGCGCATTTTACTCCTTGTCGAACTGCCGGAGGGTTCGTGCGGGGTGGTATGGGGGTGAGGGGGTGGAACCACGGCCAGACGACGAGACAATGCTGCCTGTGGGAGCGGGGGCTACCAACCCAGGCCATGAGCGCTGCGCGGAATAAAATATTAGCCTCGAGGCCTGTACTGAAGCCAGAAAATTTTGTTTACGGCCAAGAGTCGAAAGGAAGGACGGTACCGCCCACAAAAAGACAAGTTTTGGAATACATTTTTGGAACATGTATGATCTCTCACGAACATCGCCAGCTACGAACTCGTGCGACAGTGTAAAATAATTTCATCACACTCTGGGACAGGTCTGAATTATTCTTTCGCCACTGATGCGTTCTGGTATAGGCTGTTCACGGAAAAGCGAGCACTTTCGACGCCCTAGTTACTTTTTCCTTTCAGCCATTTTTTATATTTTAACCATCTTTTCATATAAATATTGCAATGTAAGTAATAAACACAGTGTGTATATTCCACCGCACTAGGAAGTTAAAGTCTAAGGCTAAAATAAAATATATTGGTTGACCATTATACAACACGAGAGGCTTTCAAAAGCGCACACATTACAGTGAATAGCCTATACGTAGAAACATTCTGGTACGTAGAAGCATTTACGTATGTAGACGCACCAGTATTATGCCTATGGCATTGTGCATAATTTAAACGAGTCGTTGCCCGAACTAATAAGGATCTAACCATTTTTGGCCCGTTCTTCATTTCACTATTCTGTGCACATTCACCTAACGTAATTCTGGTTCATAACTGGCTAGAGAAGTTGGTTTGGAGGCCGGAAAGTTAACATCAACCAACAACGCTGAAAAATAACACCATGTAAAATATTTTCTGGTGAACTTCCTATACTGTAACGGAAATTTCTAACCTATACTTTTTATGGTAATAATATCTCATGTTAGACTGCAAATATAGGAAAGTTGAGCGTCGTTACTTTAAAGGTTGGGGACTTCTCTACGTAATTGACTGTTTCGTGAGAGAATGTAGGAACGGTATCATGGATGTGTGGGAATATAGTTTACCTCACACTTTATCACTATTCGTATATATTGATATGGTAATTTTACGAATAATTTCTTAGAGTGTACTTTTTGTGGCTCTCCTCAAAGAAAAGGCTACAAACAGAAATTTCCGAAAACGCTCATTATGGTGTGCTTGGGTTGTAAGATACAATTTATAATATTATCTACTGCAACAAAAAATTATCCTTATTATCATTTGATAATATACTCTGAGGAATAAGAATACTTCTTTCAAAAACTAAGCTAGATAGATTTAACACGATATTAAAAATGCATTTAATTTTCCCAAAATACACCTAACAAGCTTCGATTAAATTGGTCCTTGCATATTGAACGAACATTTTCTCTCCAAGTGCATATTTCAGTTAGGTCATCTTATTTTCAATTATCTCTCTTGCAGTAAATTTTACTCTACGTGTTGTAAAAATATGATCAACACAATCCTAAATATTTATGCTTTTGTAATGAATACAATGGACGTATTTGAGCGGAAATTTCGTGGCTGATTCTCGGTTAAAGTCACTAGCCCAGCAAAAAGTTATCTGAAAACGTAAATATCTGATGTCAATAAAACCATACAAACTCAAAACTTCAATTACACCGTCGCCTATAATTAAAAGAGATTTATAACAACAATTTTCAAATTATTTTGAAATGTTTTTGAAAAATAATTTANCCGTCGCCTATAATTAAAAGAGATTTATAACAACAATTTTCAAATTATTCTGAAATGTTAGTAAAAAAATATTTGCTATGTTGCAAACCTATTAAATCTCACGTATGAAAATATGAAATTCCATAATACATTGATCTTTGACGCGGCTGGAATGAGTTCCACATTTATAAAAATTCCTGAACCAATTACGTTCTTGCTATGTTTCTATTTTGTTTTGTTATCTACGCACGATTAAACACTGGCGTAACATTATTGACATTTTAATGTTCTATGGGCGAACTTGTGTTCGTCTCTATTTTTATAATAAATTCGCGAAGGTCCTGTAACAATATACCAACATTTTCCGCTTTGTCACCGGATGTGACAACAATTATATTTTGTGAGAATATAATTTAAATATCAACTGAAATCCTAGGAAGAGAGCAAAGATTTTATGGGAAAATTTCAAAATTATGTAGTGATTTTAATTTCTGTGTTGATTTGGCAAGTTTCTCCGTTATGTAAGTGATCATGGCATCTCTCCGATTAAGATAAGTTGAGTAATGTATTCATACAGAAATGTATTAATTTTATTATTGTTTTGTACCTAACTGCAGTTACCAAAGTGGACTGTATAATCTCGTAAATACCAAAATCATTTAAATATTTTGTCACTGTTGTTACGTGTGTTGGCCATTCTGAACATATTTCTTTTATCTTAAGAGTGACGTTAAATTAAAATAATTTATGGACACAAAATGAAAGTTATTCTTAGTTCTTTACCTTGACTGAAGTACGTTTCTGAAATATAAGTACATGGGAAAATTGTTTGATTTCAAAACCAAATACAAATGCTTAATACGTGGTCTAGAAATACTCAAGAAATATGAATTGTTCTGTAAATGCATGAATCTCCGTAAGTGCGTGAAGCTGTGCAGTCGACTTGCTTTATATAGCGTGTGCGAGACGGGCAGATGAAACCCCTACTGCCCTGCAGTACTTAGCCACACGAGTGCTGGGCGGGTGGTATGTCCGCNTAAAATAATTTATGGACACAAAATGAAAGTTATTCTTAGTTCTTTACCTTGACTGAAGTACGTTTCTGAAATATAAGTACATGGGAAAATTGTTTGATTTCAAAACCAAATACAAATGCTTAATACGTGGTCTAGAAATACTCAAGAAATATGAATTGTTCTGGAAATGCATGAATCTCCGTAAGTGCGTGAAGCTGTGCAGTCGACTTGCTTTATATAGCGTGTGCGAGACGGGCAGATGAAACCCCTACTGCCCTGCAGTACTTAGCCACACGAGTGCTGGGCGGGTGGTATGTCCGCAGGGGCACACCTCCACCATTCGTCATGTCGTCCACTAGAGTCGGGAAACAACTCGTGTGGAGGGAAAGAGAGAATGAAAGAAACGGGAGAGCCGAGTCATATTTCTGTACGAAAACCACGTTTCAAAAACTCCTTTGTGTCGCTTGTTCATTTTTTTTTTTAATAACAAGACGAGGAGAGCAGGATAGTGAGGCAGGGCAGTCCCTGTAGAACGGTCGTACAGGAGGGGAGTGAAATTTATAGCCCCATGTTACATCAGCTGTTGAGAGGAGATTAATGATAAGGAGAGAAATGCCATAGATCACCCTTCTCTTCCGCGTTTCTCTCCCGTTCTTGCTCGTTGCAAACTTTGCTCTCTGGTCTGTCCTCCAGTACTTTTTACTTTACACCGGCAGAAAGCACAAGATAAGCAACGAAGACTTCGAAAGCATCATCTGCGTGCTCCTTCACTTTTTTTCTTATTATTTCGTGCCCCATTTCCCTCAATTTTTACTGAAGCTGTTTACTGATGGAATCCTCTATTCAGATTCTAATTTTAAATAGTTCAGTACAAATTGACGATGCAATAGTCTCGTGTAAATTCACAATCCAAAATGCTGACCACAGAGAATTTAAAGATATGCATTGCATAAAACGTTTCTTCACCTTCCTTTTGGACGTTATTAAGGAGAAACTTATATAAACATTACACGGCACTATACATCTAGTTGGATTTAGCGTGTATGATTTGCCAGTAAAAAAATTAAATGTTTTCGTAAAACCACTGAAAGACAAATTAAATTTTAAGGTGCTGCTGAACTCGCTAAAGAAATATTTGACTGTCCATAGCCAGTCACATTCAAACAGCACAAACATTGGGCCATGAATGATGATGATGATGATCAAAGAATTCCTCCGCTGCTTATGAAGTGAAGATGATCTTATTCACAAGACTATCTGTACGAGTCGATTTCATTTCTTTTACGATGTGATCGCTTGTTTGGCCAATACAAATATACTTTTTGTAAGTGTAAACATGAGATGATATTTCAGTGTCGTGATTGGTAGACTGATAATCGGTTTCCTGTGCTATTGGTGTATAACTTGTGATACTATTCACTGTCCAAGGTCACCTCGATATTTCACAGGCACAAATTAAGGCGCGCATTAACAAAGAAACGAGCGTTTGTAGAAACCAGCAGCTGAACGAGACAAGGTCACCACTACCACAATACCATGACTCTCGGAGGGGAGCATCATTGGTTCACCACCAGCACGATCGGAGAGGAAGAGAGGGGAGACATGTCCCATTGTTGCGTGGAGGGCGAGCCTACGGCGACGAGCATGTCGACGGCGTCCTGGGTTCCCCTCTCAGCAAGATCGTTAGGCGCGGCGCGGCCCGCCCGCCAGGTGAGTGAGAGCACATCGGCGGTGACAGCCAGCCGTCAGGCGCGACGCTGTCATCGGGGAC
>NQII01001332.1:165177-186184 GCA_002778355.1 Clitarchus hookeri
CCCCATCACTTCCCCTACCTCCAGCGGCACTTCTCCGGCATCGTCCCACGGGAGCTTGCTCGTCGACGCCTCGATTCGTTCTCGCGCGCCGCCCCGCACACGTGTGCTAGTAACAGCGGAAGGAGAAGAAGAAATTTGATTTTGGAGAATTACCACGGTACTGGTCCCGTCATTTGGGTAAGTTGAGTTGAGAGATTTGGGTGGCTCTAAAGAACGGGTATTGAGAGCCGATGATGGTGAAATAAGGTGAGAATGGAGCAGAGCCAGAATGCAAGGGAGATCCCCGAGGAAACCCTCCGACCAGCGATATCGTCCGGCACGATTCCCACTTGCCAAAATCCGGGAGTGAGCCGGCCGGGGATTGAACTCTGTTAGGGAGGCGAGCAGTCTAACCTCTCAGCCACCGCATCCCCATTTGGTTAAGTGTTCATCATGTTTTAGTAAGACCAGAGGCCCCAGGCTCGAGTCCCGGTCAGATCGAGGATTTCTTCTGGTTGGAAAATTTCCTTCCTGGGTTCAGTTTTTACAGTCCATTCGTCGTTACTTACAACTTTTCTAAAGCCATTCTCAAGTTCTACTTCCAGGCTGCTTCTCCGCATCATGCAAATAAAGCTTAAATAAATCTAGAAAATTACACTAAAGGAACAACGCACCGCATTTGTGCTCATTCAATTACTAACATGTTGCATGAGAACTATTTCTTACTAAGTCACAAGTATTTTCTCTATTTTTATTCATATTAACTATAAATAAAGTATAATTGATTGATAAAATATAAGGAAACGTTTAATTTAATCAAATATAAGATACTTAAATGTTAACACTTGTGATACATTACGTATTAAGGAACCGACCAAACACGTCATACCTGGGGTGATATTTCAAGGGTTTGATTCAAAAAGTGTGAAGGTACTGCGAACAGACTGCACCCGTATGTTGTATTTTCACCTTCATACACAAGAAGACAATGACAAGTCCTGACTTCGTGTCTTTAGAACAGCCTTCATGCTTAGAGATTCCATCCTGAACGACATACCTAGAGAGCAATTAAAAATATTTTACGGATAAAATTCTTTACGCTAAGGTATAGTACGTAAAAGTGCGCTTCAGTGTTTTTTTTTTTTTTAGTTTTTTATTGGTATAATTGAGCTTTAATACGAAGTAAAATTGACAATGTTCTTTTAACCAAATCCAAATTCGGATTTATTTGAACAAACCTTAGCCCTGTTAAGTTTAAGCAATAACAAGGGTTGTGAGCAATGTATCCTAATTCTTAAGTTTTTAAGATAAAACTGGGTTTGGGGAAGTTCAGGTCACAGAGTTAAGCTCTGGTTTGCTAAGAGAGGAAATTATTTCATTAAATACTATATTTACTGATTCGTCCATAATTTGGTAATAAATTTAAATCCCAGAGCTAACGTGGGTTTGTGATTTACACTCGCATTCTGGTTGCCAAGAGTTCTATCACAGTCGATTGCAATAGGAGTGGGATTCCAAAGCGGTTTTCCCTCCACATTCACCTTAAATTATAATACATTTACTTCATATTAACCTTCCCAACCCAGTTACTCTTTAAACGGTTTAGCAAGGAATAGTACACCGAGACCATGCTGAATATTCTTGTCTATAGTGGAAGCTCTAAACTATATTAAATAAAATGGTGAGCGAACTAATGGGCAGTTTTAATTATGGAAAGCAAACCATTTTGATGAACACAGACATTGTACGTGCCAAGGGACATTAAGCTCTTATTTTCACTATCTACCACTCCAAACGTAGTTTAGAGTATTATTCAGTTACGAGACGAAACATTTAAAGCCCATCTGCATTTGTTTGTATACTTGCTATATACAGTAGGGTCTATCAACTTTAAAATATAACATTAAGAAAAGAGTTATTAATTTATATTCGTTTTGTTAGCCTTCATTTTTAAGACTAAAAGGTTCCAACTTGACCGGAAATACTCTTAAGGTACAGTATCTACACATACGTTTGGGCATCTTTGAAGACGTATCCAAGATAGAAAAATAACGAACTGCTACAAACACTTAAGCATAAAAAGTTCATATGAAATCCGTCATCAGTATATGAAGCATTAAGAGTTATTCTTCTGTATTACGTTATACGATACAAAGTTACAAGATACTGTAAAGGAGAAAACTTAAGTTAAATATAGCATTTTTTTGCAATCTGACAAAAAGTGACATATTTAATATTTATTGCATTTTTGCATTAGTATCTTTAGTATGGCTGAAATAAATATTTATTTGACTATTTCAAAAAAGTTTAATACCTAGGTCTCAAACTTTGGTTACATAAAAGACATAGAATAAAGCATATGAAACAAAGATATATATATATATATATATATATATATTTAATCAGTTAAACATATAGCATTTTGAAACCATGGGAGGTAAGTGGATGGTCAACAAATTCTACCAACGATTAAATTTAATTGATGAATACAGCATTATAAATTTGATTTGCCCACATTTCACAGTTAAAAATTAATAATAAATGTAAAGCTTTATTAGAGGGAGAAGCAATGCAATTATCATTATTTCACAACATCGGTACTTGCAGTTTCAAAAATATATATCGCATAAAACTTTTCTGTATACAATAAACTGGAGTTGTTAATGACATCCGTTTTATAATTTTACGACCATGCAACCTTCGAATAACTTTATGGTAATATACTGGATGCTTTCAGTCACGAAACACGGCGCATTACAAATTAGGCGCTCTATTTGATCATGGCATGTTCCCGCCGAATGGTGGCTGAATTGGCTACTTCAAATTCAAATTAGTTTTTGAATGGAAATATTATCTTTTTTTTTATATGGCGGAGAATTAAATGGCGCCAGCGAACGAAAGCGAAAGATCAGCTGAGGATAAACGAAGTGTTCGGGGCGGTTATAAGGAAAGGAATGCGGACCCTAAGACCATCCAAAAGAATTCCGAATCCCCAGACCACACCGGGGAGGCATTCGAAGTCAAGATGACTATCTAGCACTGTAGACTTTAGTACTAAGCTGGGACGAAAGCCGAAAACCTTCACCGATCATAAAAAGCAATCTTACGGAACGTTACTTTCAAATAGAAGAAAATTTATTTCTAGGTTCCCTCCGATTACTAACACCCTCAGAATATGTCTGGTATCTGACGTTTCTAATCAATAATACAACAAACCGCTGAATTTATGACTAATAAAGAAAACATGCAATTTCTACGTTATTCATCACCTGCGAATAATTTTTATACCGAGCTTAAACACAAAATTTACATAAAAATTAGAAAATGAATCCCTAAAGTTCTTTGTTTTTACTTTTATTAAAAAAATATTACAACACTGAAGACAACCTACTTGAGTACATTCAAGTGTTTATATACAAAGAAATATGATGATCATACATCAAGCGGTTGTTCCTACGAGTAATGGCGTAAGCTTTATGTCCACACCGTTATGAATTGTGATCAGAACTTAGCAGGACGGACTACCTGATCACATCTTCAAACATTAATCAAGGGCACGAGCCGTGATTGCCGAAATACCTCGCGAAAGGCAAAGAAGAAATCCCATCCACAGGCCAGTAAACGGGGCCGATAACTTACACAATGAGCCCAAAATAGGGCAGCGGAACGCTATGAATAAGGACTTTTGTCATCGGGGCTTCGGACCAAGCGGTCGTCTGAAGAGGGTGTGTCCGGCCGTCGCAAACCGCAGTCTAAATAATTATACAGCAACATGGACAAAGTTGGGACTCTCCAGTTTAAATAGAAATGTGGCGTGATAATATCCCTTAGTAAAATTAGCAAACATAATGTTATTTATTTTATTAACACTCCCCCGAAGAAATGTCTATGGTTATATAGTTATTTTATAATGTTACCCTTTCAATAAACCACTAAATTATACTGCTGTGCTCTACGTAACTCTCTGTTATAATTAGCTACGCTCCTATAGTCCCCTTTAGATATTGTGCAATCTCTAATATAATTCATAACACGCATGCAACACTCCATACACCCAATCATAAGGGTGGTCAGAATTTATTGGTGTTCTGGTAACGGATGTAGCCATTCCAAAGACCCGAGTGCTAACGCCTTTATCTAACTGACCAAAGCTAGCCCAGATGTATCTGCTGTGATTATTTCAAGGACGCTGGAGCCAATCTTCCTCTCGTACAATACCAACACACGCCAGTAAACTGATCTCGCCGGTCAGCAATATGGATGAACGTCGTTCACCAATCAGCTCCTGGAGACTAACTTGCAAGACGGCAGACCGACCACAACGTGCAATAGGCTATCAGACTTGAGGCCCGTTCATACAGCTTCGCACGACCAATGAGTGATCGAGTTCGCTAACATCAAAGTACCATTTCACCTCTATGTGCATGCCTATTCTGTAGCTATATCCCGGGCAAAGAGACGGGCCAAGACGCAATAAGAGCAGGGTGGAAGGAGGAGGGGAAAGGGCGCCCGCCATAATAAGGACGAAGGACAGGAGGTGTCGCAGAACGTGTCCCCAGGTGGTACGGGGATTTGCCGCCAAAGCCGCTGCGGATAGTACCGACCCTCTGCCACCACCGCCACCCCCCTCCTACCCCAAGGTACCAGTCACCCTCCGAGAAATCCTCCGCAGCGAGAATATACAGCGGGGGCACTTTCAGAAAGGGCGCGCCGCACAGAAATTGGAAATACCCCCTGAAGATGCAGAGTTAACTGTGTTATCTACTTCCAACCTAAGAGAGCAAAAACAAGTTTTCATTTTTACTTCAAAATGTTTATATGGTTACGGAATCAATTTGAATTTCGTAGAGTAAAAAAATTCTATAGAGCTAAGGTTTCTTATCTTATGTTAGTACTGAGAAGTATTTGTAAATTAAAATTTGGTAGGTACCACTTTTGTACAATATATCCAGTTAAGTGTGAAAATAGAACTATAGTTGTGTGCACTAAATTTCTTAAGGAGAAATATGTAGGGTTAACAAAACCTTATATCGAAAAATTTCTATAGAAACGTCGCTAAGTTTGTCGCATTTCTTTGCATCTCGTAAGTAATTCATCAGACAGCTATAGCAGAGAATGGTATCACAGCCAAAGGTAAAGTTGATATGCGCTGACACGAGAGTTTTTTTTTTAATGGGAGTGTAATTTATTTCCTTTACGGGTAACCTGATTTTCGCCTGCGTTTTACGAATATGTTCTTGACGTAAGAGATTGAACAACGCGCGAAGGCAGGATTTTTCCCTGAAATGATGAATGTAAAGCAAATTGACGTCAATAAAACAAGGCCCACTGGTCATCTGATCGTGTGCTCTATACTTCCTCACAGAGTGCACGCAATTTATTTTGTATTACTAGAAACAGGATATGCTTCGTAACTGTACATAACGTGATTCTGGATTTCACATGTGCAATCGCTGAACCTTATAGTTACGTTGGTTACTTTCAATTTTCAGCATGACATGCGTTTGTTAGTACATTCTTCTGTGGATGGTCTATTTAAAGTTTCTTCACACTTTTTAAATCAAACCTTAAGAATCACTCCAGATATGGCGTGTTCGGTTGTGCCCTATATACGTCATATATTACTGGTGTTTTATACTTGTGTTGACATATAAGTGTCTTATGTTTTTATTAAATTAAAAGTTCTTATATTTGAACAAAACAATATAATATTTCATTTATAAGTAGTACGAATAAAACGGAGAAAAAATGTGTGTTGATAATACCTAGTAAGCAATAGTTCTAATGCAAAATAGTATTAATGAATGCGCAGAAATGCGGTGCGTTGTTCCTTTAGGGTAATTTTTCAGACTCAGTTAGGCTTTGTTTGCACGAGGCGGAGAAATATCCTGAAAGTAGAACTTCAAGAGGACTTCAGGAAAGCTGGAAGTAATCTAGAATGGACAGTACATCAAAATTTCAACGATCATTCACGTAAACATGCTCAGTATTTTCATCCCCCGCACTGAAAAGAACTAATTCATGGTAGACCAGGAAGCGACAACGGGAACGCTAGTCACAACTGTTCTGCGGTCACCATCGCCCGTGCACTTAGCAACACGTACTTGTATTATCCACATATGTCGCCAGTTGTAATCCACCGAGCCGAGGGCAAGCGCATGCCGCGCTCGCTACGTCCTTCTTAGCTTCGAAAGTGGGACTGCGCGGCGAGTCAATCTCGGGCCATTACCACGCACTTGGATGTATTATTATGATGAGTATGGATTTCGAAACAATAAGACTGGAAATTTAACATTGTGAAGTCTGCCCACTTTTACATACATTGAAGAGAAGCTATGATCAGTGCAGCAGCACAGGTTTAGTTGGTGTATCTAACCCCACGTACCACAACACCAGACACGCTTACTGTACTGCACAACGTTCATTTTTGACTTATCATCAGTCATTAGGAAGCAGAATTCATTTTTCCCCTATAAAATTTACTCTATTGCGTTTACGCTTTTACAATCAACCAGTGTACATTTCAGTGGTTATAACAACATTTTCTTTTCGTAGTAGTCAAGAACCTTATTGTCTTTGTACTACTGTGCTCGTATAAGATATGTTAAACACTAGCGGAACAATGAATCTATAAATATAGGAGTTTTGTTTTCGAGGGCAAGGACATTTTCAAAGTAACACTGTTCGAACTTCACTCCAGTGTCGTCCACAGCGTGTTAATAACCAGCGCGCTCCAAACCTAACAATAGGTTTACTGAAATCATTGTAAATTAATTTTACATTTTCACTTTTCTAATCTGAGAACTCTCTATTTCATTTCCTAGAGATAAGTACCAATATAGTAAAGTTCAAGATACGACAGGTAATTATTATGTCCAACCATTGGGAGTTTTTTTAGTTTTCATTCAAAACGTGTGAAGAAAGCTGTTGTCCCTGGACCACGCCTTGTGTGTGGGATCCGGCCGCATTTAGAAAAGACTCCCCAGACTCCCACTTAACGTACTAATCGCATTTCTACCGCTCTCTCCACCAGAAGTAGAAGGGAGTGGCAGTTTCCTTAGCACCTCAAATACCAGGCTGGTAATTGCTTACTGCGAGAAGGAACACAGGCCAGTGGTGGTGGGGGAGGAAAACAAAAGAAAGGGGAGGGAAAAAGGAGGGCGGAGAAATGAAAATGGGCGTCGTTAAAACCGGATCCCAGCGGTAACGAATTTTAATTAAGAATCGCGGGGTGGCGAGTGGCCCGCGAAGAAAAGCCCGCGCGAAATGTGAGGCGAAAGAAGAAAGAACGAGCTTCAAGAGAAGAAGGCCGAGGGGGGTGAATCCGTGATGTAAAAATTATACGACTCAGGAGACGGGTTGATGAATAACAGTGACGAGGAGGGTTGCTCGGAACGAAATATTACGAAAAATTAAGTGAGCCCCCTCCCCCACCACCAACGAACATAAAAAACCACGGCTGCATTGCTGTTGAAGATTCAAGGCGCAAAGGGGCAATGCAAGTGCACATTGGGAAGTACACTTGAAACAAACGTTTATTCTGCAAAACTACTGTTGACATCATGGCCCAACAATCTTGCACACAAATGGATTATAAATAACTGTGTGTCGTGCCATCCAACAAGACGACTGATCTATGATGGGGCAGAGGCAAAAATATGTGTCTATACGGCTTAATCCTAGCTGACTGACTCAAAACGCAAAGAAAAAGCGTAAAATCAGGCACGTATATTTCGCTAAAACAATTACGCCAAGATAAGTTCACAAAATATTAGAATAAATCAAAACCACTCTCTTTGCTGCTGACCACTGCATTTCATTCGTGCTTTATAAATTCTTGTAGTAACTCCGTTATAGCTTATGGCTCATGCCGGAGAACATGGCAAATTCGCTTTTGATGGTAGGCGTGTACGATAATAGCTACTTTATTAAATATGTACTAAAAAAAACTGAGGTATCTACAAAATATATGGTTAAATCACACTGTATGAAAAGTTTTGTGGTTCTAATAATACCGTGAGTTTTAAATTAATGTTTACACTCATTGTATACGTAAATGACGGGAAACTATTAAAGACAGGCTGATGGGATTGCGTGTATTTGACCCAATAAGGACTGCCGTTGTCAGTTCTGGTTGCACTCACGAACGGTAGCACTACAGTGGAGAGGAAACTGCGGAGGTGACAAAGTTTTCTTTCGAGAAACGTAAGTACTTTTTAAAGTGTTATTGAAAATGTGAGAACACGATTGAGGCGCAGAGACGATGAAGGGCAGAATTTGACACTGCATACACGATTGCATGACAAGTTCCAGAAGGACGGAACTGTGTGTGATGTGAAGACAGGGTGATGCGGCAGGAAGATAACGACGAAGGACGACAAAGGACGAAGGAAGTGTGGGGGCTCTTTTGCGCATATTCGCACACTCCCACGGGACGACGAAGTCCGTGCGGCAAGCTGCGCGAGTCAGGTGTCAGGAAATCAAATGTTCATCGCTTTTCAAAGCAAGAAAAGTGGACGGCCTATATTTCCACGTTACTTCACGTTATGAATGAAGTCGACCCAGATAGACATGTCGGATTTTGTAAGTAAGTTCTGAACATATGCAACGACCACGAACATTTTACTGACGCGATTGTTTGGTTAAATGAGGCAACCTTCAATTTTAACGTAACTGTCAACCGCCATAACGGTGTATGCTGGACCAATGAAATCCTCACACTGTAGCAGAGCAAGCAATTCTCTTCCTGGGTTAAATGTGTGGTGTGGTATGTCTTCCAGGGGACTTGTGGGGGGCCATTCTTCTTTGACGAAACGATGACAGGTGAAAGTTGCCGAACCATTTTGCAGGAAAATATTGTGTCGGCTGTTCACCAACTCTAACCAAATCAGAATTGCTTTTCTCCAGCAGGACGGCCTACCACTACATTACCATCGAAACGCATAGTTGCTCCTGAATGAAAGATTTGTTGGGAGGTCGATAGGTCGACGAGGATGTGATGAGTATTCACCCAAATCTCCAGATTTATTGCCGTTGGACACTTACCTGTGGGAAACTCTGGTGAATAATGTTTACGCCACAAAGCCACGGACACTGGAAGCCATGAGAGAGGCGACTGTGACCGCCTGTGAATCCAATACAATGAAAACCGTAATGAAAACCGTACTAACTGTTCGTCGTTCTGCTTTACAGAGTTGCAGACGATGCTTTGGTGCCTGACATTTTGATCATTTGTAACTTTTATTAATATTCGCACACACCCAACGTTATCCTTCCAGCGTCAAATATAAGCAGTCCCGTCGGTTTGCCTTTAATATTTTCTGTTATTCCTTACGTTATTCCTAACGCGTAAACGCTAATTTACGACAGCCTATATTATATTGTATTAAACGTCAAATAAGCGTTATTAACACACTTTTTTTTTCAAATACAAAATTGTACTGGGACAAAACTTTATTTTGATGTGCCTTTACATTGCGGACATGCGCCCAGTGGCGACGTATTTCTGATAAATGTTATCAGCCAGCTAATCCATCATCACAAACCAAACGTGGGAACTTACTGATATAGCCAGAAACAATATATATATATATATATATATATTGAATGCAATTTACTCAAGTCATTCGCAAAGTTTACAGTCTTTCGACTTCATTTGACGATATATGATTTATGTATATTAATATACATGCACACACTTATCATGATCGAATTCAAGCCACAAGTCTACCATTCTAGCAATACAGTCAGCGTAGAAAAAGTAACTAACTGGTAATGTGCATGGAAAGTGAACTGTAATCCCGTCAAAAATTTCTACGTGTAGGCCGTTCGAAAAGATAAATCAAGAAGTCCTTACCAGCTATATTTTCCTGATTTGAACGGTCTATGTATTAATATTGAAATTCTTGACAGATTTACTTCAATTTGCTGGCCCAGTGTGCACTGACTAACCTGAATACGCAAGACCATTATAATAATTACCATGGGTTTAAGTGATAAAATCATTAATAATAATGTTCACAAATAATTTAAATAATTGATTTTAGGCACATCCATTTCAGCAACAGAAGTTTTAATTTTTATAATTGAAATAAATGTACATAAATCAATTATTATGATTGTTTTTTGGCATTATTAAAAATATCTTCTTACATACAAACCAAGTAATTTTTATGATTTTTCTACTTGACGAAGGTTTTCCATGCAAAACATGCTTTCGAAAGCATTTAGACTTAAATTTCAATCATAAAGAGAATATTACTATTTTTTTCAAAATTTAAATAAATCAATTTTATCAAAATGTCTTACAGTATCCCTATCCATGCAACACAAATCGTACTTTTCTAACAATTCTGCTAGCGCATGTTTTTTAAAGAGTTCTGCATGTTGTTAAGTCGGATGCATGCTCTAGTGGAAACTATTCTACATTAAATTGAAAGTTTCTCTATGTATTTCATATATGAATTTTTAATATTTTAAGACCCCTAGACATTCAAATTGATTCCACAGAATCCACAAAACAGTTGTAGGTTTTAAAGATGTTACATTAGTACTCTGTACTCTTAGATTGCAACACAGCCCCTCCTCTACTAGAACCATCTCAGCGACCACCCCTACCTCACTACATGCCGTCCTTGTTTGACCCCAAAACCTCATTTCATCTCTATGCACATGACATGTAAATAATAACATTTAAAAACATTTTGTAAGGAACGGCAGTTGTAAAATATACAGCACGGATCGAGCATTAGAGCTGAAACGCTCGAACAATTGTCGCTATAGCAGCCGAGATACGATCGCAGTGTGGTAATCGTGATATCTAACTACATAAGCGGCTCCAACGTGTCATCTGAGTATCGCTGTGACGCAGCGACGTTAAATGTATGATAGTTTTTTTTTCTCTCTCTGTTTGCTGTATAAGAGGAGTGGGTCGAGCGGTACATCGGCACACGGGTCGGGCTCCCACAAGCGATGCTGCAGATGATATCGAGAACCTGTTACACGTATCTACGTGAGTGTATGTATATTTTCTCCTCACCTCCCGTCTTTCCGAGTCTGAGGCTGGAGGAATGCTGGAATGCGGTCAGAGATGTGGTAGATGAAGGGCGGGAGGGCTTAAAACCAGTATGGAAAATGACGTATGGTATGCGGTGGAAGGACGGAGTGCGGTGGGGAGGAGGCCAGGGAAGGAGGGGCCACGCCGGCTCATTATAATAATCGCAGGACGCACGGCTGACCCCCGCGGCCATTCGGCCGAGGGACCGCCCCACGACGACGACGACGCCGCGCCGCCGCCTCGCACCTGGAGAGCGAGGTTTGGACGTCGCTACCAGCGCGCCAAGGGGTTGATGACCTCCACCCGGGTCCTCACACGCATCTGCGAGCAGACTCATCTACTAACTCGTGGTTGTTGCTACCCCGTAACTTAGACGGCTGCGGGACTGCGCGTGAATCGAGAGTAAAAAAACTTAAACGACTTCGTTCACTTGCTGCCTCTGCAACAGCTTCAGAAGTTCTTATTTTACTGTAACATTACTAGACATTCTGCGGTGGGATATCACTGAAAATAGAATTCACGAAATAAGTGATAGAAACACGCGTTTTTTTTTCTTACTCATAATCGTTTATGTAATTTTACAAGAAAATCCTTGTAAACCCAGTTGACAAGAAAATCCTTTTAAAAACTACAAACTGTTTTCTTGTAAAATCTGCAAGACATGTATTTGTAATATTGCAAAGAATAGCCATGTATTACAACTTATCACAAGACCAACTTGAATTGCTAACTTAACGCTTATTTTTATATTAAATATAGCTGCAAGTGCCTACAAAATAACATGACGTTATTTTGCTAAGAAAAATATATTGGTTTCATTTTAAGAGTTCTGTTGTTGAATTGAGTGATTTGGACGGTTCTTAACAATGAGGTCTTGAGAGCCGATTTAAGAGTTCTGTGTAGCTAAGAAAAAGTTAATGACTAATACGGTCACGTTTTATTGTGAATATTTGGGTTGTTTTAAGTGTTTCACGTTATTCAAACTTGCAATACATTTTTTTTTACGCGCAACCACACTTTACACCACCCAGCTATATACGGTTTTACGTTGTTGAGTGTCCGCCATTTTCCTGAAGCTCGTGGATACAGGCCAGTATAGTACAAACATTTCTTGAGGTCTATTACAAACACGGCCCTTGTAGTTTTACAAACAAGTAGTTTTACAAGAGATATCTTTGTACTGTTACAAGCATTTGGGAAATTACAAACAATTTCTCAGTAAAAATAACAATTTTTTTTACATTGTATTGTACATTTACAACTATTTCATTTAAATTCCCTGGCAACACATAAATTTCCCTGACTTTTCCAAAAATGTAAAATTTCCTGAGTTTTGCAGGTTTTCCCTGTCTTCCCTGACGCGAGCCATCGAGTAACAAGCCAGCATTCCCGAGCAATGCAGACAGCGATCGTGATATGCCAGATGGCCAGGTTTTCGTCAGCCTCTACAGAGTACGATTGCACCACAATGTGTGCGGAACTAATGCTATTAGTTCCACTTTTAATCCACTGCGACCACCGGAGTCATCGAGAGCTTCTTCCTTCTACAGTTACGAAAGACACAGTGATGCGGTGTGGACAGGGGAAATTAACTACACATGTCAGCCGTGTAGTGGTAAAAATGGACCAACCGAGAAGGGTATGGGTTCTTGTCAGCGGCAGCGAAGACAACAACACATCTCCGGCGAGGTCTTATTTTGAAAACAAATAACTTTATTTGCGGACGGAGATATCGGGATGGTCAGGGTGCACGAGCACTCAAGGGGTTGTCGGGCGAGACCGGATCGTATGTCAGGGGGAGGGGGTTTATGGGGAGGAAAACAGCACACTCGAGCTGCTGTGTCCACAGTGGGCGAAGATGATGGAGGGGTTGGGGGGATGGGAGTGAGTGGAGTGCAAATTGAAATCCATCCCCGCCGCGGGGAGGTTTTGTTTGTCGCGACCGCAGACGAACCCTTTCACCCCGCCCGTCGCCACCCACGCAGCGGAGATACGCGACAACTGCGGCGGTTTCCACGNGCAAAAGGGGCGTAGTCATACATTTATAATCCATTCACGGTTACTTCACCCTTTTCTGAAGCCCTGCTAAAGTTCTACTTCCAGGATATTCCTCCACTTCAAGCAAACTAAGCTTAACTAAATCTACAAAATTACGCCAAAGGACAACACAATGAATTCGCGCGCACTCACTTTAATAACATTCTCCATGAGAACTATTTATTATTAGGCATTACCAACACACGTATTTTCCCTCCATTTTTATTCACATTAATTGTACATGAAATGTTACTATTTGTAGATAAAACATACGTTATTGTCCAATTTAACAAAAATAAGATACTTATATGTTGCCAGAAGCATAAAACGCTTGTGAGAAGGCGTAGTTACGAAACAATCAAACACGCCATAGATGGGATAATTTGTCAAAGGTTTGATTAAAAAAAGAGTGAAGAAACCGCGAATAGACAACATCAGTAATCATTTTGTGATCCAGGAGTGTAAAATGTAATATAGGCTGTTCACGGTTATTTGAGCACTATTAAAATCAACCTTTGCAGGTGTTTTAACGGCCACAGTGATTAACACGCGCCCAGTAAAATTGGTAATGTCGGTGGGAAATAGTTCCTTGAATTAACGTGGAATTATAAGTGCTAGCTAAACGTTTGTAAATACCAAAATAATTTATTTTGCTTTTTTTTTCAATGCATATAAGTGTCAGAACTAGCTAATTTGTAAAATACTTACTTTTCTAATAATTTCACAGTTCCACTTGACCGGCGCATGAATAAAGTGATCGGGTCCATGTCAATGTTAATTTTAAATGCGGTGGAAGAATACAAAATACGCATGTAAGTAAATATTAATCGGGGCTTTCAAAATTTCTCAGTTTACCGTGAACAGTCTATAATGAGATAAAAAGTATTGCAACATTTTTACCCGACATAAGTACAGATTGTCAGTATAAAAAAATATTGTATATTTTATTTTAATAAGTACGCAAGTAAAGCGAACAACAGAGCAGTTGAACTTGAGCCTTGTAGGAAGACAAGCAACGGAACAGAGAACAGGCTAGAAGGTGTAGGTCGGAAGGGGAGCGCTGCAATGTTGCCAATCGCAACAAGATAATCAAGTTTGAATTTCCAATGTTTTGCAAACTATGCCGTGATGGTAGTTCACAATACCAATCTTTTAGTTACTAAATTCATCCCGTCTGTCTACAATTTAATTTGCCCTATTGCTAAACAAAGTGTGCTCATTAAATCACAAATTGTAGTTTGTCCTGTTTCTGTTCTGCCAAGTTCATTAGAGAAAGTCTATTAAGTGGGTTCGGGGTTTATTCAACACTTTAGAAAGTCCTGCTGATAATCTTATTTANTTCATTAGAGAAAGTCTATTAAGTGGGTTCGGGGTTTATTCAACACTTTAGAAAGTCCTGCTGATAATCTTATTTATATCCACTGACCATCCTCAAATGTTACGTTTGAACACCGCCATGAGGACTGACCTTTTATACAAATGAATGTTTACGTACACTTTTGGCGCAAAACATAAAAATATTATATCTTTAAGTTTGCGGTTTTCGGTAAATTTTTCATGGTTATTTCACTTATTAATAGGAAACGTGTANGTTCATTAGAGAAAGTCTATTAAGTGGGTTCGGGGTTTATTCAACACTTTAGAAAGTCCTGCTGATAATCTTATTTCTATCCACTGACCATCCTCAAATGTTACGTTTGAACACCGCCATGAGGACTGACCTTTTATACAAATGAATGTTTACGTACACTTTTGGCGCAAAACATAAAAATATTATATCTTTATGTTTGCGGTTTTCGGTAAATTTTTCATGGTTATTTCACTTATTAATAGGAAACGTGTAAAAAAAAAGCAACTACGAAATAATAATGTTCTCATGTTTACACTTCGAAACATCATGTTACAGCAACAAAAAATGAAACCGAAATGCCTAGTCCCGGACCAACGAGTAAAAATTTGTCCAGAGGGGAAGCTCGTGCAGGAAATGTACGGATTTACTCGGGGTGCTTTTGTGTCCTTCCACCGTTTTCATTCCACCTGCTCTGCTTCCAAACCCCGTCATACGTATTTTCGGTCAGCCATTAGCACAACTGACATGTCAGTTCCTCGCGTTGGACAGCAGTATTGCACAAAAAGTGGCCATACAGCATCATTGTTGACTGTTCAAACGAATACAAACACATAGCTCTCCCTCCAGTCTAAAAAACGCGCCTCCCAATTTTTGAACAAATTTGCACACGCTAGTAAATGCAACTACAATTTTGTGCTGTGAAATACATCTGCATAACTTTAATACTTCTATGCAAACTTGTTAATAAGGGATTTAAAATTATGCATGAGTAGATAAGACGCATATATGTATGTTGGTTTTTGTATTGTTGCCCTCTAATGTGTATCTTAAAATGCACCCGTAAGGCGATCGGCAAGACGTTTTTTCTCACTACACTGTAACAATATGAGCACGCATTTCGCCAAGTAGTAGGGTGCAGTAGCAGTATCTTCTCTTTAAGGACACAGTAACTTTGTAACGTTTACGCCCAGATAAGAAACTCTAAAATTTCAGAAAAATGGATTTAGTCACCCAACTTTTATAAAGAGCAAATTTCTTTTTTGGCTATTTCCTGAATCCTTAAGGCCTTGTCAAACTGTAAAAAATTTCCATCAGAGCTTCCAATAAGTTTGGTTAAATAAAGTTGGAAGTTTATGACGTCATCAACACGTCATTGACGGGACAATGTTTGTATGGAAAAATTTGATGGCTCCAGTTTCCATCAAACATTTTGAAAATTGAACGGCTTCTAAAATTTATTTAATGTTTTTAACGTGTGTAGCCAATTGGAATCGTGCATGAAAAAAACGCCGTTTCCGACATCATTGAAGCCTTAAAATATCGAAAAATGGCTGGACACGAAGCAGGATTATGATGAAAATAAATGTATTATGTGAAAGCTTTTTGAGCATGTATGCTTGAAGTGATTAAGTCAAAATAGTACTAGGAACTTAGAGGCATTATATTTCATTGTGCAAGAAAAGTCTCTGATAAATAAAATTTAAATTTAGTAAAGAAGTGAAAATAAAACGTTCGATATATTTCTCGCTGTAGTGGACTGCACGGAAATACAACAGAATCTTACTTTGAAAAACATTTTGATGAAAACTTTGAGCAGATCTTACCAGTAAAAAATTTTTTACAGTGTGACATTATCAAATACATTCAATATTATTCGATCCGTTTTATTTAATGGAAAAATTTGATGGTAGTAGCTCGTCTTCAAATTTTACTGTCAAATATATTTGAATGCGAAAATCTGACAGTGTAACAGGGGCTAATCGGATACCTTGTGGAACTGAAACTTGTCATTTGTAGTAGTCCGTATCTCTAGTAACGCCAATAGTTTTCTTCGCAATACTTCCTACAACAACAAAATATTTTTGCTAATGTTTTTTTTTTATGAGATTCAAAATCTCTCCTGCAGAAATTATATGAATGGTTTTCAGCGTCACACAACCATACAATATTTCCAGGTCACATGATTTGTTTTTAATTTTGACAAGCTTGTGCATACCCAGATAAGATCAACGCGTTTTGTCTAACTAAAGAGAAATAACAAATATTAATAAAAATATAGACGAATTATTTTAAAAAACACTATATTCGAGTGCTTGAAATTTAATTTGAGTTTACCAAGCAACACAAAGTTCACGAAGAGCTTAGACGAAGTGTGCTTCTCAGAATAATTCCGTATACAACCAATCTGAATTAACAAAACAGAGTTTAAATACGTGGAGTTAAGTTTTCAAAATCGAGGCTCGCATTGATTGAGGAAATATTTCGATTTATTATGATTTAAGTTAACTGAACTCGCGGGCGAAACCTCAAAAATTCCCAGCTACAATTTGAGGTAGGCCGGAGAAATATTGTTCTCTAACGTACTCATAAACCCGGCTAACTGCAATAAATAAAGGAAAACATGTGGCCGAAAGGAAGCCAAGCCAAATCCAAGAACTCTGCCAAAAGCCACAAACGTTTATTGCGACATAAATAACACACGTGGGAATGATATCACGGAATTAACCATGTAAAAAATAAAATAGAGCTGCAGCCATTTGATTGGCTTTCCAACCTCCCCCTCCTCCCCAATTTTTCCCTCAAAGCGACAAGAAATACTACGTTGCTTACAAAAAAAGAGCGGGTGCTTGGAGAGGGGGAGGCCTGAATGCGGAAGGTGATGAGTACGAGAATGTTCAAAAATATGGAACGTGTGAAGAGAATGATTGTGGGCGGGCGAGGAGAGATATCTGACCTCACGTGAGGGTGTAGCGGACCCATGTTTCAGCCGGAATACATTATGTTTAATTAGTCTACGGCCCTGTACGTTGACAAATAAATAGCGGTGACGCGAGTCCCTCTACCCCTGGAAAAAACTTTAAGTCACCCAGCAGTGCTGCCAACTCCGTGTTTCTTCGCGACCCACACTGCCGGCGACAAGCCATTCATTTTGGAAGCGACTCTTAATTTTTCCTTTTTGCGCCGGTTCCTGAATAACACTCCGAGTTACGACCGACGACCGTTTCTTTCTCGCACCTACGTACACAGCATCCAACGAAGGATTAATACTGATGTGTCACGACTAAAGTGACTGTAATCATGGCAGCTGTGCATGTGCCACAAAATATAGATCAACGTGAACCGAAATACAGGATAACTCATCTCCTGAACTGAAGTTCGATCTATTTCAACTGACAATCGGGAAATGGGCAGCAATGGAAAATAGATTTGTCCGTGATAGTCCCCGCAACAAGCGGTTATTTGGTAAACGGCATGAGCTTTCAGTGAATACTTAATAACACATTGGAGATAATAACATTGACAGGTGTCATACAAGACAAGTAAAAATCCCACCTCGGTGGCACAGTCGGCAGGACAACTGATACCTGGCATGTAAGTCTGGGGTTGCTGTTACTGGAAAAGACTGATTTACTTCTTACAGGGAAAATTGTTATGAAAACTAAGTCAGATATTAGAAAATCAAACAAACCGTTCCTAACATAAATGATAAAATCAGAATTTAAAATATAGCTATAAAATATTATTGAATCAATTCTGTGCAGTTTTTCTAAATACGACTTAGTACCTTTACTTCACCTAGGCGAACAGGATTCGATTCCCGGCGGGGTCGCTCCCGAATTTTCGCATGTGGGAATCGTGCCGGACGATGCAGCTGATCGGTGGGTTTTCTCGGAGATCTCCTGTTTCCCCCACTCTTTCATTCCGGCGCTGCTCTATACTCGCCTTGCTTAACTCTCATCGGCTCTCAATGCCTCGATGTTAAGAGCCGCCCAAATCTCTCCACACTCACAGTACCTATACACATGTCTACCTGGGAACGATTAAAGTTATACACACTTGAAAATGCAGTCTGCAGTTCAATTTGGTAAAGCACTTTTGTAATTTTGCGTCCACTTAATGTCGCTTCAGTTTATCACCTCCATAACGTTAATTTGTGCCGATTTCTTTACCAATGGTATGTCGGTTATTCCACGAGATATCACCCAAATAAAAGAAACTGGCTGCTGCCCAGTTTCTAAATAAATAATAGAAAAATTTATTTTCGGCTGACCCACAATTAGAAGACATAGAGTTATTTTGCTCAGTTGTCCTGCGATGTCCCGCTGTAGAGATTAGAAATATTGGAGGTGACGAAATTTCAGCCACTGCAAGGTTTCCACTTTCTAAAAGATTTCGGTTTATATTTCACAAATCAACACTAAATAAAAAACTGTTCTTTATAGTGATTTACACTTTCGGTGTATGGTATTACTTTAGTATCAAGCCCAAGTCAACGGTATAGTGCGTGATATTCAAAATCAGCCTAAAATTATTTTAATTACTTCTATATTTTTTCTATTTATGATCGCTTAACTCTGCCAATTATTGTTTCTTTGCAGTTTGACTTTCTGATATATACGAAAATAAGCCTGGTATCACCATTTTATGAGAAAAAAGGGGAGAATTGATACTGCTGGAATGGATACTTTCTTAAAAAGAGTTTTTTTTATAAAAAAAAAGAGTGACATTGAAGTTCTATGTGGATACATAAAAAAAAATTATTTTTCAAAAGGTTTATGTTATTAATACTAGGAAGGTAATGTTTTATATTAATGCCAGGCTGTATGGTGAAAATTATGACAAGCGCAGTAAGCACAGCTACCAACCTCCACAAACCATCGCGTAGTCCCTTTCCATACAGTAAGCAAAAACTTGCCACACTGCATCAACATCGAAATCTGTATTGTGACGGGTTTTAATTTATTGTTTCTTTGCACTGTTATCTGAAAATCAAACATTGTTATTTGATGCCTAACAGTTTCGTCTTTATACACAACGTTAACTTAATTATTTTTTCAGTTATCGACATATCATTTCGCAATACAGAAATTGATGAAGTGTGAAAAGTCATGCAGCTCACCTTGTATTGCACTATACAAGATTAAGTCATGCAGGCCATCTTGTATTGCACTATACAGGATTATTCAGATAAGATGTTCACACCAAATATGTTCAGGACCGCTGACGGCATCAAAATTTTGATTTCTAATTCATAAATAGCACTACAAGGTTCGCTAGACACCGTCTATGTCTGTTCCGAGATGCAAATAAATACCGAGATATTGATATCATCTAAGGTTTTTTTAATGGGAACAAATCCATTTCTCCCAATAGTTACTAAGTGGCAAATTCAGTGATGTAATTATTTAAAAAATTCTGACCAGCACTTTTTGAAACAGGTATCCGGGGGTGAGCTATCGTCACATAAGTTAATAATGAAAGAAGCAGGATTCTCATTGTCCCTGTCACATAGGGAAACACATTTAATAAATATGGCAACCCATAACAGAAATAAAATTTTTAGACACGCCAGATTTAATCTCGAAAAAACGCTATTTTCAATATGTAATTCTTAAAATCATTAAACTAAATTTGTAGTTCCCAGCCTGATTAAGAAAGAAAAGAATAGAATGGGTTCTACTGAAACAGGTTCACTGGCGACAACACTGTGAAAACCCAACTGATGTAGGATAAGCCTATGAATTCCACGTGCAAAATAAGCTACACGGATAGACTAATCAATATGTGAATTGTTACAAATCATTGATAAACCTAACTAACACCGTTGCACATATAGTATGGTCGCTTCCAGAGTATAATATGAACAATTAAACAACATTTTCAGCTTTCACAGAGTGACAAGCATTTGTATTTAGTGTTGTTCTATCATCTCTAATTAAAATATATTCACAGAAATAAAAATTATTGTGTTTGCTGTGTTTGAGTAACGCCGTAAAACCAATATCAAACTCAAGCAATCAACTCATAAAAATAATAACACATTAATGCAACACATTACTCTCCGTTTAAATAAAAAACAATTTAAAAATAATTTTGCTAGTACTGTGGGGAAAGGCATTCCTCGAGAAGATGATCAATAAAGAAAAAATTAATGGTCAAGAAGCTGGAGATTTTCTAAAAGCGTCAGGAGAGAATAGGGAATTCCAATAAACCATCCCTTCCGTTTTCGAAAAGAAAAAAAAAAAAAGCAAAATGGCGAATGGAGAGGGGGAAGGGGGGAGGGGGAGCGGAGAAGCGTCAAGGTAGTGCCCCACAAATCAAGCTCGTCGGAAAATGCGTTTCGGGATCGAGGAAATGTGGAGGGGAGTGGAGTCGAAAGGCGGGAAACGGGGGAGCGGGTGGCAAGGCGACAAACGAAAACGCTCGCACAACGGCCTGACGGGCGAAAACGAATCGGCCGCGGCGTGAGAGCAGCCCGACATAAATCCAAAAAGGCGAAGCTGGAAGTGCCGACTGTGTGTCCATCTTCGGGTCTACCCGAATGTGCGCGAGGGACGAGGAACACCACCCCCCCCCCTCCCCCC
>NQII01001332.1:197358-264707 GCA_002778355.1 Clitarchus hookeri
GGGGGGGCACGGGAAAGGGAAAACTCATTTCCTTGGCGGGATGGAGACGCAGGGCGCCGCAATCTCGACGCCGGCCGTAATTTACCGACTGGAATCATTGGCCGGGTGCGGGCCCCGCCGTGAGTGATGCCGGCTCTGGGCGCGCCGGTAATGCGCCTGTCACCCGCCATCGATACACGCCTGCCCGGACCAGGAACACGCCACGCGTCATGTCTGCAGGCCGGCCGGAACTTTCGCTCCGCACACGAGTACTCGGTTCCTCCCGTCTTCTGCCACGCATCCCGCCGAGGTGACCTGGAGCGAGATTCTCACTCGCTTATCGGGAGGCGAAACAATACGCGAGGTGCAAGTTCCCAAGGCAACGAATGCAGTGGTCATCTGCCTTTCACAGTAATCGTCAACTCCGCTACGTCCCAGTTAAAGGCGGTTCACGATAACGTGAACACTTTTTGAAATCAACCTTCGAAAAGTGTGACTGCCCCTACGTGCACGTATTTAACGGGCACACTGACTGGCATGCGCCCTGTAAAGTTGGCACTGACGGAGAGTGTACAAACGTTGAATTAAGTGTTTTAGGAAAACATCTGAGAATACAAATTTTTTTTTTTACTTTGTGTGCTTTTAATTCATATAATTGTAAAATTTATCAAAATTGTAAAGTTTACAAGTTTTTCATAATTTCACACTTTTGCTTTGCCGACACGTGGCGATGTTATATATAGCGGAAGTATACAGAATGTGCACACAAGTAGATTTTAAGCAGGGCTTTCAAAATTGCCTACTTTGTCGTGANGGCACTGACGGAGAGTGTACAAACGTTGAATTAAGTGTTTTAGGAAAACATCTGAGAATACAAATTTTTTTTTTTTACTTTGTGTGCTTTTAATTCATATAATTGTAAAATTTATCAAAATTGTAAAGTTTACAAGTTTTTCATAATTTCACACTTTTGCTTTGCCGACACGTGGCGATGTTAATTTTACATATAGCGGAAGTATACAGAATGTGCACACAAGTAGATTTTAAGCAGGGCTTTCAAAATTGCCTACTTTGTCGTGAACAGTCTTTAGCTTTGCTCACGTAATTGAGGTACCGATAAGCGTATAAAGTGAACAAGAATCACGACCCTATAGTAGCGAAAAAACTTTGTCACAAGAAGCGCACTAAAATTTCATATGACTTTTATGTTTTATTTATTTTATTTTTTGTTATTTATTTTCGACTTAAATGCACCGTTAAGTCACTATCGCCTTTTCTTACACTGCACTCAATACCAAAAATATCTTCAATGTTAGGACTCTGGAACAAGTAGCTGCGCAAATTAGAATGCGCTCTCTACCCCATGCTGAGTATAAGACCGCATTTTGTGTGCCCCGCGCGATACTTTCACCCGCCTCGTGGGGGGATGAAACTGCACCCACGACTGCATCTCATTATACCTATTTGCATCAAGTGCACCTGAGGTGTATAAGTTACCGAAAATTTGCGTTTTACTTGCTACTTCTTTCCACTGGCCCGCAATTGTGACCTTGATGTTGGATCAAGAGTATAGTTAAGTGTTGGTGCTTAGTTGCTACGTCTATAAGACTTCTAAAGTCTGACATGATCTGAGTTCAGATTGGTGTGAGCCAGTTTGGTTATCCTTAAAGTTTTACTTTAGATTTTTACAAAAGGACCGCATCAAACAAATACTTTGTTTAATTAATAATTTGTGCTACTAATTTGCCAGAATTAAATGAATTAAACTAAGGACTAAATTATATTGTTTAATAACAATAATTTGTTCTAATGGCTATTGATATATATATTAAATTTTTTTAGAAGGTGTTGCTTTTGGTATAGATGTAATCACCAGGCCCTTATGAATTTAGTCCCAACCTCATACAAGAGTGTATGTGACGTTTTCAAGCAAGAAAAGTATTTCAATTAGGTAACTTGATTTATCATCCCAAATATAGAAAATATAGTTTTTTAAATCCGTCAGGCGTCCATTGTGGACTGACAAAGAAGTTAGCAAATTAGCCAGGTACACTGGAGAGCCAAAAAAAACTGGTATAGGCTTGCGTATGCAAATAACAGAGGTATGGAACCAATCAGAGTAAAGCGATGTGGTCGGCAGCGCCTATATAAGACAACAAGCGTCTGGCAAAGTTGCTAAATCGGTAACTGCTGCTACAATGGCAGAATATCAANGCTTGCGTATGCAAATAACAGAGGTATGGAACCAATCAGAGTAAAGCGATGTGGTCGGCAGCGCCTATATAAGACAACAAGCGTCTGGCAAAGTTGCTAAATCGGTAACTGCTGCTACAATGGCAGAATATCAAGACCTAATTGGGTTTGAACGTGGTGTTATAGTCGGCGCACGAGAGATGGGACATAACATCTCCAAGGTAGCGATAAAATGTGGATTTTCGCGTACGAACAATTCACGAGTGTACCGTGAATATCGAGAATCCGGTAAAACATCAAATCTTGGACATCGCTGTGGCCGGAAAAAGATCGTGAACGAACGGGACAAACGACGACTGACTAGAACCATTAAACGTGACAGACGTGCAACCCTTTCTCAAATTGGCGCAGATTTCAATGCTGGGGCATTAACAAGTGCCAGCGTGCGAACTATTCAATAGACCATCATTGATATGGACTTTCGAAGCCGAAGGCCNCAAGTGCCAGCGTGCGAACTATTCAATAGACCATCATTGATATGGACTTTCGAAGCCGAAGGCCCACTCATGTACCGTTGTTGATTGCACGACACAAAGCTTTACGCCTCACCTGGGCCCACAAACACTGCCATTGGACTGTTGATGACTGGAAACACGTTTCCTGGTCTGACGAGTCTCGTTTCCAATTGTATCGGGCGGATGGACGTGTACGGGTATGGAGACATCCTCATGTATCCATGGAACCTACATGTCAACATGGGACTGTTCAAGCTGGTGGAGGCTCTGTCATGGTTTGGGGCGTGTGCAGTTGGCGAGAAATGGGACTCCTAATACGTCTAGATACGACTGTGACAGGGGACAGATACGTAAGCATCCTGTCCAATCACCTGCACCCATTCATGTCTATTGTGCAATCCGACGGACGTGGACAATTCCAGCAGGACAATGCGACACCCCACACGTCGAGAGTTGCTACCGAGTGGCTCCAGGAACACTCTTCTGAGTTTAGACACTTCCATTGGCCACCTAAATAACTAGACATGAACATTATTGAGCATATCTGGGATGCCTTGCAACGTGCTGTTCAGAAGAAATCTCCACCGCCTCGCATTCCTATGGATTTGTGGACTGCCCTGTAGGATTCATGGTGTGAATTTCCTCCTGCATACCTTCAGACATTAGTTGAGTCCATGCCACGTCGTCTTGCTGCGCTTCTGAGTACTCGCGGGGGCCCTACACGATATTAGGCAGGCGTGCCAGTTTTTTTGGCTCACGTTAACCTTAAGCGATTGGCAGTTACTCCACATTATGTGTTGCAGCATTTGGATTGTTCTTGATTTTATGTAGTACGGTTCTGCGCAAAAAATCATAAGGCGGCTAGAATGCATCTATAAGAATGGATCCGGGACAACTTCGTTTCAGAATTTTGTCGTGGGTCGATCTCGAACCAATAATTTTTCGGCACAAGACATCAGGGTCCTCAAGCGTTCCAACAGGACTCGCAGTTTAAGAGACCCGAGTAGTTCAGCTTCTTTGGACCTCCGTGAACATAAATAACCATGGGTTCTGAGATTCAAACTTCAATTCCATCCAAAGAGAACATTGGCACCAAGGATTTCTTGCATCGGACAGAGCTCGAAATTAAGATTTATTTTTTTCTAGCGTGAACGGTTGTGCAAAGAAAGACTGAGGACTCTTAATGGGGTGCTACGAATCACGTGGTACTGACTCGGTGCTCAGAAACAGTCTTGTAAGAGGGTGGACGTATAAAGGAAGGGAATATAGTGCAGTGTGTTCATGGCTGCTACACAGTATCCAGTTTGTATGCCCCCGCAATAAACGTCTATTTTGCGATAGTTATCTTAAAAGTACAGCGTTTAACTTGGTGGGCACAACTTTTCAAGTAAACAAGTTCATATGAATATTTCACATGTTCTCGGCCCCTGTTTTAATGCAAATAATAATGTACTCCAGCTATGAAAAACAAAATAGGAGTCTGCCTGGAACCAAGTAAAATAAAAACGAGAAGTTACGTGGCAGAATAAGCCACAGGATGGACAATTCCCAACGCAGATAACACAACTATCATCTAAGGAACAATTTTTACCCCCCGCATTACCCAGTAAGGACATATTTGCGGGGGTGATAAGAGCGCGTAACTGGTCTTTGCTTTCAGAAACAGTTTTAACTGTAAATTTTCTATACAGAAATTTCAGTTGTCTTTACACACGCCTCATACTTCAATCTTCATTAGCGTACCATTAAAGTAACTGGCCATCTCTTGAAGTCACGCTCAGGCGAGTTGCAGGTGAAAAGACTGCTCGCCGACTCGTAGAGGCGATAACGCAAATGGTGAACGACCAAGTGTTGGCATTAAGCGGGACCCTAGTAAACAATAGTAAAGAAACATTCTGACGGCGATGTAAAATAACATACAGAAGATTCGCGAGTGTTCTCTTTCCTGAGAATTTTAAGTGATGACTATAGAGTATTAATCTGCTCAGAAAATTTACACCGTTNTCGCGAGTGTTCTCTTTCCTGAGAATTTTAAGTGATGACTATAGAGTATTAATCTGCTCAGAAAATTTACACCGTAAAAAATTCCTGTAAATTTACGGAAACTGTTGCGGAGATGCAGAGTTAATTTACAAAAAGGCACTCCGTAATGCCGAATAATGGAAATGAGTTCCGTAAATATAAAATACGGAAGCTGTCCGTATTCTTATGACTTCGATTTTCAGACACGAACAATGCATATGATACCTGAGGTGTATAAAATGCCATCTTTACGATAATGCTTCGTGTAAAATAGTAGTAGATGAGTGGCAAACCNATGATACCTGAGGTGTATAAAATGCCATCTTTACGATAATGCTTCGTGTAAAATAGTAGTAGATGAGTGGCAAACCACTCATGGAGTGCCATTTCGTTGATTATTGTTCAAATTCCGCTACAGGACAAAACATTATGTATACAACAGTGAAACACGCACAAAACGAAAATTAAATTTTTTTCGTAACCGTGTTTTGTAAAACGCAAATAAAACAAAATAGCAAGCGCTGTAACATCGCGTTCGTCACTTTCGTGTAAAATCCATATGTACGAAATATCGTGTAAAGGTGTGGTAGGTGAGTGGTTCGAGTTGTTCAGTGATAATTTTTCGATTCGTGTTAAAATCCAACTACATGACGAAATATTTAAACTTTTTTAATTTCCCTGTTACACAGTGATATACATTACGAAAATATACCACTTTTTCTTACCCCTGTTTGTAAACCTGAAATAAAAAACACACTCGCAAGCACTCTTTTACATGACTAGAAACTAAGAGAGGTATATGCATAATTAAGCATGAATTCCATATTTACAACACTACTCCTTGTAAAAACGTAGTAGGTAAGTGGATAGTATAATGGTCAGTAAAAAAATTTTCCCCAAGTTCAAATCCCGTTACCGGACAACGATTTATAAACTTTTGAAAGTAATTTTTTTACACAATGAAACAACCACATAACGAAAGTGATACTTTTTTGCTACCCCTTTTTATAAAGATCAGATTAGAAAAACAAACTTACAAGCTTATGGACACGTTCATATGTTCACAGAGATTTATGTAAAATTTACGGAGAGAATGCTACTGAAAAAATACGAAGATTCCGTAATTTAACGCAGATGTCTTGATAGTTTTTAACCGGTACTTTCCGTTATTTTAGTGACATTTTTTCAAACTGTGTACAACCTTGTCCCTATAGTCAAAACAGTGTTTTACAAAAGAATAAATATCGTAAACAGAAGGCTACTTACAACGATATATATTAGCTTTGATACTTTTCAAAGGCCACATTTGTGTTTCAATAATTAAATTAAAGGAACAGGCAACAAAATATAAACCTACATTTCTGTCCTGCAAAAGATTTACATTAAATTATTCCATAGTTTTTTTTAAATTAGAGTAGATACAACTGCATACATGTGCCAACTAGGAACGCTGGGACCGCGGTGGTGTAATGATCATACTACTCACCTCTCACCTAGACGAACCGTGTTACATTCCCTGTGGGGTCGCTTCGTGTGAATCGTGCCGGACGATGCCGCCGGCTGGAGGGTTTTCTCGGGGATCTCTAGTTTCCCCAACCCTTGCATTCCGGCGCTGCTCCATACTCATTTCATTTCACTCCCATCGGCTCTCAATACCAGCACGGTGTTAAAAGCCCTCTAAAAGCTTGCGTGGAACGCGCAAGATAGCTGCATGCTGGCAGGGGGATGGCGGATGGTGATCCAAAGTTGGAGACATGCGCAGCGCCGGTGACACCATGTGACGGCCTGGGCGCATGCGCAGTGACCGGCAAGGTGGCAAGCACTCGCCGCAGGTGGNAGCGCCGGTGACACCATGTGACGGCCTGGGCGCATGCGCAGTGACCGGCAAGGTGGCAAGCACTCGCCGCAGGTGTCCCGCAGGCAAGGGCGGGAGGTCCATCACAAATATCCCTCGGGAATTGCTCTCCTCGGCGCCTGTTTGCATGGGGGAGCCCCCCCAGATAAAGCGAGGACGGCTATTAAACGTCGTTTTCGGAGATGGAACGGCATCGGGAGAGCCCCGTGGATTTGTGAGCCCCGGCTTATAATCCAGACGGGGGACGTGCTGGTCGGCAGGGACCTGGGATAACAGCGGCTCCTCGGGGCCAGGGGAATGTGTCGGGGCCCGGATAAAGGAGAGCGAGGCGTGAGGGAGTATTTAAGGCCCTGCTCCAGCCACCACCTTATGTCACTGACCAGAGTTATCCTGCTGCAAACAGCGCAAACTTATTTCCGAAAACTCGCTCTTATTTACCAGGCCCTGTGTGCGGCTACAGCAAACATATAACTTATATAGTCTACTAAAACCAGCCACGAAAGAAATGTTCTTGTATTTACTAGAAAAGTTTCAAAACAAAAAAAAAAGTATTGAAATAGCAAATCGAATATGTGTGATGATAAATGTGGATGAACTTTGCCAAGTACTGTCCTAATGGGACCATTCAACTGCCTTCATCGTAACCAACTTGACTCCCAAAATCGAGCAACCTTACCGAAAGTGAAAGACAGAAATTGTCAAAGCAAATGAACATAAAAAGTAAGTTAACGTTAAATTATGTCTTGAAACGGACTGCTCCGATTATGGACTTAGAACACCACGTCACCGCTCCTTTTCTCCCTGTTTTGGAGCTTACTATCGGTACATAAAGGGAATACTATTAATATTTAATAAGNACGTCACCGCTCCTTTTCTCCCTGTTTTGGAGCTTACTATCGGTACATAAAGGGAATACTATTAATATTTAATAAGGTCATCCATAAAACCCACATTCCTGTTGTTGAGCCAGGAAAAATTTTCTGGTAGAAAGGTTTTCGCCTTTTTCTGTCGGTAAATTGCCTGGGGAGATGGAGATGCATTCTTGTGGTCGTAACTTATACTCCTCTGCTGCCAGGTTCTTAAAAACCATTTTGCTACAAAGACCTCTCCTCTCCGCAGCCTCGCAGCTGGAGNCGTCACCGCTCCTTTTCTCCCTGTTTTGGAGCTTACTATCGGTACATAAAGGGAATACTATTAATATTTAATAAGTCATCCATAAAACCCACATTCCTGTTGTTGAGCCAGGAAAAATTTTCTGGTAGAAAGGTTTTCGCCTTTTTCTGTCGGTAAATTGCCTGGGGAGATGGAGATGCATTCTTGTGGTCGTAACTCATACTCCTCTGCTGCCAGGTTCTTAAAAACCATTTTGCTACAAAGACCTCTCCTCTCCGCAGCCTCGCAGCTGGAGNATACTCCTCTGCTGCCAGGTTCTTAAAAACCATTTTGCTACAAAGACCTCTCCTCTCCGCAGCCTCGCAGCTGGAGCAGACGTTAAGCGCCCACCTGCTTGTAGTCTGGTGGCCCCCCGCCTGCGCCCGGGATATAAACTACCCCCTGCCCCGCCCCTCACCCGTCGACACGCGAAAACCACGGCGCGTTAAACCAAGGTACGACTCCAGACATTTTGTAGCGTTTTCCCGGCAACATTCTTTCACGGGGGAGGCCGAAAAACACAATGGTATGGACGAGGGGAGCCGTAAACTTTTAGTTTCGTCACTGAAAACTTTATTCCCCCCCTCCGGTAGTTATTTTCGAGAATAAAATAAAATACCGGTGGCGGGGAAGAGCGAATGCGTTACGCTGTCGTAAAACCAGGGCATAAAGCAGAGTCTCCTGCGGTAACTTCGCCTCACTACACTCGTCGCCACTTGTTCCGCCGAGGCAAACTGTTTCCTTCCCCAGACGATCCTGCTCCTCCATGTCGGCAAACTACATTATTGGGACAGTGATTTTCTGCGAAAAAAAATACAGTCNCCCAGACGATCCTGCTCCTCCATGTCGGCAAACTACATTATTGGGACAGTGATTTTCTGCGAAAAAAAATACAGTCAGTTCACGCCAAAGCACTGTATCTTCTTTTTGCTCAGTTTCTTACCCCTTTCAGACCCACATAAACTATCGGTTTCAGGATCTGTAAACAAGACAGGTTTTGTTGAGTGCTCCACTTATGTCAACAGAGCACTTGTGTTTCATAGTCAAGACCAATGGGCTGTACGTAGTCTTACTGTCTCAGAAACAGACAACCNGTCAACAGAGCACTTGTGTTTCATAGTCAAGACCAATGGGCTGTACGTAGTCTTACTGTCTCAGAAACAGACAACCTTTCGCCTGAGAGAGTTTCACCTATGCAACATTTTTTGTTCATCAATTTACACACAATTATGATGTCATTAAAAGCGACAAACACCCAATATGTAGACACACTTGTTCGATAACAACATGAAACCCCTTATTTTCTCAATAAATGGGAATAAAATTGCCAAATCATCTTTTACAGATTTCAGATCTCTGTTAAAGAAAACAGTATTCACGGTATTGTTCTTATTTCTCAAGAAGTTTTCTTTTTTAAAATTAAAACCATTAGTAATATCGACTTTCAAGGGCACTCACATCTATTACGAATTACTGAAGGACATAGGTCGTGTAATGTTTTCTGTCTCGTTTTGCATAGGTAATCCCCTCGCAGCGTTTTTACCTGTATTTCAGGATCATCCTGTATATTGCACGGCCGGAACGAGAGGTTTCGTAGGCAGGCGGCACTCTTCTGGGCGCCGTTCTTAACTCATGCCCACGAGGAGCGTAACTTTTACGCACGCGTGGAGCGTAATTTTTGATCACCTTGGTTAAGGTTACTTCTGCACAGGTTGGGAAGATCAGTGTTAAAAAATTTGGCAAACGGAAAATTTTCGTTACTATGCAAGCTCTAGTGTCGGAAAGGTACCAGATGTTCTCTATTTTCTAAGTTAAAAAATAGGATAATTGCAATAATTATAAATCAAATATAAAATAACTTCGTAATCAAGCAAAATTTTTCAATTTTATTTTTGGCGAATCTTAAATATGAATTACATTTTACCTTTTGGAAGATTGCGCACCTAGCGGCGGAAATTTTCCTTATTCGAAACTCCCCCATAAGAAATGTGGTTTTGTTACTAACCTGAGTAGAATAAACACTACTCCGTTGCCGTTTATCCGCGGTAATTGGCGAACTGTGCGCGGGCAGCAAGCGAGCTGCAGGCGGGGCAGCAGTGCAGGGGGCCAACTCCCCGGCCAGAGTGTAAACAAAGGGGGTTGCGTGATGGCGGCAGGGGGTCGGCGGCCGAGTCACCACCACTGAGAGGGCTCCTATGGGATAGATATCGCCCTGTAAAAACACGGCGGCACCTCACCCCCCTATCGAGTCCCCGTCGGGACGCGAGGAGTCCCAGCGTGCGGTCGGCCTTACCACCCCTCCCCCCTATGCCATGGCGATGTGCGCGCAGATAAAGCGGGGCCCCAGGGATGAATGGTAATCTTCATGCAAGCACTTGCTACGTTCAAACCTGTTTCGCGCCTACATTCGCGCTCTAACTTTCCTTCAAATACCTTTCTTATCCTAACACTTCAGCCGAAGATTACAGCCAACATGCAAACTTTATCAAAATATAACGAATTAAGAGCCAACATTTCTGTGATCGACTCGCAAACTGTCGACTGGTAAATAATGACAGATGCAAACTTAATTAGCAATTTAATAATGTATGTATGCCACATCACGGTCGTATCGATTTTTCTGCCGCAATTGAAATTTGATGTGTATGTTAGAAAATTATGATGTTACGAAACAAACCGAAGAATTTTCTGACGGTAATTCCAAGTGCTATTACTATCAGAACTGTAACCATCCACATGAAGTATTTTCATTATTTACTGTCGCTGATCAAGAGTGAAAATTTATAAGAATAGGTATCTCACTTTTTAACCCCAAACAACGTATTGTTATATATGGTCTATGCTCTATTAACCGTAAAGAGTATATAATGTTTCCTGTAGTCAGATTTCTAACTGGTTAGGGTTTGAAAATTCTCCAATATATCCTATACGACTAACTCACGCTACCGCCTTGAAAGTAATACACTAAGTTCTACACAACCAAATTTAAAAATTATTTTTAATAACCCTACAATATAATTATTGTCATGTTACTAGACAAGCGAAATTTTCAAGCACAGGCCTCCTTTATTCCAAATAATACTGCGATTTTTAATCTGATTTTCTTACCAAAAAAATGTACGTAATGTTTTAAATAAGCAAGCGTTTTACAAAATAATTAGTGCAGCGATAATTTTTAATATGTGCAAATAGCTGAAAATACACAAACAAAATAACAAGAGAGAGAGAGAGAGAGAGAGAGAGAGAGAGAGAGCGCGCACAACAAATACAAAAAGTTCGTTCAGATTATTTTTTTTAAATAAAATTTTGGGTGGCCAGCCCACGCAATCAACTATAAAGCAAAATAAAGTATTATATAAAAATTCTAAGTATCCTTATAATAAATGTTTTGCAGATGTTGCATTTTTAATAAAGATTTTTCATGAGCAAGCATGTTTTTCAAGAAAAGCTCATTTCTTGAAACTGCAGGAACAGAAAAAAATAGTTAAAACAGCTTTGTAACATGTGAGTTAAGAAGCGTCTTTTATTATCGTCTGCTCACTTTAGAAAGCGTATAATAGAAGAAGAAAAAGTGGAAACTTGGGAGCACATTTCCAATCATTGTAAGTGCTAGGAGGCTAAGCCGGTCGGGGTTTGCACGAGTAAGGGTAGGAGTTAAAGAGAGAGGAAAGGAAGAAGGTTAATCTCACTATGTCATAACAAAACCGCACAACCAATCTATCTGAAATGCTTCCAGTGTTTCTTCGTGTGGCATCCCCGAGATGAAATTAGTTCCTCAGGAGCTATTGACTGCATCTCCCAGAGGCAGCACAACCAGCTTAATTAAAGGCAGTCTGATGAGAATATTTTCACGCTAAGGAAATTAAAAGTGATGAGTCTTAATATTGTATCTATATCAACACTATGACATTCTATATATTCAATACTTATTTTCGATTTATTTTTAACACGCATTCCCATCTTACAAATAAATTCCCTATGAAATAATTTCTAGCTACCTTGAAACTGTGTCAGTAGTCATTTCCTTTAGATTCTGAAGCGAAATTCAATTTCGCATCAAAATTCAAGAAATAATGAAAGACTGGATATGGAAAATTGTTACACCATATTACCTCACGTGAAACTTTATCAAACCATCACAGGCTGACAAATTATAGTACAAATGGAGTAATGATTTTTTTTTCACGCATAAAGTGCGCGTTGTTTAACATTCGCAAAGCACACGTTCAATATGGGGTGGATAATCCTCTCATGGCTGCACACTACAGGCAGCGATCGACGAGGCACTCCATCACACAGGTGGAGGATATTGTCCTGAGGCACACAGCACCATGCTTCCTGTAACAGCGCACGTCGATCATCCAGTGTTTAGGCAAGCGATTGGTGGTATCCACATATTGTAGAGCCAGAGCCTGCTGAGTGACACGAGCTGTAGAGGAACGAGCATTATCTTGTTTCATGACAGCACCGGGTACGCTGTGCAAAAATGGCAGAAAATGAGGCCGCAGAACCTCATTGGCATGTCGTTGTACTGTCTCCGTGCCTTCACCAACCACGAGACATGACTGAGTCATAACTAATGACAACCCATATCATATGGATCAGGAATTTAACNGCACGTCGATCATCCAGTGTTTAGGCAAGCGATTGGTGGTATCCACATATTGTAGAGCCAGAGCCTGCTGAGTGACACGAGCTGTAGAGGAACGAGCATTATCTTGTTTCATGACAGCACCGGGTACGCTGTGCAAAAATGGCAGAAAATGAGGCCGCAGAACCTCATTGGCATGTCGTTGTGCTGTCTGCGTGCCTTCACCAACCACGAGACATGACTGAGTCATAACTAATGACAACCCATATCATATGGATCAGGAATTTAACCAAATCAATGCAAAATGAGGCAATAAAAACAATGAAATGAAATCCTGCGGGTTAATTTGACAACAAAGTTTCCCACCGGAAACAAAAGAAACGTGCACATTTTTATTTTACACCATCCAACAAGCGCAAAATTTTGACTAGTTAATTGTAAATTTCACGGGGGACACACTGTAATAAAGTGTAAATAATCAATTTTTCTAATAAACGAAACTAAACAATAAGAAACTGGAAAGAAAAAAGTTTTTGGCACTTGCGTCAGAATTAATAACAGAATGCAACTCATTTAGAACAAGAAATATAAACAAAATCTTAATTTTTTTTTTTTTGCAAATTTTCTACTTATTCGCAGTATAGATAGTTCACAGTTATATATTGAATTACCATTCACAATTTGCATTTAAACTCACTGTAGGCAGGTCCACCAGAGTTACGTAAGAATATACACTGTGATGGAAACTTTAAAGTGTGTTCCCAACGGTCTGCATAGGGAATCAGCAACGACCGATACGTGATCAAAGATTAAACGTCTTCACGCATCGCTGGCATCCCTGTGTTATGTAGACTCCCCGCAACTTTGGAGCAACCCTCCTTTAAATCTGCAGCTCCCAGCAACTTTGGAGCAACCCTTCTTCTTTAAATCTGCAGGCGCGACGACCTCGCGCCACCCTCGACTCGTGGGAGGGAAAAAACAATTTCGTAATTTTTGTCTCTTTCGCCTCCCTCCCATTTACCCCTCTTTCCTCAGCAGTGCACGGTCATTAATTTGACAGCACCCCCCCCCCTCCCAGCTACATCCCAAGTGCGCCCCTCACAGACGTCTTACAACCCTTCCAGGGCGACCCCCCTGTCCCTCCGCAAACCCTTCGCAGATTCTGTAATTCGTTCCGCAGGAACAAACCAACCCTCCTAAGTTCTGGTTTGCCAGGAGTTTCGGTCCCATGACACGCCGAAATTAGGAAGCAGGCGAGATACACTTACTTTCACTTCTGGGAATATTAAAACGTCACTTGCCAAAGTCGACACACACGGAATGTTCCAGTCTTCCCGGTATGGACGAAACACTCGTTCACAAAATTGAAATGTTACTCTGAAATTAAAAAAGTAAGCAAAAAAAGGTCACCTCCGCTGTTGGTGGTAACCCAGGGTGAGTAAGCAGCCAAAAACCAAGGATTCATACTTATTTTATACAAAAACCGAGAGTTTAAAATGTTTTTTTTTTTTTCAAACGCATGCGCTTGACAACACCAATTTTTTTTAAGTGTTATAACAGCGAGAAAAACTTTCTTAGAATAATTTTTCCGGGTGCAAAAAATGTATTGTATTAATCACGCACTAGTAAGGCTGAAGAAATTGTGTTCCGACATAGTTACACTGTCATAAAATCTATAAAATACATTATAATTCCAAGTTAATATCAGGACACGGTAATGTTAATTAGAAGCGACACGTTTACACTATCGGCGAAGTTCAATGGATCCACAAAAATTACCTCGCATTCCATTTTTTATTGAACTAGTTAAAGAGCTCGTTTTATATAGTCAGTTTGGTTAGATATATTTGCCGACCATTGTAACTGAACACATCTTCTGAAGCACTGACTTCTCTCGATTTACTTACTACGTGTGCACATTATCACGCAGCTTACTAAAACTGAAGTAGTGAATACTGCATTGCCATTTAACAAAATCCTTTTTGTGTTTCCTTCCCTTAACAAAGGTTAATCCGTTTTTCCTCCTTTGGAATTGGTAAAATAAATGTTACAATGATTTTGTTCAAGTAATTTTAATAAATTCTGAAGGCAATGGCATGCGAGTTAGCCTGTATTTAATATTCAAATTTTATAACGAATTGTTAGTAACCTAAATACCAAGGGGGCAAAAATAAGGTTTGCACTCTTTTCAAACTGACTTTCAAAAGGAAATTATGTAAGAAGGTAAGAATTAAATTCGTAGGTCGATGTTTATAAAAGGTCAATGGCCATATCCGGACACAAAGAAATTGTTTTCCTTCAGCATAAATACATTTTTGTGTACGCAAAACGCGTATTAAGTTAATATGTTTTCACAGCATCTTAAAACTTTTGAAATATACCTCCGAAAAAAAACTTCGTTTTACCCAATGTTTATTTCGTAGTCTACATTTTGGAACTGAAAATGTTTTCTGCATTTAAGGGTTTTCCGATAACTTTCTTAGTCACTTATAAAGATAATTATTTATACAACAGCCTTAAGCGTATAATGTAAACCATATCATAACAAGAACAGCAACATGCATTTTGACCAATGTTGGCAGAAAATATGATGAACATATTCTGTATAATAACGTACTATTAAAAGTTTAGTGCGTAAGTTACTGATAGCTAAAAATATTTATTTAACTCATTTTTAAATCAAATAGAATTAATTCCACAATATAGTCTATTCAGAAAACTTAACATGACTAAAGTGGTCTCGAGAAGATTTAGCGCCATTTTTTAATTTATTTTTCCCGAAGCCACTATGGCATTAAAAAGCGTAAACTCAGGAGCAGTATTACAATAAATTGTCTGTTAATATTTGCAGGATCTTTCTCTACTTATCCAATAGTTTTTATTCCGTTGCCATGTCTATAGCGCAGCCATGAGTTTCAGTTAAAAGTGGGTAATTACAACGCTTGGCCTATTTCACATGAAATGAGTGACATATGGACAGTGCCTCTCCCGTGGCATCTGGGGATCTCTGCTATCGCTTACTGTAAACAAACCAGCGAACAGAATTGGCTTTCACTGTACGTGGGGCTTCACCAAGTTCAAGCTGCACGCAGACTTTGAATATGCTCATATAAAATGAAACAAAATACTGCCGTGTTACAATGCATTCCTTACAACCACCACTTCTGATAACAAATATTTTATACACAATTTTTGTGCACAAATTTTTAACTGTTTATTAGATTGAATTTTCCACGCCCACTGCCTCGTTCGATCACATCCTCACCACGTCAAAGCCCCGCGCAACCGGTTAAAAATAAACAACCCAGCGAAACTGAACTGAACTATGATAGTGTACTTAAAATAACCATAGAAATATTGACGCACGCATATGCAAATAAACATTGAGAACTACCCATAACGGATACCAACACATATACCTACACATACGATCATATAAGACTGATTTTTTATGGAAATAAAGCTAACAAACAACTCACAAAATGAGTTTGAACTGTGCAAAAATGTTACCTACTACCCATTACGCGTAGTATTTCCCTACATCTTAGTAAATGAAGTGAATTAAATTTGATTTTCACATACTCTGCATATATTTTTTGGCATTTCATTTATAATATAGGCGTGTGTCTTCTCAATAAATTAGTAATGTACAAACTTAAACAAAAAGCAGATAACTTTATAGCAAGAAACATTATCATCCATCCAATAAAATTTGAAAACAAAAAATGTCTTAATATAAAAGAAAATGTGTGAATGGTTGGGGGGGGGAGGGGTGGATTTGAATGCATTGCTTCCAATAACTAGGAACAGTTTCGGTGGCATAAATAACGTAAATATACTACGAGCCAATACCTACAGCGCTTTACAAACAACACAGGAAGAGAAGTCAAAATTATCTAGAGGCATGATATGTTACTACAATAACCCAATAGTAATATATATTTTCATGATTTTTTGAGTGACGTATTGTTAATCCCAACAAAAATATTTACACTGTGATTACATCTGGTGGTTATTAAGATTTTGATCTACGTAATCACAATTTAGTAATAGTTCTGAAAAATTTAATCACAAGAAAAGAAAGTTAAGTCTCGGGAATCAATTGTGTAGGTATCATCATTTCAGATCACGTAAATGCACTTCTGTTTGACTGAAGCTGGCAACACAACTAGATTATTTCACAAAAATGCACAAGCTCGTGTATTAAGCAGCGGTGTATTCGGTACTGTGAACTATGCATGCACGTTACAGCTATTTCCTTTTTACCGCAAATGTTAATTTCATAACGGATATTGGCAAGTGGCTATACCCGCTGTACGTACCAGTAGCTCCAGGCTCACTAAACGGCTCTAAAACTCTCTTTATATTGAAATTAACATGCGGCTCTGTCTTTGCGTCATCTCTGTGGCTTTTTTTTTAATTATAAAATTGAAGCTGTGTTCACATTATTGTTAAGAAAGGCCCGTCTTTGATAAGTTGTAATGCAGTGTTACCAAATATCCTGTACCTGAGATCTGGAAAAGGCAAGTCGATATATGTGAATATTTGCACCTACGAGTGAATAACTTCATCTCTCACCTAAATTGAAGCCTATTTGCGTCTGTAAATTGTCTATAATTCTGGAGTTTTTGAAATAGTTTATTTGTTTTATCATTCGAATTAACACTAACGTAATTGAATCTTTACAGTACGTTGCAATTGTATGGCATAACACAATATATAGTCCAGGAGGAAGATGGCAGGAATGAAAGTGAATACAGAAAACCAAACTAAAAATCTTCCCTTGAATCTAACTGGCTGACACTACGTTACTTCTGCGTTACCTTGAATTTGGGAGAGCTTCAACTTTACGATACTCTTAGTTGAAAGTCATGTGCATACACTGCTGCGCCACCTATACCCGGACGTAACGATAACGCAAAGTTAAGGCAATGAGTTCCAAGTAAAGCGTTCCGCGGTAGCACAAGGCGACGGGGAGGCATGCAGGGAGCTATATGTAGGTGTCTGGCTGGGGAAAGGCAGAGCCCCGTCTCTCCCCCCACTCACCGTCAGGTGCTGGAACAGCCAGGCCCTCAGGATGTTGGTGGCGACCTTAGGAAAAATGCCCCTCTTCTTCTGGTTCTTCTTGCCGTTCGCGTCGTCGTCCTCCTCGCCCGTACCTTCGCCGCTGCCGATGCTGGCGTTACTCGCGTCACCTGCGGACACGAACACCCACCGTTTTGAGGGGCCAGGCCACTGGTGCAACACACACGGCCAAGTGGGGGGGAGGGGAGGTGCCAGCATGCAAGTCAAGTATTACAAAAGTCTGTCTACAGAGACAAGTCTAGCTGCAGTCAAACGTCAGTTGGTGCCACACCATACATATCTCTTGAAGCAAAAAACCTGCGGTTAGTTTTGTACTGCGCCTTACGCAGTCTGCCCAATAAATAATTTTTTGTTACACGAATCCACACAATATAACGTGTATACAAAACAAGGGTGTTACTATATAAAAGGGTTTAAAGCACACCTGCACAGCAAACGATGTATTTGCAGACAGCTTTGCTATAAAATGTTAACACCCGGCGTCCTTCTAAAGACTACGGAAAACTCAAATACAATATCCAAAATTTCTCCAAAAGTGGAATAATAATAAATGTAATGCCGTTGCGATATATAGAGCAGCTATTTTCTTATGGCGTAAATGCTAGTTAATTCTCGTGTGATGGCTGTAAATAAAAACCTGCTATTCCAAATATGGTTTCACTGGAAGAGATCATGGGTATCAGCTGATTTCCTAAAGGCAAGTTAATTTATACATTGCAGACTATTATCGATAATGAAATAAACCTACATTTCGTCGACATGAAAATGTAGCTAGTAATTTAATAATGTTGCACTTTTATTAATACCAGGAGTTACAGTATCAGATTCGCCTTCCGTCGCTGTACTTAGGGCTGAGATTAGTTTTGGAGACACGTAGAACGTTATAGGAAGAGCTGTTCAAAACGTGATGCGTTTCGATAAGTAACAAAAAACTGATATTATTTTCTCGACGCAGTCAGCAGAAGCAGTTTTGNAAATGTAGCTAGTAATTTAATAATGTTGCACTTTTATTAATACCAGGAGTTACAGTATCAGATTCGCCTTCCGTCACTGTACTTAGGGCTGAGATTAGTTTTGGAGACACGTAGAACGTTATAGGAAGAGCTGGTCAAAACGTGATGCGTTTCGATAAGTAACAAAAAACTGATATTATTTTCTCGACGCAGTCAGCAGAAGCAGTTTTGTTTTGACCCTGACGCTGCACCTATGGCGGCCTTACGATCATCAGCTACTATGCGGCAACACTTGCATGCATATTGCGTATTATTCCACCATATATGAAATTAACATTGCCGTGGGCCTCATCACTTGATCCATGCGTCGGCCAAGTTAAACTATCAAATTATTAGAAAAGTAAATATTTTACCAATTTGCTAATTATTACATATATGCATTACAANTGCCGTGGGCCTCATCACTTGATCCATGCGTCGGCCAAGTTAAACTATCAAATTATTAGAAAAGTAAATATTTTACAAATTTGCTAATTATTACATATATGCATTACAAAAAAAACCGAAAGTAACGAAATAATTTATGTATTTACAAATGTTTACCTAACACATTTAATTCAACGTAAGGACATAGAACTACTTGCTTTCAGTCGTTACCAACTTCACGGGTTGCGTACCAGTCAATGTGCACGTGAAAATATTTGCAGGTACGGGCAGTGACAAGTTTCAAAGTCTGAATTCAAAAGTGCTCAAGTAACCTTGAACAGCTTATACTTGGATGCAATTCAGGCACAGTTATAATTCTACCGCATCTCTGCTTACAGTCTAGCAATATAACAATACCGGATGAGTGCGAGACAATATACACAGCATCCTTACGAAATACAGCGCGTAAGAAGACTTCGTACGTGAGTCTAACCTCTTGCTGCGCAGAAGCGGCGACGCAGCGGAGAGAGTTCGTCGCCGATGCGAGCGTTCAGGTCTCGCGCCATCAGCTGCACCCCATCCAACCCTCGAGCCAGCGGGCAATTTCCAAGTGCAATCTTGCGGGTGGGCTAATGGCCCTAAGCTTGTGTTTGTATGCATGGCGCTGGGCGGGGGCGAAGGGGTGGACGTGGGCTGGGCTGCGAGGGGTGTGGGTAAATGACTCACATAACACACACAAAAAGGATAACAGCGGGGAGGGCGAAGAATACGAAATAGGATTAAGGGGAAGCTGCAGCCTTGGCGCACAATAGGGGCATCGCGCGGAGCGCTTTAAAAGCCTCCGTGTGTATAGCAAGGGGAGGGAGGGAATGACACCGAAACGGGCCGCCTCTTCCAGCTTGTACGTCATTACCGGTGGGAACATTTTTCCGACGCCGCTTCGGAGGAAGTAATTTCACCTGACACGTAGTGATGGACGTGCTGAGCGTAAGCGAACACTCTCTCACGAGACGCCCACTCTTATTTCTTTTTTTAAGCTGAAAATTCCTGGAAAAACTAATTCGCAAAAGAAGAGACACAACTGCCTGTAAAATAATAGCAAATTTTCTGGCAATAACCTGGCAGCTAGCAAAACAGATGTTTCGTTTATATCGTTTCACTTTTTCTACATATTTCTTGAACATCCAAGCGTGATTTTCAATTTAAAAATGAGTTATGATTATTTAAGTTCTCTGTCTTGTTAATTAAATACGGTTGTTAGATTCAGTAAGTTTCATATCTATGAAATCAAAATATCTACTATAGGTCTGCGATTCTTGTTCCTACACCATGGCACCCGACCGCCAAGAAAAGCGGTGAACGTCACTAAATCTGTAGTTCGTAGCCTATAATTCTCGGTTTGAATCTCGCGCAGTGTTAAGTTATTAAACAAGCCACTCATTACCATATTTTAGTACTTATGTTTATTTACACGAAAACAATACAGTATGTGTAATTGGGAAATACTATGAAAATGATTATATTATTAACGTTTGTCAATAATTATACATTTTAAAATTAAAGTATTGTACAACCTTTTTATTATGTATTTACTAGTATGTAATTTTCTTTATGTCTGCAAGTGGATTGGTAAAATCTTAAGAATTTCGATCGTGTGTTGCTGGCATATACAAATTTATCTATTTCATTCCAATTACAAGTGGGAAATATTTTCCAGGCGGGGAAAAAAAGTATTCTGTGGAGCAAGTTTCACTTGCCAGGCAGCCAGGCAAGCGAGGCACTTCTGGTACGTGAACCACATAAAAGCTGCTGTGTTCCCCCCTCACCGCCCAAGAGTTCACAGATCCACCCTCGGCTCTTTGTCGGCCGGAGGCACTCTTCTCTGGAGGGGTTCGTCACCCTAGTGATCTGTCATTTGCACTCCTCCTGCTCCTCTCCACCCCTCGCCAGACTACCCACCCCCTACAACCTCCAAACTCCGCAGCACACACACACACACACACACACACTCCACCAGTCGGCTCCGTGAGCTGATAGACAGACACACACTGCACCCCACCGCAACCCCTTGAGGAGTCTCACCGTTACGTCTCATGCGAGATATATTTCCGTTACAATTGACGGTATTACGTAGGCATAAATAAGAAATAAGAGTGGTGTTACTTGAAAACCCAAGCACTCTGCGACAAAGCTGCTTGAAGTAGTAAGAGGTGTCAATTCCATTCGGACCCAGCACAGCCATCAAATATCCTTCCCTCATTCATCAAATATCCCACTCTCAATATTATGCACAAGTTGTTAGATTTCACTCTGAGCAAGAAAAGTGTGCAATTTATACTACACACAATACAACTGAATAGTCTACACCACATTAAGAGGGGGGGGGGGATCCTCCTTTCCTTAAATGTTACCTATATACGAGAACAATGACACCTGCAACAAACACAATTATCGACAGTCACAGCAGAAGGTTAATATTAGATGCCAATGTTTGAATACCCATATCGTACAACACAAAGTTCACAAATCAGTTATTCAGTTTACTTCAGGACTCATCGGATGTACTCTTATCAGCTTAACGAACCAGCATTTTTCGGCAAAGTACTTATTTAAAACTGTGTTTTAAATGACTGCGTGTACAATACTGAAAACTTCCGCGTTTCAGAATATTGGTTCTAAGAATTTGCATGTGAATTTAAACATGATCCCTTGTTGGTGTTTACGTAAGTCACTTCAAGAGTCCAATTAAAGAAATATATCCTAATCGGTAAATTCGCATCTTTTAACGTAAAATTTGAGATGAATATTGATAGCAATGTTGTCAGGAAATAATGACACGCATTTTTTACTTTAACGTAGGTATACTTACAAGGGCATGTTAGATTTGAAAAAAAAAAACAATTTAAAGTTATTTTACACTGTCTATAGAGTTCAAACTGGCATAATTGCAACGTGCGTGTTCTCAAAAAATTCTTCATGGAACTTTTTCAACGACATGTATACTAATAATTAAATTATGGTAATGTCTGTTCCTTACAATCTGGCGGAATGATACATTATTGGAAGTAAGAAGGAAATGAGTAGACCTTTGGAAATTGTTCATTCAATCGTAAACCAACTACTGTGTGGGAAAGTAACCGTAATTACACGAAACATATTTTCAAAACAACATTCTTCCACAGATACATATACTTCAAAAATGTTGCTACACCACAGTCAGAATCGTTGCCAGCTCAAAACTTAAGAATGCAATAAATATTTTCAGCGTGTGAGCGCATTTTTGCAGGTGGCAGGCGTACAACGTGGTGGCCCAGGGCGCGGGAAAATAAGGAATTTGAATGAAAAGGAGGGGAGAAGGGGATTGTTTTACGAGCGGCACCTCCTAACCTCAACACCACCACGACGCACGCACCTTGTCAACGGCAGTATTTTCATTTTTACGGCACTGCGGGGGCGGGCGAATTTGCAAGTCAACGCCGTTCGGAAAGGGGGAGGGGGGGCTAGGCAGTTTTCCGTGCGGAGAAGGATCTCGATGGGGGGAGGGGGGTGCTGTGTGTGCCTTTGGAGACACGGTAATGCCATATGGAATGAACGAGGGGCATATTGCGTGGATAAACTGGTCCGCATTCTGGCCTCTTTTACCGTGGTGCTGTGCGACACCTTCCTACACGGTTGTTCGTGTCTGTAGACGTGCATACGTTATCGCACTCCTGCTTCGTACACTTCGCAGAAATGCTGCGAGAAAAACAACTCTCAAAAATACATCCTGGAAAAAGAACGGCTCTTAAATACAAAATAAATTATAGCGGAAGAAAATTAAAATNCAACTCTCAAAAATACATCCTGGAAAAAGAACGGCTCTTAAATACAAAATAAATTATAGCGGAAGAAAATTAAAATGAGCTAGCATCCAAGTTTTCTTTTTTCAAATGTAGGCATTTCTGACAATCTGCTTATATTTTCAGTTTCAGATATAAAACTGTGGTGGGCCAAAAACACGACAATATACGTCAATTTTGCATTGTGGGTTCCGCCATCTATGTATGAGTTTTGAGATGCNAACTCTCAAAAATACATCCTGGAAAAAGAACGGCTCTTAAATACAAAATAAATTATAGCGGAAGAAAATTAAAATTAAAATGAGCTAGCATCCAAGTTTTCTTTTTTCAAATGTAGGCATTTCTGACAATCTGCTTATATTTTCAGTTTCAGATATAAAACTGCGGTGGGCCAAAAACACGACAATATACGTCAATTTTGCATTGTGGGTTCCGCCATCTATGTATGAGTTTTGAGATGCAATCAGTTTCCGTTGCTCAGCAATAATTGTGAATATGATGAAAAGTAAAACGCCATGAAAGTTCAGTTACCGCTTTGACAATTACCACCTTATAAATCTCACCCCGTCTGTATTAAAACAAGTTAGCAACACTAATGTTTTAATCGCTTTCGCAAGTTGTTTTACTCTAAGAAGAATGGGACACAAATAAGGTTTATCCCCTTCATATTTTTCCCTAACTGTTTTTAATCGCTTGGATCGTAGTATGTCAAACCAAAATGACACTTATAGTATGCATACATCAGGTAAAAAATTTCCAATGTAGCAGAAGTCGTTGGTTTGTATGTCATGCTGTGATACGGAAAAGTCGCCCTTCCAAGAACGAGAGTTGGAGAGAGCTTTCTCTCCATCCCCAAGCACGGCCATGGCGTAGATAACTACACAGATACGAAATGGCGTGGTGGTTGTTTTGATGTGGGCGTACTTATTTGCTGATTGGCCGCGCGTGGATCGGGGAACCGGCATTGTGTCTGAACGACTACTGCACGCTGCGGAAGTTTACCTATTGGCTGGCAAGTAAGTTAGCAGGCGTTGATTGGCTAACGACGTCCCATAATGTTGCTGGCCAGTGACGCCATTTTGCTGGAGGCATAAGCGACTGTTTCACATCTGTATTCTTGAGGTGGCCGCCTAGCTAGTCCGCCAAACGGTGTGCACAGCTCGAGCTGAAAATGTTTAATTAAAACACACTCCAGAATGTCTGAGATAGGTATGCTTAAAAATAGCATTTAAAAAACCTAACACGTCTGTAAACTTTTCTTCAGTTCCTCCATTTCTCTTTAAAGCATGTTTCTGAGATAGCGAAAATGGCTCAAACGGGTGTTTTCCTGGTAATTTTGAGGTATGAACATTCCGGTACAAAACCTTTAAAAGGAAATAGGGACGTGCATCAAACCTTTATTTTTATTATTACGTCATAAAATGGTAGGTCTCCACTAAAAGTCTAATAGAGGCGCGTTATCGACGCAAGACTGCATGCCAGTTCTGTGCTTTGCGCGTAGAGGCGATGAGAGAGTTGATGTCTCAGTCGCCCCTAGCTCTCCCTCGCATTTACACCTCAGACGTGCAAAATTCCTTCAACCGGACGGTCTCCTTAAGTACTATGTGCCATGGCTTTAATGTCTACGAGACGCTGCGAGCCACTCGGATCGAATCGCGCGCCGCTTGCCCCTTCAGCCAATCAGGACGTGGAAAACAGGATCCGACGTACAAGGGCGGAGGCGGACTGGTTGTACGCTCGGCCGACGCAGGTGCTTTTTCGTCCCGCGCCGCTGAAGCCCATTCGTCTTCGCAGGGCCGCCATGTTTGCGCCCCCTTCCCCTACGTCTTTCAACCATCAGAGGTGGGGAAACCTGTTCCCCCCGCCAGGGGTACCAACACTATCGGCAACAATGATCGGCGAAAACTTCCCCTGCAACTCGGGGTCGGCCACAAGCCCTTCCTCCAGACAGGAAGAGGTTGTTGCCCCCTCGATATCGCGATTAGCTGTATTTGAAACATCGAGTCGGGTATTTTGTTCAATCAACCGCCGTCATTCCCATCGCATTAACACCGTCGCAAGTGCCTTGAATGTCGTCGACGGACATAAACTCGGACCCTAGGACGTTAAGAAAATAAAGACACGAGGAAAAAAGACGCGCCACGAGCCCGCCCTAATGCCCTGCGTTACAAACTGTCACGCATACCCGCGTGACTGTAATGATGAGTTACGACGGACAGCCTTTTATCACATTATGCGAGATACGGACCGGCTGGCCGTCCAGCTCTGAGAGTGAGCTGTAACGTAGGGTGGGAATGAACGCTAATGACGCCATCCCCTCGGGACACACAAGCATACGAGGTAAGAAAGCCACATCCTTCTATACAACAGGTCACCTTAAGGTCATATAGGTACACCAAGCTTTATATTAGCTGTTCACAGTTCACTGAGCACTTTTGAATTCAACGTTTGAAAAATGTCACTGCCACTACCTGCATGTATTTTAACAGGTCAGTAAGGTTGGTAAAGACGAAGGAGAAGGTAGTCATATGTATTAAACGTTGAATTAAAAGTGTTATGTAAACATTTGTAGATACTGAAATGTTTTTTTTTTGTTTTGTGTTTTTTAATGCACACAAGCGTAATAAATAGCAAATTTGCCAAATACTTACTCTCATAACCACTTCGCAGTTTCACTTGATCGACGCATGCATGAGGTGCTCAGGCCCACGACAATATTAATTTTACATATTGTGGAAGAATACGTATGTCGTACAAGTTGATCAGGGTTTTCAAAAGTGCTTAATTTACCGTTAACAGCCTATAGTAAAAGTTATTGCTGATGTTTACTTATAGTTTGAAGAGTCGACGGTTGTCTTTGCCGCACACTTCATATAATAGCATTTATTTTATTTCTATTTGTATCTGAAAATCGACAAAGAGAACTAGGCGGCTTTATGATAGTATTTTTTAGTTCTACGGGCACAACAATAAAAAGTTAATTAATGTATTCTCAATTTAATTTTTGATAATTATAGCGAAGTCGAACAAATCATGCTTAGGCGGTTGCGTGTTTGCATGTTGAACTCGGCGTTTCTAATGAGCGACAGCCACAACATCGAATAAAGGCAGCACGAAGGTGACACTCGCGGAGGAAGATGGAAAGATGGAGTAGCCAGTCTTAGAAATTTAGAAGTTTACCCTGAATTCATACTTTCGATTAAAATTTGGAAGGACAACTAGCGTCAAAACATCTTGTGCCTATAAACATTGCACATTACGATTGTTTTCTATACTTTCCCCGGTATTCGACACGTTAACTCTAAGTACGTTTACTTGGAAAAACCAGCAGACTTCTCTAGCGGCTTGGACTATCTGATGTAAACAGTTTTCATCTTTGAAATAATATTACTAAGGCACATTTTTCACTCCCAACAGAAGTATTTGACGACAACACTATATTTGATTGAGGAAATCGAAGTCGACTCTTTCTCCACATTTTATTCTCTTAACTTTTTTTCTGTAACAGTGACGATACACTTGCTTGACACTACTTAAACGTGCGTTTTACTGACTTAAAATCATTGTAATTTTCCGGGTACTTCCTGTAATGCTATGTGGACGACAACCAGTGAAAATAAAACTGAAATGTACACCTGTAAATCGCCTAGGAATCACAATGAAAAAAGCCGAAAATAGAACGTTTACTTATTTCAGCAAGCCCTGGAGACCTATGGTTATAGGCCGTGTTTCTAAACAAGAGGTCGTGGATGAGTACCATCATCTCAGGTTTACCGAAACAATTTTTTCACAAAACACTCAGGCTAAGAAATTGTCCTGAGAACATTCCAATTGTGTATCCGCTTACTACTTATTAATCATCAAAAATAAATCAAAATGCACTGAGCCCATCTGCACTCACCTTACACACCAAGTTACGGTCGAGTTGTAGTATTCCTGGCACACATTTGCGGACGGGAACCCATCTACTCGGTTTTATATCCCTGATTCATGCGAATGAAGTTGTATTTCATTATTGCCGAGCATGCTGTAACAAAGAGTTTAATCTGTGAAACCTTTTTGTAACAAAGAGTCCGTAAGGAAACGCTGATATGTAATTTGTGGTGACTGGAATATGGCGCAGCTGTAAGGAAAATTGATGCATAGCCTAATCCGAAAACATTGGAGATAGGAAGTCACCCGGCCAGCTACAGCACTTGACGGAGTGAATGAAATGTTATATAATTTCGTCTTTCGCAGCATTTTTTTTTTCCTTTGGGGAAGATGAGACGAATGTGCAGGTTTGGAAAGAAGCATTTCTCGTAGTCAGACGGAGGTAGACAGGCAGGGGAGAAGGGACACCATCTCGGCGCGAGAGGTAAGCCACAGTTCCCTCAAGGCTGTGAGGAAGAAGGTGGGGAGGGGGTTGGAACACGCCCCATGCATTATGGCCGCCCAACTGAGAGGGTGCCTCTGGGGCCATAGACGTAATAACAGGCCACGTCACTCAGGCCGCCATCGGGGCCGAGCACCGCGGACAGCTGGGATCTGACTGCGGGGCACGGGCCCCCACACTCTACCTGCCTCCACCCGCACCATCGCTATCGCATTCTCCCGCCAGACGGACCGCGCAGCGAGACTTCGCGCCCGCAGCCCTCCCGCGCTTTCCACGAAGTCGCCGACCGCACCTCTGGCAACCTCCACCTGCTACCTGCCATCTAACCCCGCCGTCAATGCCACTCGCTTCAAGTCAAGAGTGCGAGGGACGTCAGTTAATTCTAAACTTATCTGAGGCCTGCATGTCTTTGGAAACTAATGGTGGAAACTAGGGTTTTTCAGTTGAGAGATTTTGGTGGTATCTTAACGAGGTTTTGAGAGCCGATGAGAGTGAAATGAGGTGAGAATGGAGTAGCGCCGGAATGCAAGGGCGGGAGATATCCCCGAGAAAACCCGGCCACCGGCAGCACCGTACGACACGATTTCCACTTGCGAAAATCCGGGAGTGACCTGGCCGGGGATTGAACCCGGTTCGCCTTGGTGGGAGTCGAGCAGTCTAACAACTCAGACAATCATATTCAAGTCTCAAAGCTGAGTTTGAGGCAATCTCGGATAATATCATCTTATTTGCTCTCCACATATCATAATATACTAATAACATGATCCTTGTGAAGATTACATGCTCAACAGAAAGTTTCTTTGCGACTACTCCCGGCTTGGCGGAGCACGAGTTTAAGGCATGGTACAAATGCTCGAAAAGACACGAACCTTGGCGAACGATAGATAAATAATAATTTTTTGTCACCATGACGTGATGGTTGTGTGGTATCATACACCAATAATAAAATATTCCTTCAGTTTATAAAATACATATGACTAAAAAAAAAAAATTGCGCTAATTCATTGAAGTGTCAGGAAATTGCTTTAGGAAATGATACGGTAGAGCACGAGAGGACATTGTAAACAAAATTGTATCAATAAATTGGTTGTTTTTATTAAAGCAGGGTTTTTTTTTCAATCCTCGCTTAGTGCACTACTCTATTGTTTTGTACTGGAGTCTTTTGAAAGACTACGCGATGCATAATCGTATTTATTCTGAACTAGGATTATCAAAATCTAAATAACCTCAAAGATTATTTTTTTAATGTGTAGCTATATTTATCAATGTTTAGAATATTTATAATTACAGTGTTGTTAATATCATTATATGTTGGACAAGTGTTCAATTGTTATAGATTAGATATTCAGTCGGATATGCTTTATTTTACAAATTAGTATATATCCCCTCAAGATATCCAGTATTCGGAGTGTCAACCGCAAACTTAATGTTGATTCGATGGTACTATGCACCTACTCCAGTTTCCGTAGCACTTTACACCGGTGTGTACGTTACCAGTGGGATAACTGCACGTTGAAATGCAGACTTTGGGCCCCAAAGACTTAGCGCTTAGTTGTACAACTGGTGGTTGGACCTCTTTAATGTACTGCAGCGGCTCAGTAAAATATACACACTGTGATAATAGCACTTATATGGGCCGAAAATATTTAACTGAGCCTTCTTGGCATACTTTTGCAGATAACTGGACCATTTGATCTACAGCGGTCGTCAGTGACTTTCTTGCTGAAACTGACAGCATAAATGCTCTTCGGAGGTTCAGTATACAGCTAACAAAGTCAATAGAAATTTAACTACGTTACCTGAATAACAGGAGTTCAACTTTCATTCACATACCGTATATTGTTTAGTAAAACCGATTTTTTAAATCGTATCATACTGATATTTGCCCTTAGTGACAGGGTAAATAAAGGACGGTTTAGAGACTAAAATAAATTATTATTAAGTACGTTGACGCCTGAATCTGGACCAGTGGTTCAGTGGTCCAGACCGCAACGTCTGCATCGCAACCACACTACCACCACCAAATAAAAATAAAATAGTTATTGCTAGACCAAAACCAAGCTATTAATACTTATTATGCAATCCCAAGTAAGACATGAAATAAAATTCTTTCAGCCTAATTATACATATTTCCAGCAGATATACTGCGGTCAATTGTAACATTTCTAAGTTTTCAATTTTTTTTGTCACTTTTTTTTTTTTTTTGCTATTGTGCAATTACATATACATAACACATTTCGCTGCGGTTCCGAACTNTTGCTATTGTGCAATTACATATACATAACACATTTCGCTGCGGTTCCGAACTTGTTAAGAGAAAAGTGTTTAAGATAACAATTTTATTTTTAAATAAATATTTTTACATTCAACTGACCCCACTTGAGGGTTGTTTGCAACATCGAAGAGGGTTGGTTGTACAGTAACAGTTTCGCAATTTGTGAGTCAGCACTCAACTTGAATCCATTTTACTATGCTCTTAATATTTACACTAACCATTAATTCAGTCCTTATATTTGCCGAAGGAAATACAAAAATTCTTCTAAAAATGAAGTTACTCCTTAGCGTCGAAAACGAGTTNATTTCCAGCAGATATACTGCGGTCAATTGTAACATTTCTAAGTTTTCAATTTTTTTTGTCACTTTTTTTTTTTTTGCTATTGTGCAATTACATATACATAACACATTTCGCTGCGGTTCCGAACTTGTTAAGAGAAAAGTGTTTAAGATAACAATTTTATTTTTAAATAAATATTTTTACATTCAACTGATCCCACTTGAGGGTTGTTTGCAACATCGAAGAGGGTTGGTTGTACAGTAACAGTTTCGCAATTTGTGAGTCAGCACTCAACTTGAATCCATTTTACTATGCTCTTAATATTTACACTAACCATTAATCCAGTCCTTATATTTGCCGAAGGAAATACAAAAATTCTTCTAAAAATGAAGTTACTCCTTAGCGTCGAAAACGAGTTNCAGTCCTTATATTTGCCGAAGGAAATACAAAAATTCTTCTAAAAATGAAGTTACTCCTTAGCGTCGAAAACGAGTTTACGTCACATAGGGATACCATTCGTAACGTACAGTCACAGATTCTTGGTCAAAGTTTCACTAGTTGATTGATACTGCATTGCACTGCTATGTAAAGGGCGCTTTAAATACTACAAGGGCCGTGCTGTTTGAAATGTTGCAATTGAATCCAGATTTCTTCATTATAATAATACTCATTAGGGTTTTATAGGAGACAAATATTTGCGTTTTGATACTCTCTCTAAGAGATCCCTGCAGAAAGCAACTTTAAAATATTATACTTGTGAAACAAAATGTTTGCAAAAACCACTTTTATATTTACAATTTCTAAAGCTATATTTATTTATATTTTATGACCTAATCTATACATCTCATATTACAATTTTGCAAGGACATAGGAGACTACAGGCCATTCCTGGTTACTTCCAACTTTTCCTAAGACATGCTAAAGTTCTACTTTCACACTATTCCTCCGCCTCATGCAAACAAAGTTAAACTAAGTCAAGAAAATTACATCAGAGGAACAACGCATCGCATTCCTGCGCAGTCAGTTTAATAATATTTTGCATGGGAACTGTTCTTACTAGGCGCTATAATCACACACATTATCCCCCCCCCCTTTTTTTATTCGCGGTTTCTACTCACATTAATTATAAATAAAATATTATAATTTATAAATAAAACATAATTAAAAGTTCAATTTAACAAAAGCTAATTTTTTTTATGATAACAGACATATAAAACGCTGGTAATTCATGGCATATTTGGGAAACAACTACGTGAATTTTTGAAGGTGTGTTTCAAAAAGTGTGAAAACACCGTCAATAGAATATAGATGGTTTCGTGGCGATGCCAAGGACTGGTGAATTCTTGGACAATAAGAAACCGTGAATAACTGAGAAAAGAATCACGTGCACCACGGCCGCAAAGTAAAACTTTTATTCAGGAAGGCTGCATATAAAGGCAGGGATTCACAGCAGCATGGGGGTGAGCTCTACCTTAGTCCCTGGCTCGCAACCACGCGGCTGTCGACTCGGAACAAAAGAACCTACCCACAACGCCTCGTCCGAACCCGGCCCGTAATTTGAAACACAAAATTTCTACTTATCGACTTCCATATTTATAGAAACAATAAGTGTTAACTATTCTTCTTTCTCCTTCCCCGGGGAGTGGAAGTTATAAGTGTAGGGGAAAAAGGAACACATGTGGCCAACAGTAACACGATCGCAATTAAGGAGAAGTAATTACAGACTGGGAAGCGCGGAGGCCCATGTGCATGAAACGGGAACAAAGGGAGAGTGAGGGCCCCCGCCTTGTCCGGCGACCGCTGCCCACGCATCATCTTTGTGCGCGTCGTCAGCAACGACTTTTCCGTGCTCGTAATGAGCAGCTTCGCGGGCCACATGCACAATGTGCCCTCGTCGCCGGCCCACATCGGTATAACGGGGGCCGCACAGAAAATCACAGATGCGCACGAGCAGTAGGGGGGTGAAAACGCTCTAATTACAAGCCGGGAGCGTCTTCACATGTTGAAGTTAAAAGGCGGGGGAGGAGAGGGCGGTACCAACTTCGTTAATCAGGCCACGAGGTGGAGTTTGCGTGGCCGTGGGCGGGTGCCGACAGCAGATGCTGCCCGCGTCAAACAACATATGTTCACCACGACGTCGACACTCCGCGAACATGCACTCGCAACCACCGATGACCACAAGCTTCTGCCTGGTTACTTGCGTGTACCCCCCGCCCAGGTACCTTCCCGCACAGGCATTCAACTGAGAAGAAAAAAAAAACACGAACAAAGAGAAGAAAAAAAAGTCACCTAAACCACCACTCTAATTTCTCGTTGGAATACTAGTTTTAAATTGAACCGCTATTTTCTGGTCTCTTGGAAGACCGTAGCTTGCACCAATTTGTAGTAAGTCGCTACACTCTCACGAATAAACAAACAAACGGTTACAATGCTACTGAAACGAAGTCGGGCAAAACGTATTGGTGATATGAGGCGTTAAGATAAAAGACCGAACGATTTCAGTAACTAACATACTCACGTGCAGGCACGATATTTTTCTTATCGTCATATGCAAACAAGGATTCATTGCATTGCATATTCGTCAGAACCTATATTTTTAGTACAGTACTATGCTACGTGGTACCTGAAAAATTACAATAAATACCCGCAACATAATCTTGCTCTTTTTGGAGGTTGTCACCTATTTTATTTCCGCACTATCAAACCTAACGTCTCAGTTAACGAATGGATATCGCACATTTGCACGCGTACACAGACACACACCAGAAGCGGATCTACACTTTCTGTTTAGGGATGGGGAGGGAGGTCACTTCCGCAATGTGCAGGTGTAGACTTTCGAGTCGTGGCATGGGAGGACACTGTCTCATCATAATTCCAGGAAATATTATTAAATTAAAGGTGCAGGCGTTCTTGGCTGAAATACGTTCTCCGAAACATCATCACATTAAAATAGTTCGCAGGGTTTCGCGGTCGTTGTCAATTTCTAGGTTTCTGAGTTTGAGCCGCGTCGAGGATTTTAATACCTGACCATTGGCCAGGTATTGTTCCCTGATTATGGCAGCTGCAACGACTGCCGGAACGTTGGAGAAGAAATCCTCGACACGGCTGAAACCCAGAAGCCTAGAAATTTTCATTATATTATTCTTTAAAGCCTGTGATGAAAACACCGCAATGCCTGATTTCACAGAAGGCATTTCAAATTAGAGCGACTACAACTTTAACTTATGAAAATATCTCCAGCGGTTTTATAATATTATTACTAGAACTGTAAGGAAATTAGTCTTGAAGGAAAATAGTTACGGTTGTTGGGAAAGGAGGGGGGGGGGGTCACTTTGTGCCCCTGGAACGCTGGAATGGCTTAGCAACTGCATTTTTTGTCCTTCACAACGAAGTGTCTGGTCACAGTAGTACGAAGTCGGGAAAAGGCAAGCTTCAAAATTGGAGCAGGCGAAGGCGATCCCTTGTCCCAGTTGGCGGTGCTGGCTTCATCCGCGCCACACACGTGCGAGCGTGCGTGCTCGGTCGAGAACACGGCGCATAAACCTCTCCGCCGACGCAAACAACCTTTATTGCGGGCAGGCCGAAACGACCGCAGACAGTGGTCGCGGACGCATTATGAAAAGGGCACTGAACGGACGAGAAATGCATCGCACGTTTCGCGCTAATGGTAAAGAGAACTTGCACCATGTGGAGGGAGGGGCAGGTAGGAGGATGGAAAACACGGCAACGTGACACGCCATAAACCCGGCACCGCCGGAAAGCTGCAAGTCGTCTCTCTGCGGGGTCCCCGTCGAGGTCCCGTCCCCCTTTCCCCTTGACAGCCACTTGTGGCGGAATGTCCTTGTTCACCTGCAGGGCAGGACCCACGGGTTCATTTGCATTTCGGGTACATGTCCCCTGCGTCGGCAGACCCGACAGAGGCGCGCCGTGTTCCCTCCTCCCTTGCACGACATCCCAACCCCCCTTCGCAAAAGTCAAAGTCACGTCTTCGCCCTCCCCAGTCGTTCGCCGCGGGAACAGTTTTCGCGACGTGACGTCATCGGCTGCGCTGGCTGAACCGTACAAGGGAAAATAGGGTGTAGTGAGCGCTAACCACTCTCAATGTCACAATATTGGACTGCTTTCCTGCTAGTACGGTAATCAAAGACGAGGTGGATAGGATTTAGGGTTACAACAATGTTCATGTAAACAAGTGCTGTCAGATACTTATATACTTTCCCAAACCAAATTTGAATGCAATTATATTAAATTCAAATCGGTAAAAATATTTTATCCATATAAACGAACACGTACAACACTGTTGACTACGTAACTGACAGTTGTATTGGTGCGCGCAGAAGACGAAAACCGATATGTCTCATCTTAAGCCCATAGGCTGAGCACCCCTCCCCTTCGCACCAAATGCAACCCGGGGCTCGAACACGCCATCCGCAGCGCCGATTTCTCCAGCCGGCGAGCTCTCTCTCTCTCTCTCTCTCTCTCTCTCTCTCTCTCTCTCTCTCCTCGGTCGGACGCAGCTGGCCGGCGACATTTTCAGGATCCGGGCGCATTGCGACATCTCTCACGGCCGAGTGCACTGCGACCGGTTCTGTCCGGCCGCCATTCGGTTCCTGGAGAGATCCCCCCCCCCTCACACCGCCACAACTGTCCTTCCTTCCCGCGACTCCACATCCAACATACAGCCTGCACATCATTCCAGGCCACCATTCCGATACATTAGCATAAAAAACCCACGGGTTAACAGGGAATTAAGGAGAATCCAAGAGGATGCCTGGAGGGGGAGGGGGGCGACTTGAGCCCTTTCTTTATGAACTTGATTTTACACATGATATAATGGGATTATTCTTGAAACCAATTAAATAAATATTAATCACACAGTAGTAGTAAATACACTAGGTAAACTAACAGAAAATTTTTAAAATATATTTAGATAGCCTGTTCATTAAGTACTCGAATTTACAAGTAGCATTAATGTTTAACCTTTACTGGGAGTATGTGGCCCGAAAGTATTGCACACACAGTCCTACTCCTCAAGTAGTTCCCCTCCATGATGAGTCACTAGATCCGCCATTGCAGGGTACACAGCAGTAAAAGTTTTCGCCTCTGAGAAAAAATCAGCAACCACTNATGAGTCACTAGATCCGCCATTGCAGGGTACACAGCAGTAAAAGTTTTCGCCTCTGAGAAAAAATCAGCAACCACTCCACGTGAAATCCTTTTAACCTGCAGGCAATACTTATATTGTATTTGCCGTTGCTATATACGTGTTAAGTTATGTTCAAATAAATGTAATATCTGCAGTACCTAGGAGTAGACGTGTAAGTCGTTCACCTAAAATTATCTTCAACGAAAGTCATTTCTCCTTAAGTTATTTGTTTAGCTACGATTTTACCTAAAACACGTTCAAAATTCTGGTCGGGAAAAATGTTTCCGCTCCAGCTNATGAGTCACTAGATCCGCCATTGCAGGGTACACAGCAGTAAAAGTTTTCGCCTCTGAGAAAAAATCAGCAACCACACCACGTGAAATCCTTTTAACCTGCAGGCAATACTTATATTGTATTTGCCGTTGCTATATACGTGTTAAGTTATGTTCAAATAAATGTAATATCTGCAGTACCTAGGAGTAGACGTGTAAGTCGTTCACCTAAAATTATCTTCAACGAAAGTCATTTCTCCAAGTTATTTGTTTAGCTACGATTTTACCTAAAACACGTTCAAAATTCTGGTCGGGAAAAATGTTTCCGCTCCAGCTNAAGTTATTTGTTTAGCTACGATTTTACCTAAAACACGTTCAAAATTCTGGTCGGGAAAAATGTTTCCGCTCCAGCTTAACTCACTACGTCAAATGCTCTTGAATAACGCTCAGAAAATATTTTTTCAAGTTTTGTTATAGAGCACTAAATCAAACTGGAATAAAACAAATATAAATAAATAGTAATAGTCACATGAGAAACACCAATGATACTACTGCCAACTTCTAACTCAGGAAGTTTAATAATCCCCGTATGAAGAAAATAAACTTTTTAACTAATCTCAACATATCCCTATTATAAAAAGCTTGGAATTGCTGGAACGCACTGGCAACGTTATATATTTGCTATCGAAGTACTACAGGCACGATTCCCTTAAGACGCGAACATAAGATAAAGTGACAATATTAATAAATGTCACTTGAAAGAAATGAAAGAGTTTCCTGTGATAAATGAAATTCGTGCTAAACTACAGCAATGAACAGATGGAATCTATCGATTGCATTTATTCAAGGATATGTATTTTCCAGGGTTTTTCTAAATCACTCTAGATGAATTCTAGGATGGTTCACAGGCTCTGGGCGATTCCTTCCCCATTCTTGAGAGCCAAGTATTCCCCTACCACGGCTTTGTCACTGTTTGGGGGCACTGAAAAGAAGAGGTAGGATAATATTTGAGACAACTTTTTAATAAACTTCAAAATACAGTGGCTAGCGCCTTCAAAAGAAAAACAAGTGGTCCCTCTTGAACGTGACATTTCCTACAAAAGAACAATTACCGATCATTACAGGCGGAAAGCAAGGGGGACAACGTATTGCCTTAGGGGGGGGGGGATGCTTTGCAAGCGCACACAACAATATGGAGACATGCTCGGTCCTCCGGAAGGAAGGGCCTGCCGCCTCTCAACAGTGCAGACACTCGACTAGCGTTGTTGCGTGGCGCGCCCCTTTGTCACGCCCCCTCGTGGGTGGCTAGCCACCACGCAAGCACTCCCCAATAACAACGCACTCCTTCCGAAACAAAAACACTTGGTGTACGAGCGCCGTCACTCAGCCAATTGACGGAGCTTTGTCGCTCGGCTTGCGCGCAGAACAATGGCGAACCACGAGGCCGGCCGACAAGAGGACGTTGCCTCCCTGTGGGGCGACGTCAAGAGGCGTCCGAGGAGGGGGGTAACACACCCTGCACATTCAGTGTTGGGTTAAACACTCGCACAACTTCACGGACGCTGCATTTTAACCGACATTACCGCATGGCCGAGTGCCTGATCGAGCACCAGTTACGAGCTCGTTACAAGTCACCCACAAAAGTCAAACTTACTTTTCAAGGAACAGTCCAATGCCGCGCGCCTGTGATCATTGCCGTTCTTTGGGTCACCTCGCACGTCCGCACATCAGCATTTTCTAATTGCATTGTTGGAAAGTTGCAGTAATTTTATACATTACCATAGGGTACATCAAACTGAGCAGTCATCACTGTTGACCCTCCCCTCCTCCACCCAGAGATCCACAATACAACAATCGGGGCCACTTAAACTACGCTCATAATTTGAGCACCAAACAATACTTTAAAATAAAACCGAATTACTTTAAAAGTGGAATACTACAAAGATAAACTGAAAGTGTAGTAAAACCATGTTTTTTTTATTTTGCTAAACAAAGCCTGGTTTTCAAGCTGTTAAGTCAAATCGGATAGAGGTATTGGCTTAAACACTAAGCTGACATATACAGGCTATGTATACACCCATAGCTTATAATCCATTCACGGTATCTTCGATACTTTTGAAAAGAACCTTTGAAAAATCACCCTAGGAGTTACATGTTCAATTGGTTATAAAAAAATGGTATATGGAAAAAGGTTTTGTCTTGCTTTTAGCACTGAAGCACTATATAAATTGGTTGTTTTAAGTTTTAAGTATATTTTTTCAATAAATTTTAATAATTTGTTAAAAGTCCGTAAGAATTAACAACGGATTTTGAAGGGACATGTTGGTTATAGCTGAAAAGAAATAGTTCGTAGGTTAAATATTAATATGTATAAATTTAATGCCGTAATTGTAAAGTTAATATTGCTAAACTATATATTTACATTTTTACGTAGCACTCATGGGTAAAGATTTCACCGTTATTAATTGAAATTAAATAAATTTCAGTTGTTGTCCAGCGGACTCGTACACTCCATCTTGTTCGTTTGGGCACGTTTTTTTCAGAAGTATAACCACGCCATATTGGAGACGCTGAATTGTGGTTATAAAACTAACGTAACACATTCTTTCTACTTACAAGATAATTCTAGGTTAAGATGTAATTTTAGTATTAGCGTTGTTATTTCTGCAGTTTATCAAATAAACGTGCAAAATATAGAAAGGCATTTGAATATTTCCGTTACGTTATTCCCTTCGCAAAGAATGCAAAGGAATCGAATTTTGGTCGCCGCCAACTGATAATCGATTATTTTCGAAAGCTTTTTGTGGAGACCAAGAGATGGCAGCACATTAGCGTTGGTTCTTCAGTGCCAAATGTTAGCCGTGACTCGTCTTTCCGCCGCATAGTGTTGTTTTTATGTTGCAGTGAAGAAGCGCGACAGTTCTTGATGGAACAGAGATGTACCTACACCGCAGGTTTCAAAATGAAAGTGATTTTGTTCGCTGAAGAGTTTGGAAATCGAGCCGCGGGCCGTGAATTCGTAGTAAATGAAACGTTAGTGCGGGGCTGGAGGAATTTTTCTCACTTATAAGTCGCACCCCAAGTTTTCAATAAATTTTTTTTTTTAATAAAATGTGCCACTTATATGCGATAAAATACGGTACCATTTATCACAGTGACATCTTTAACCTGAGTGCTACGTCCAAAAGTTTATTATGTAAAATTTAACTTTTTCCTTACAGCAAATATGTAAATAAATCTTAATACAATAAGTAAACTTTAATTAAATTATATAATTAACAGTTCCGATATATACTTCAATCTACCTTTTTGTATGTATTACAACATTTCGCTAAATTGATTAGCATTTTTTAGACATTTAGAGAATTTTATTAAAGTATATGACAGTTGAGATTACATGGCATTGTTTCTCTTCAAAAATAAATTTTGGTAGTTCCCACATGGACACTGTTAATAAAATATTTGACAGTTCCCACAAGGCACTGTTTGTTTACAAAATATTTGACAGTTCCCACATGGCACTGTTTACAAAACGTTTGACAGGTGTCACATGGCAATGTTTTGTTTACATACTGCGGAAGGATACATAATCGGCTCCCTGAAAGTAGATATTTAGCAGGGTTTCAGAAAATCTTGAAGTTACCGTGAATACATTATACCAGCGATTTAAACCAAGGTAACGTCAAGGAAATACGTGAACGTATACATGTAACACCAACAATACTCATCGAAAATGCTTAGTCTATTTCCGTAGTATCACTCCGAGAAAGATTCCGAGTTTCAGTCATCACATAGCTCCCTAAAGTTTAAAGTTATTATCCGTGTTGTACAACGATTATGTACATTCCACAGTCATTTTAAACGGATTTATTTACAGGGATGAAGAAATCTTGCCCTAGAGAAATTTCCCGCCCACCTAAGTATAAAAACCACACACAAACTGCCTGAAACAAAACGCTGGTCGACACGCAGTGTTAATTGCAATGGGTAGCGCCACTTGAAAGGCTGTAGTGGTAATGATTCTGCTGTGCGCGCTCGCCAACACGTTGCGAAGGATGCAAATTCGTGGTCGGAACTCTGCTGAGGGGGGGCGAAAAAAAACAAAACCAATTGTGCGCGACGCAATTTGTCGGTATTGCCGCGCCTTTGTTTCAAAAATGGTTTGCTCTCAAAAAAAAAAATCTGTGCTATAACTTTGTCGATTGATTCCGTGCAGAAAACACTCATTCCATTTATAACGGTACAATTCCCGCAGAAAAAAAAGTTTCGCCACCAATTGAATTAAGCGAAAGTTTTAAACAACAGTTTCATCACAGCTTGTAAACTATCACTATTGGTTTGGAGGTAGCTTAGTTAAAGATATGCATTGTATTCCACAAATAACGGAGCTCTTATTTAATGTATTAATTACGAACGCCTTTTGAAAAATTAGGAAGTAATTTTAGTCATAAAAATAACTTTTGTGACTGAAATGGATTAGCATACAATTAATAATTGAAAACATTTGAAAGCATATTAACTATTGTTTATTACATACAACACGAATAATTATAACTAACACATTGAGGACAGTGCATATTTACTGGCATTCAAGACAAGCAAGGAGCGACTTGCCTATGCCCACCAAACAGTAACGCCAGTTATGTTGGTCTCTTTACCCCCAATTACCACCGTCCGATTGGACCGTAATACGCCCGACACTTTGCTGCAACGTTCATACTTTGTTACTGGCTGGCCATCAGCCAATGGGGTGCCGAGTTGCTGGGTCCCAAACATCATGACCCTTCATATTTAACAGGATTTGCAATCTAAAATATTAATTTAAGCATGTGAAATCATAACCTTATTGTAATCGTAACGTACTCAGGCTCAGTTCTAAAACTGTGAAGGGTGATTAGTTCCCGCCATCTTGGATTTACGGAATTGTTGCCGTAGTCTGCAGTTTAGACGTAATTTTATGTTTTACGGCTCCGCAAAAGAAACAACTCATTACATTTTTTTTAAAGCAGTTATTGCTTGATGTTGTTGTTAGTATCATTTACATTATCGGCCGCAAAAATATAAATACTTACTTATTTTCGGCTATCTTTAGTTTATTATAAAGCAGAGAAGCTGTAACAATTTTACACACTTCACGAAGTTATTCATACACTGCAAAAGAAATGTGTTTTTACTTTGAAATTGTCTGTGATTTTACAAATGTTTGTAACAGTATACAATTTTCTCTCGTAAAATTACTCGTTTGTAAAACTACAAGAACCTTGTATGTATTAGACATCGATAAATAATGTTTGTACTATACTAGCCAGTATCCACGAGATCTACCAAAATGGCGGACACCCAACAACGTAAAACATAAGTTATACTTATAGCTGTTAAAAAGCTAGTGGTGAAGCAACATATATCTTTTGGCATTCAACTACAGTTTAAAAATTTTGATAACGTAAAACACTTAAAACTACTCAAAAATTCATAATTCAATGACAATTTTAAAATAACGTGACGCTATTGCTCACTAAATGTTAATTTTATTGTTTTATATCTACACAGAATTCTAGAACTAAAATAAATGCGTTCTTCTTAAACGAATAACTTCACCCATATGTTGTGTATTTACTGGTATATTCACTAGAAAAATAATTGTAAAGCTCTTATATCATATTGGTCTTGTGGTTAAGGGTATGGCATAATAACCAAGGAACGTGGGCTTTTGTCCCCGTGCTGACAAGGTGTAACATGTTTTTCCTTTGGTGAACTATATTTTCAAATTTTTTTTTGCATATTCTCTGTTATTATTTCATCGCATTTGTTTTCTAGAAGAAAAATAAATAATGTTATAAACTTCTAAATAATGTCAGTTGTAACACAAGCCTAATATTTGTAATATTACGAAAATATGTTTTTTGCAGATTTTACAAGAAAACTGTTTGTATTTCTACAAAAGATTTTCTTGCCAACTGGGTTTCCAAAAATATTTCTTTTAAAAGTACAAAAAAAAAATTACCGTGATGACTTCCGCGCAAACATTACTTACAAAAACCTTTTGTACGGCGAGAAATGGATAAATACAATATGGCGCATACTGACTGACTTCAGGAAGTGGCGTCAAGCTAGGTGGACGTGACGAAGGTAAATTTGTAGGTGGACGGCGGGCGGCGGACGTGGTGACGCCACCCCCGCGGGAACCAAGCCACTCGGACAGGGCGGACGAACGACGTGCGAGACGCCTCCCCCCAACCCCTGCCTGCCCCGAGACAGCCACACAAAACACACCCGGGGAATGACAGTCGCCCACAATATAGGCGGACGTCGCGCCCATCAAACATTCATATCTCGCCGTCCTCAACGCCGCCGTACGCACGACTCGCAGGTCACGCCAACACGTCTAGGCACTCGGCCGCCGACCGTACTCCCTCACGACGCAGTGTCGACATCGGCGCCCCGTAATGCTCCACTTCCGAAACGCTTTACGTTGCTCTGATTTCACAAAATATACGCTGTTCGTGGTTAATTGAGCACTTTCGAAGGCCGTCATTAACCCTTTCGGACCCACTTTAATGTACGGTTTCAGGTGTTGCAAACCAAGAATTTAATGATACGTGCTGTACTTAAGTATACACAAAACTTGTTTCGTTGTCACAGCCTATGAGTTGTAGGTTTTATGTTCGGTTACAATAATATGAACAAATTATGACACAGAAAAATAAGACTGTTTGCAAATATTTTACCCACAAGTGAGGTCATAATTAGCCATTGAGCTTCGCAGTGTGCAGTAGAGACCAAACATTACCGACACGTGCGTAATGCACACAATTGTGTTAACGATCTACTTTCCTCATTTTGTATCATTCCGCCGAAGGTAAAATTTAAACTGCCGCGTGCCAAAAACTTTTGTTCATGGATCAGGTGAAAATGTGGATTTGTTCGGAACTTAATTTCGTGCTGCAATGTGCATTAACAGAAAAACGCCAACTTGATATGACATAAATTTTAATATTGTACTCGCGATACAACGTCAAGACTGTCAACTATTTTTCTTTATTCGCTGCCAACTTAACTGTCAGTGTGCATTTAACAAGGAGTGGTATATTTTAAGGTTGAATTCGTGCGTGCTCACATACCGTGAATAGCACGTAATAATTATGGCTGCAGTAACAAGGCTACGAAATGGGCGCAGTTTATCACTGCGCGGCTAAGTCACACAAGATGTACGACGAGCGTGCTAACAGGTGAAATCGCCTGCAGTTTATTTGAAGACAACAAAATGTTTTCCGTTAATGAGTGGTTTTGGATAAACTTTTTTTTTTAAATTCGAACAGGAATAATTAAAGAGACGTAATGCCAAACTTGACATAATCAGTCACGCTGAGTAAAATAACAAAGTAGAACGAAAGGCCAGCACTGTCGAAGAGTACACTACAGGCAGTTTCTGGTATAGAAGACTGCCAGTAGAGGGTCAGGAACGGATGTTTCCGAGAACGAAGTGGCGGCCGAAGGAGATACAAGCCGTTACACCTACGACTGTGTACCGATGACGACCATTCCGAGAAGCTGCTCCTCCTAGAAGAAAGGTTTCTTGAAAGTACAGCCGCCTCCGGGAGCTTGAAGACGAGGTCAGCGAGGTACTGGCGGAGGTTTCGTTTGAAGACGCGCGCAGGTCCTGGGTGATGCGGTAAACAGTGCGAGGACAACTAGCCGCGCCTGAGTCATCCGCCGTTTCGAACCCGCTCTCGAGTCATGGCCGAGGTATTGAGGTACGTCACCGACATCAGCCAGTTAAGAAAATATCCACAAGAGCAGTGGATTCTCAACGTTTGCGACACTGAGCGAGGTGGCCACTGGACTCGGGAAGACACGGATAAATTCCCGGTCCGACCAGCCTGATTTGCGTTTTTCATGGTTACCCGACGTCACTCCAGGCGAGTGCTCGGATGCTTCCTTACTACGGGCCATGGCTGATTCTCCCCAGTCGACGTTTCTCAGAGCAACTTTTCCCGTCTCTTATGACCTTACTGTCGACGAGACGTTAAGACCTACGTACCTACCTACCTTTACATTCGTGTGTTGAAAACACCGATGACCTACTCTACGTATGGCGCTTTTAAAGCAGGCTAATGTTATAACATGCTATGTATCTTCAGCTGCTGGGATGCTTCTTTTGAGGTCACTGAAAAAACTTCTTCAAGATCCTAGCAGAATGAAGCGGTTACAGGTGGTCGCGTCGCACCACTGTTCATTCGCGGCGTGCTAACTGGAAGCCTTATCGGAATTGTTATGAATGACTACTTTTATTAAAGATGTTACAGTAACAAACTAAATGATACTGACGTTAATTCGAAGGAACTATGTTCCCGGTAGTAGAACGACGCGTGTTCTCATGCAGGAATTGCCCATGACTCGAATGGCGACAAAGCCTTTGATTATAGAAACAATCAGAAACAGTTGTTATTTCTGTACAAATTTAACAATGTTTTAGATGATACAGTCCTTTCATGGTTAATTACAACTTATCTGAAGCCCTGCTAAAGTTCTACTTCAGGATATTCCTCCGCCTCATGCAAACAAAGCTTGACCAAGTTTAGAAAATTACACGAAATAACAGCGCACCGTATTCGTGCGCACTCAGTGTAATAATATTTCGCATATGATCAGTTTCTCACTAGGCATTAACAACACGCCTATTTTCTCCCTGTTTTCATTACTACTAAGTATAAATGAGACACTTAAATATATAAATAAAATATAAGTAAAACTTAAATTAAATTTAAAAGTTTTTTTCATTCACACGAGTAAAAAGCTTGTGATAAATGACATATTTAGGAAATAACCAAGTACGTCATACATGGGATGATTTCTCAAAGGTTTGATTAAAAAAATGTGAAGAAACCGCGAATAAACTATACCTAAACCCTAGCAGATGTACCTATATTAAAATAAGTTTGGACCCAACGTCCGTTATTTTTTTTATTCTGAGATCACACCCTGTCACATTGTATTTGCTGTCTGCCAGTCTTTGCCATCCGCTGTGGCGACTCTGAAGGCCGCATGACGACCTCGGCAGGAAGGACGTCCCAAAAGGACGCCGACGCCCGGACACAGCGCGCCGCTAATGAAGTGTCCTGGCGGCTGCTTCGTGCGGCGACGTGGGAGGTCCTTTGTGTCCTCCCACCGCGTCCAACTGACCGACCTCCTCGCTCTTTCCGCACTCGTGCTCTTCACGAAATCATTCATCGCCCGACACTCCTTTCTCTTTTTATCCACGCGCTACCTTCTACCTGTCCCTTTTATTTCCCATTCGTCTTTTCCTCCTCTACGTTTATTTTTATCGCCTGCGAAGTGTTGCTCGGGGCGACAAAATTCCCTACCAGGTATCCATAAGGCTCTGAAAATAAAGGAACATGCCTTCAGAATACGTATTACTAACCGTTAATAACATTTTGAAGAATTGCCTTTCAATATATAGAAATAATCTTTATTAAACTTCCAAGTTTCCGTTCAATGCTCTGTTACTGAATCAGTGCTTCAAGTAATGCTCGTGAAAGCCGACTACTAATGGTTTATAATCGTTTCATAAGCGTGAATATCCAGTTTTGCTGCTCACTAACGGTTTCTATTTCAACCGAAAACATCAGCAAGCTTCATGCTGCCGTAACATCAGATGAATGGAGTGTTGTGTAGCTCACCAAAGGTAACGCAATCATTTTTTGCTTTAATGAAGCAGAACAGATATCGTCCCCACGAAGCGTTATCGGCGGAAACATACAAGTCTACATAAGTCTGATATCAGAGACGTACATTACTGAACTGAAATTTTATTTAGCAACAGTTAGTGAAACATACTTCAAAAACTAGGATGCCACACAGCACATGTTTTGAAACAGTTAGTGCCAACTGAATAGAATTCTGGCAACTTCATAAATACATAATCATTACAAAAAAACTATTTCGGCATCACATGTTCTTGAACAATATTTTTGAATATACCTAGCTGCCCGACGCAATGTGGAAAACAACTGCACAGAAATGCTCCACAGTCATTGTTATATTATCTAAGTCACAGCCTCAGTATCTCTCTCTCTCTCTCTCTCTCTCTCTATCTATCTCTTTCTCACACACACATTGTTATAAGCTGTTCATGGTAAAGTGAGGACTTTTGGGGCCCTAGTTACATTTTTCCTATTAGTCATTTTTTATCCTTCCACCACTTTTTAAAATGAATATTGCTATGTCAGTGATAAACAGTGTATGCATTTCATTTAACTTGAAATTTAACGTCTAAGGACACAATAAAAGATATTTATTGACTATTATTCAAAATGAGAGGGCTTCAAAAAGTGCTCACTTTACCTATAAGGGTTTTTACATTATTGTTAGTGATATCATTGACTTACAAAACGTGTAGAATGATCACAGTTCATGAACGGTACAATTTAATTTATTACACAGAAAGCTACAACAATGTGGAGATATTTCGTGTGCTAGTCCAAAAAAAATCTTGCCAAGATGGTGTCGTGGGGGGAGGGGGGGTTGAAACGAGTGGGGACCCTCGCGGGAAGGCCTGGTCAGTTGCCAGTGGCATATGCTGATAAAAAGTGGCGGCTGTTACTATTTCTGTCGCTCCTTTGTTCCTCTAGCCCGCGACGCTGCTGTAAGGGAGCGCGGACGCGTGACTAGGCGCCGGGACACAATAAATTGCCGGGTGTATTGCCTCGCCCCTTGTCAACTTCTCTATTGGCTTCGCACGTGCTGCGACCCGGTCCAAACACAGCTGTTTACGACCCAAAACAACATCTGCGCTGCTTGCAATGAACACATCCGCCCGCTGGAGTTACTCACTATCGCCTATCGGGCAGAGACGCAACTATGATTTACACACACTCGTTATACTGGAGAAGCACACTTTTTTTCACTTATAATTTCATATTAATAACGCAGAAAGCGTAGTTTAATTAAGTCGAAAGCATTTCACGCGGACCAATTTTAAAATTTTTTTATCAATCACATAAAATAACGTTTCCAACATCAGTTAACATAAAATATGAAATCTAAGAACTAGGAAAATAAAATTGTATGCTAAGAGTTGTTATTCAATACAAAACATTTTAACACGTACTGTGGTATGAAAAATGAATATTAACGAGAAATAAAAAAAAAATATCGCAGACATATTTTACATATCTTATCGAAGAACTTACAAACGTATTATATGGTTATCCAAGCAAATGTTAGTAAGGCGGCTTTTATTGCACAAAAACTAATAATGTTAAAATAATTAGCAGACAAAAGGTCAAAAATTGTTCCACTGCAAAGTACTCTTCTTAGGCCAGAAAGCCCAACACTAGCAAGTGAAATATAGACACTAACATATTTTTGCAAAACTTTTATGCCCCAATATTTTCATTTTATGAACCCAGCTCACAGTGCTAACGTTTCATCGTTCAAGTAATTTCTCCAGTATAAAAATACATATTTACGTTTATTATGTGCCAAAAAAACGTAATTCTGTAATGCGTATTCCAGGTTTATTCCTAGTCAGAGAACGGTGACCTTTTGTCTAAGTTGGCAAACTTTCTTTGCTTCCTCACAAGACAGCTACATATGTCCGACTAAGCCTAAAGATGAAAAAATTAATCACGGACACTTATCTAAGAGCTGTTGTGTGTGGACCACAATATAAACTAACTATCATGCAGCAACCTGTATGTGCTTGCTTGGCGGAGTAATAAACGCTAGTCAAACACACGACAGTAAATGATTTGTGCCCGAAACAAAACCTTTCTGCAGATAAAAAAATTAATTCTGTAGATTCAGAGGATTACATTTTATAACGCTACAGTATTTGTTTCCCTATATTTGTACCTATCACTTAATCGGAAAAATTGTAGCACTTTCGTGTTGTTACAAATATTCGATAACAAGAACATCATGTAGTTTACCATTTTCGCATATTGACAGGACGCGCCAGTGTTTATTATATTTAATATGAAAGACTCAAATAATACATAATTACTACTTTAATAAATTACGATATCAACTAAATTTTTTTTAAAAATCAAATTAATGATTTTAAATTTTTTCCCTGTGGCGTCTCATGGAAATTCTTTGGCAATAAATTTCCAGAGCTTTCGGTATCCTAAATTGAAAAATAAAAACGTTTACTGTGAGCTGGAAAAAGTAGAGTTCGTCCTAGCGTATCCACTGACCCAGACAGATGCTCCCGGAAATTCGTCAAAGCGACTCAGCGGACGAGCATGTGTTGTTCCAAGACTGCATTTTACGCTTCTCACGTATAGCGCGGACAGATTAACTCTTCGCAACGAACACCTACTCATTCACCCACTACGTCAACCCTGGGTCGGACACAGGTGTAGTTACCTGGCACCAGCGCAAGAAGAATAGCTGCCTGCCTTCTACGAGTTACACGCCTCTCTTCGATAAACAACTTCACGGCTGCTAGCTAACCTGCGCCCAACGTCTATTTAAGGACTCTGGCTATATCTCCTTGTACAATACATATCAATGTTTCAGATGCAAGAAATAATTATACTCCCAGACTCTGTACCTTCGTCTTGAGTGTATGGTTCGAGAATTTCCTTTACGTTACAGTCTACTAACGAGTCACGGGCCTATCCGAACTGCAGCTAATATACACGAGGTAGAAATACAAGAATCAGCCAATGACACATGGAATGTTATAGATTGCTAGTGCCGAATGTAAATAATATAATTCACCAGTAATTTTTTTTTTTTCGGATTCGTACTTATTACGTAATATTCTTTTTGAACTGGCAGCTTAATTTTATTGCATCACACGAAAAGAACTAATGAAGAAATTCAGTTCAGCTGCCAGGTTTTGGAAATTATAATTTATTTACATGTAGAAGTGTATGGGAAATTTCTGTGTGTAGTTTCGTTCTATGAATTTTAGTCCCATATTAAAAAAAAAACTAAACCACTGTAGTTCTGGCATTCAATTATACAAAAACAAAATTTTACAAATTTTCGTACATAATTTCATTACAAAGTCAATACTCTCACGGGGTATAGTGAAAAAAAAAACACTTGCCACAAACTACAACAAAGAGAATTTTACTAGATAGCAGTACTTTACATCAGTAGTAGGCCTACATAAATACACAAATATGATCGCTCAGACCTCTTACTTTACAGCACGGAAACAAGTGCTTAAATATATTTCCCTTCCTTTACAAGTTCACACCAGTTGTAAAAAATTACTTACTTATAACTAGGATAGTTACTACACAACCTCAATAGACCAGGCATTAATTTTTTTCTAATGATATGTACAGTCACAATTGTGACTGTATTAAATTATGATGGAGCTAAAACCAAGCGCAGACATCTGTCACTGAAGTAGTTTTTTTCCGCGAGCTGACTGTTCCAGAAGCAGTCACCGTGACTGCCAAATAAGTAACCTGGTCCCTAATTGGCGACGTTTCACTGAAAGCGTAGGCGCAATTTAGTTTTACGTACACTAACTACGTATAATGATTTAAAAATCGCTCGTTTCCATGAAGCAAAGGAGTGCCTACAACACCCACCAAAAATATTGGCTTCATGCCGTAATTACCAACGTCATTACTATCAAAGAAAATTTTCTGCGGCTTGAAAATTTGATTGATAGAGAAACTTTGCGCTTGTAAAACATGAATTTGCGTAGCTGCGATTAGTTACGCCACGTACAGAAAAAAAAAATACGACGGCGCGTGGGCACAGATAAGGAACTTCCCGCGGGCATTATCTGAGGTCACGCCAGAACTTTAACTGCTTCATAATTACCCGGGATATTTATGTTGTCAGAATGAAACATATATCCAGGTTTCTCACTTCGCATGTAAAAGAGCGGTGGCTGACTCGACGGTTCGGTTTACTCTCACGCCCTGCCTGTCCAAAATTTTTCTGGGAAAGAAGTTGGAGATATTTAAGTAAAGTAGAAGGGAAGCACTACCGTGGTATGTGGAATTTCTCGATGCACCCTCATTCTCTTCTTCTCTATTCCATCACTGTTCCACTCTCTAGTGCATCTCATTCTTAGATTGCAGTGAGTAACTGATAAAAAAAATTTATATTTATACACTACTATACCGTGTGGCAATTCTTGTTACGTATTTTCCTTGTGTGTACTTATTCTTTCAACACAGCGTAACTTCTTGACTGTTGATAATCGTTAGCCATCTGGTTACAGAACGCGTCTTGTACTCTGTACTGCAATCTAAGAGTGAGACGCACTATAGTTAAGCATTCTCCACGCTTATCATGAACGAAAGGTCAATCTACTCCAGTCAGCTTTAACACAACTCCCCTCCCCCGCGTACACTAAGGCTGTGTTCGATTTGGCCATCTAACGGCCCTTACCTGGCTTCCTGTGCTAGTAAAGTTCATGGAGGTCGTAACGTCACATGCCGATATTCAAATTAACAGCAAGAGCTCATATACACTCTACTATCCCCTTCAGTAAAGGGCATGAGTTACTCACACTTCTCGATCTCTATATCGTTTCCGTTGCTTTACTGTTTGAACTTTGAAGTATTTCTTTTGTATATGCTTTGTAGTTTGAATCTCGCGCGTTAAAGATGATGGAATAAGCACCTAAGAAACTGAACACCTGTAAGTATTTATCAATCAAGCTCTCCAACCGCTAATGATGTTGTTTTGTAGCTGTTAACGAGGAGGAGCATAGGTTGACTGAATACAATTTATATAAACTGAACGAACAAGGGTATCTGAATTAACAAGATGGACACTCCACCATGAAGGGAACAAGGGTTCTTCACATGGGAAGGGATCAAGGGTACACTGCACAGGAATCGAACAAAGTCTAACTTACGCCTCGGGCGAGCAACACGTGTCATCTTCAGAGATAGGGGGAGGGTTGACCGCAAGGCAAATCTGATAACATTTAAAAGTCCAGTTTAAAGCAACAGGCAGGATCTTTTGACACGACCCAAAAATTTCCAGAATACATTCGGGAACAGGGACCCTAATGTTTCTACGCCGAACATGCGGGTTGGCTTCGATAAACGACGATGTTTCTTGGTCCATAACATCTACATACAGCATTCTACACCAACAATTGCCTGTCCGTACATGGTAGAGCGGTGGTCGCCGCACCATCTCCCAACCCACTACACCAACATGACCAACCGAGGCACGATTTCCTAACGGATCACGCCCGGATTTTCCAAACGACAAATCGTAGCGTACGTTGCCACCAACCTGCGTATTTTTATGGCGTACTGTTTTCTTCACTTTTGCATTCCATCATTGAAGCTTGCCACAACCTTATTACACGTCACACTTCAAGAATAACTGACTACAAACGACTTGTTTCATAGAACGCACGTAATTTTGTGGGTGTTATTCCGCCTTCCGTTCATTCTCCGTACACAATATTTACTACTGCTATTATTACCTTAAACATCTATCCTAATAGAAGTTAAAATACAAAAAACTTGCATTTGCAACTATAGAAAACAAGGTTAAAGTACTCGAAAGCCTCGTATTCGGCGGGATAGAATGGACACAAACGGCCAGAATTCGTTGAACAAAATTTCATTGTTACAGGGTGAAGTCTGGAAAGCATGGAATACACATGGAAATAAACTAAATGTGACAGTTCACACAAAAATTGGAGTGGTGAGTGTGTGAGAAAGGGGAGGGGAGGTACACACGAAGAAATATTGTACACTGTATTGGGGAAACTACTAAACACAATAGTTCAAGAACAACATATGAGAGGGAATGTTAAGGTAGGTATTAGCTACGGCCCTTGCAATTACTGAATACGAGATCATGCTTTACGTGATGTGTGCCTGATGAACATCTTGTCTCTTACGGATCCCACGCGGCGTCAAAGGCAGGCTACTGATCGCATTGTACAAGCTGCCACTCTTGCGGAACACATTACAAAACATGCTTACTTTGCGACTCTGTTTGTAGAAGGTGTGTCTTCGGGTAGGTGTCGTTGATATTAATTCAATAAGCGCGCGCGGCAGCCGGCCCGAATCGCGGGCGGCAATCCGACACCTCTGACGCCCCGTGGGGTTCCCAGGCAAGGCGTCACCAACCAGGATTCTCCACCCCAGATTACACGTCCTACCACCTCCGGCGACTCTTCAGTTTCCGCAGCGTCATCTTACCGCCGCGCCGTTTCTTCCTCAGCTTACACCTCCGTCACAAACTGTTTTACTTTAAAACCCAGCTCGGCAGTTCCGTTAAGGCCACGAGTCAATGCCGAGCTACACTTTGGGTTTTGGCTAGTGACAATTTTACACAAGAAATATTTCGAAAGTGCCGGAAAAAGTTATTTTGAGTTAATTAAGATATTTGGGCGATTTTTAACATCGACGTCTTGAGAGCCGATAGGGGTGAAGCGAGGTGTGGTAAGGGGTAGTATCGGAATGAAAGGGCGGGGAAACGGAGGATTCCGAGAAAACCCGCCGACCAGCGGCACTTTATCTAAATGTACACATTAGAATTTTCCCCACTATAAAAAACGCAGGTGTCAGCAGACTTGTTTTAAGGCTTATGCCAACCTGGGCACAGAATAAGTCATCCCTCCCCAAATAAACATAAAAAACCATGCACGTTTTGGTTACGGAGGGATGATAGTCTGTTCGCGGTTTCTTCAAACTTTTTGAATCAAACATTTGAAAAATCACCCCATGTATATCGTGGTTAGTTATTTCATAAATATGCCATGTATCACAAGCGTTTTATACCTCTGTTAACATGAAAGTATCTTATTTTTAATTAAATTAAAGTTTTATTTGTATTTTATTTATAAATTATAATTTTTCATTTATAATAAATATGAATATATACAGTGAGAAAACATGTGTGTTGGTAGCGCTTAGTAAGAAATAGTCCTCATGCAAAACGTCATTACTACTGAGTGCGCAAGAATTCGGTGCGTTGTCCTTTGGTATAATTTTCCAGACCTTAGTTTGCACGAGGCGGAGGAATATCCTGAAAGTAGATATTTAGCAGGGCTTCGAAAATGTGAAGTAACCGTGAATACCTTCCATTATCCACCGCCTATATACTCGCAGTGTTTTCCAATCTAAAACCCAGAAACTGTATAAAACAAAATTTAAAAAAATCCAAGTGCATTGCCATGACTTAACAAAGCAATTTTTTCAAGGGTACATTTTTTTTTACAGTATCAAGGACTACACTCCCACCTCATTACTAGTTAAAATAATTCAAAAGGACAATTAAATTTAGTTTAGTTCGCCATATTTAATTTGTTTTTCATCATATTTAATTTTCTTCAAATTTGAAAGTTTTTCTTTGAGTCTTGGCTTAGGCCCATCAGGTCCATATATAAAAGAGGGCCTTGGTCTATGTTGTTCGTATTGGCCTAGTGTTGTCAGCTATCAATAATAATTAAAGTTAAAATCTTAAAAAAAAAAATTGCTATACCCATTTTCGCAGTTTTACAGCTTGCAATGTCTCCAAGAAAAAAATATTCAAGAATTTCTCTCAAAATGTGAATTTGAAAATATAATTGGCATCCCAGTGTTACTCAGTATTTATTACAACTGTGGTCAAAACAATAACCGAGGCGTGCACGTCGTTAAATGAAGGCTCATTGCCAATTACGCGTCTGCACTCGCCATGTGTCAAACGTTCTGAACAACCACACGACCAGTGTTCTAAATAAAAAAATTTGTGAGTAGTGTGTACGATTATTTGTATAGTGGTAATTTTTGGCATCAGCCGCCGTGTAAGGCAGGTAGAGCTCCGCTAAGATCAAGCCGATTACGAGAAGTGCAGTCGCTCACGTCCCCCCGAAAGTTCCAATGGCCGCGGTGGTGTAGCGGTTAGACTACTCGCCTCCCAACTAGGCGAACCAGGTTCATTCCCAGATTTTCGCATGTGGGAATCGTGCCTGACGATGCCGCTGGTCGGCGGGTTTTTACGGGGAACTCCCGTTTCCTCCGCCCCTTTCATTCCGGTGCTGCTACATACACTTCACCATCGGCTCTCAAGACCTCGATGTTCAGAGCCGCCAAAATCTCTTCACTCACCCAAAGAGTTGCAGGGTGCCTCGACCCGGGGGCAGGCATGGTCCCAAGGAAGTCGAGGCAAGGCGGCGCGGGCGCGGAAATTGATTAACCCGTCGTGACAAGAGCCAGCATGGCGGGTACCGACAGCGGGGCTGCGGGCGCGAAACAAGTGCGCCCTCGCCGAATGGAAGCGGAGCGCTCACGATAGCCAATCAATCATACTTTCCATCTGCCGGCAAAACCAGTTGCGAAAAACAGCGAGTCGTGCTGCGCATGGCGACACCCCTGCCGAGGAGGCTTTGTGGCAAATCATTCTCAGCGCGAGAACCTGCCATCTGCTGCTTACTGAACCATACGAGGCTACCTCCAGCCTCTAACATATCAAAGAACGATAAACAAATCCCTGTTTTTTGCAAGTTTCCCATTTCAAAATTTAAAGTTTAACAGAAAAGCTGGAATGAAACTGAATTTGGATTTTGATTGGATTTTCATTGTTTAAGATGACTACGAAAAGAGTAATAAAAAAAAAANGGAATGAAACTGAATTTGGATTTTGATTGGATTTTCATTGTTTAAGATGACTACGAAAAGAGTAATAAAAAAAAAACGAAGAACACAATATATGGATGAGGAACACAAATACAATAAAAAATGAGATAATATGTATGGAACANAAAAAAAAAACGAAGAACACAATATATGGATGAGGAACACAAATACAATAAAAAATGAGATAATATGTATGGAACAAGAAACAACGATCCCGTTAGACAAACACCGAAACAGAAACAATAAAAGACAGCACAATTACGATAATACGAAAACAGCAAAAACCATAGGCGGAACAGACAAAGCAGTTAGTCAAAATAAATAGACACATGAAAGGGTCAACGAATTATAGCGATAAATGTAAGATCCAGTCCGACCACGAACAACACAAACCACCACGGACAGCACAAGTTTAAAAACACAGATGGCAAAATAAACAGTAACAAGTCACGACGTTTCGGCAGTTGCGATCTGCTCCCGTCTCCAGGTCATAAACTGGGGCATTGCAATTACGAAAATTCCATAATGTTTTGAAAGTGGAATACCTGCTATAAAAATAGAAACGAAATTAATGCAATATTCTAAAGAGTCTCTGTTTTATAGGGAACACCTGTGTTTAGATTTTTGTATAATTAGTAGCGGGTTTTCATTGATCATTTTTTCCAGCACTAAAGGCAAAATTGATAAAAAATAAAGATAGGTATTTATAACAAGCATAGTGAAACTATTACTCTTTTATCCTGTAGTTATTACTGTGCGTGTGTTAGTTATGTATACTTTTAGGCCAGTTCTTATGCCGATTTTTATAAAAGAACAGACAACAAATTTTACAGTCCAAATATTTAACATCACACTTTTTACTAAACGCTAGTACATTTAAAAATTGCTACCATCACTATAAATACTACGTCATTAACTTAACTTACAAGTGGGCAAAAAATATTTTTTACAAAAGCTAATTTCAAAACCGTTAAATTAAGCGTGAACTGAACCTGTGCAAGGAATTTCAAGACTACTCAAGTTTGTTAGCAATATTAATATTTCAGCATATACTCTACGTATGTCAAGACTACCACCTCTGCTAGAAGTCTGTAGGCTAATACGCTAATTGGAGTATGAGTATCTTTAAGAAGGAGTGAAATTTTATATACAATATGTCAAGATTATTTACACCTAAAAGAGAAGCTTTTCTACCCGCATAGTTAATACAAAATGTTTTAAATGTTTTAGTAGTAAAACTTACAAACATACATTCTAAAAAGAAAAAAAGTTCACAATGTTAATATAAATCTGAAAAAAATACTTTGCGGCTGCTACAATATGTTTTGTTTGTATACACAGTTACACACAGCCAAATAATTTAGTGGTGAACACAAAATATTTTGTAGCCACCACAAAATAAATTTCTGGAGGCCACGCATGTTTAGTGGTGACAACTAAAAAATTTTTNCAAAATATTTTGTAGCCACCACAAAATAAATTTCTGGAGGCCACGCATGTTTAGTGGTGACAACTAAAAAATTTTGTGTTCACCACAAAATTATTTGGCTGTGTGTATACTAACAAAACAATTTGCAGCATTCACAATGTATTTTTTTTCAGTGAAGAACAAAGATGTGCTATAGTGAAGAATACACGTGATCAAAAAGAAAATATATTTATATAAATACAGCCCCTGGAGTACAAAAACTTTTATGTGGTGCCGTAAAATTATTTATAGCCTCAAACACNCAAAATATTTTGTAGCCACCACAAAATAAATTTCTGGAGGCCACGCATGTTTAGTGGTGACAACTAAAAAATTTTTTTAACCCAAAATATTTGGCTGTGTGTATACTAACAAAACAATTTGCAGCATTCACAATGTATTTTTTTTCAGTGAAGAACAAAGATGTGCTATAGTGAAGAATACACGTGATCAAAAAGAAAAAATATTTATATAAATACAGCCCCTGGAGTACAAAAACTTTTATGTGGTGCCGTAAAATTATTTATAGCCTCAAACACNATATTTATATAAATACAGCCCCTGGAGTACAAAAACTTTTATGTGGTGCCGTAAAATTATTTATAGCCTCAAACACAATCACAGATAGGACCATGTCAGGGAGTTTTATTAGAGATATATAAAGTATCTTGCTTAATTGCTGCCTCTATAATAATAGTCTTGAAGAGTTATGAGAATCATAATATTTATATTTATAATTTTAACTTATAATGGTTTAACTGTTACCACACAATTCACTCTCGGAGTAATACGAACAACAATTAAGTTGTGCTTGGAGAAAATTTACATTCGTGCAGATGCTGAGGAGCTAGACGGTGACTTATGTTTTCCCATCTCAGCAGTTGCCTCCAAACAGGCAGAATTTATCGCGCATGCGTTGCAGGGAACAAGACGCGGCTGGCAGACGCCGACGGGCGATCAAGACGATGGTCGCCAAGGAGTCCTCCTAATGGAGCGAATAATCGCGTCGAGATTAATTCCCTCCCCTGGTGCCACGGGAGTGGTTTTGGACGCCCCTGCGCGCGTGTTGGACCGAAGCCCTCATCTGCCTGCCCGGTAGATGCTTAGAGAAAAAAAAAAGGGTGGGGAGGGATATACATGGGCCACAAATTCCGGGCGTCCGCTCCTCCGCGGTGGCGTCTCGGCGCGCGAGCCCACGCGGGGTCGGCCCTGGCCCACAACGTGCCCACCGGCCGAGGGGGAAGGGCGAGGGTGTGGATATTATTTCTATATCCGCCCCATCTGCGCCGCTGGGATGAGAAACACGCGCTCCGCCGTGGCACCTGCCAACCGCGGCATTTTCTCATTCCCTATCCCGTCTGTCGGGAGCCCATGGAAACAATAAACTGGGGTGGAAGTTGCTATGACAACAAGTGGTCACCTACCTGTAGTCAATTCACGGTTACGTCCAACTTTTCTGAAGCCCTGCCACAGTTATACTTACGTGGTATTCCTCCGCCTCATGTAAACAGAGTTCAACCGAGTCTAGAAAATTACACCAACGAGACTACGCGACAAAGTAGTGCGCACTCGGTGTAATAATATTTTGCATAAGAACTATTTCTTACTAAGCATTATCAACACATTTGTTTTCTCACTAATTTGCATTTACATTAAATATTAATTAAATATTATTAATTATAAAAATATATAAGAAAAAGTTCTGTTTAACAAAAAATAAGGTACTTCTGTGTTAACGGAAGTATAAAAAGCTTGCGACACATCGAATATTTAGGAAATAAACAAGCATGTCATCAGTGGGGTGATTTTTCAAAGGTTATATTAAAAAAGTGCGAAGATACTGTGAATAGACTATCACAATATCGTCAACTCCGTTACGCCTTGCTAGCGATGCTTACGTAATTGGGCTCCCGATAAGCAGGAAATTGAATGAAAATCGCCTCCTCCCTCCCTCCTTTTCCAGGACATGGTCATGCTCCACCAGTGGCGTATGGTGAACTGTTGCCAGGTAAGCTGGCGTTAGCTGTGTACCGTACAGTGTTGCTTGCCAGTTCACACTTCCACCACTAAAACCTAAATTGGCAGCAGACTCCACAGGACGTATGTAATGGGTATCTTGCCTGCGCATTGTGTATGGACGAAATACACTCAGTTTCCCTAGTCTCTATAGTGGTTATTGGTTCGTGCCGCGTGCACCAAGAATGTACAGCAGTGAGCAAGCACCAGCTTACCTAGCAACAATTCACCACGCGCCACTGTGCTCCACCGGTGCATGGCGTCACATCCGTTCTGCCACCATGTTCTGTATGAACTTTGGCGTTGGCGTTTGCTCACTGGCCAGTGCCTTCATGATGAATAATTTATCCACTGCACACACTAGGTTGTATGTGATTCGCCCTGTCTCAGTCTACGTGTTTATGACTTGTTCCGGGTCCTGCAGGGCGTGTCGGGAAACGAATGGCCCAATCACAACGGTAACGTGGAAGTACAAGTGTATCTGCCCTTGCCGAACTTTAACTCGCGAAATTCCCTAGTCTCAAAGCATGAATAAACAGACGTATTTTTCCTGATACAGGATCACTACTGGTATCACCAGGTTTCAGTTTTCCATCCGATGGGTGACCTTTTCAATCCTGGGACAATTTGGATAGTAAATAGTTTGAATTAACTTATGGATGAAAAAGAACCCGAAAAGAGAGCGTTTTTCTGGTTGGAGAGAGAGGGAGAGAGAAGAGATTTGGGCAGCTCTTGACATAGATGTTTTGATAGCCGATGAGGACGAAGTGGGATGAGCATTGAGCAGTGCCAGAGCGGNTGGTATCACCAGGTTTAGGTTTTCCATCCGATGGGTGACCTTTTCAATCCTGGGACAATTTGGATAGTAAATAGTTTGAATTAACTTATGGATGAAAAAGAACCCGAAAAGAGAGCGTTTTTCTGGTTGGAGAGAGAGGGAGAGAGAAGAGATTTGGGCAGCTCTTGACATAGATGTTTTGATAGCCGATGAGGACGAAGTGGGATGAGCATTGAGCAGTGCCAGAGCGGCGGGAGGGGGGGGGACGACAGGAAATTCCCCAAGAAAACCCGCCAACCAGCGACATCGTCCGGCACGATTCCCACATGCAAAAATCCGGGAACGACCTCGCCGGATATCGAATCCGGGTTCACCTAGAAGGGAGGCGAGTAGCCTGACCACTACACCCACCTTTTCTGGCGGAGGTCGGAGCTGGAAATGGACACTTCTGAAGTAGCAAGAATAATGTCTAAAACTCAAATTTAACGAGGGATCATTATTACTGACGTTTTCTTATTAATATATTATTTACTGTCACATACAAAAATCGGAATGTAGATTTTAAAACTGAACGTNGATCATTATTACTGACGTTTTCTTATTAATATATTATTTACTGTCACATACAAAAATCGGAATGTAGATTTTAAAACTGAACGTACGCCTTTTTGGGAGGTGGTACTTGAATCTATGACCTTTAGGTGCAAGCAAGCATTCTAAACCCTCTTCACCAAGGCCTTTCAGGGTCTGCTAAGAACACCAGTTACCTTCCACCACTGAAAGATCGTTATTGATTCTCAGCGATATCCTACATTCCTCGGGGACTGCATTACAAGTGAAGCTACAATTTTGTGTCCAACTTTATAGGTGCACTGCCCTCCAATAATTTTTTTTCTTGAAATCTCAAGGTGCTAAACAGAGAATGTGCTTCAGTACCCACGAGTCAGCATCTTCTGATGTGTTGGAATGAGTAAGAGTTTATGGCAGCAATTTCACGATGAGGTAAGCGGCGAGAAAACTCTAATTTACTATGAGACAATTCGTTAATAGTAGTAAGTTTAAATAATATCACCAACTGATGTCCACCGTTGGTAAAATTCTCAGTTTTACAGTAATTTACAAACTATCATAGTCCCTTAGTAAATCAAAACAAATTTATGTTAGAGTTAAATAAAACTTGTAGAACAATACACATATCTCCGAAACTAACCATTATACTTGCCTGGCTCACAGTTTATAAATATAAAACTCGTCATTAAAATTGTATCAAAATTTGGAGACGGTCAATACCTCTTCCGCTTCTGGTACGGAGATGTGTGACATCAAAAGAACGTAATTTATTTCACAAAGACAAAAGTTTACAACTTAACAAGCAGCAAGATTTGTAAATGTTCTTCCTGAAAGCATTTTACAGTTGTATGCTGCTGTACTGAAATATTGTACAGACACTCGCAGGGTAAATGATGTCGTTTCCTGATCAAGATACAAGCGAAATTCGAGTTACTTAATTTTTTTGGTATAATACAAACTGGCCAGTTCTGTATATACTTTGCAAACGTAGATTNGCGAAATTCGAGTTACTTAATTTTTTTGGTATAATACAAACTGGCCAGTTCTGTATATACTTTGCAAACGTAGATTGACCTGTGAATGCTGCCGTCGTTAACTATTATTTTTAATGTTAGCAGCGTACCCAAAGATTCATCTTCTGTTACCTGATTGAGATTCTGTAACGTACCATAATATTAAGCTGCAATCCAAAGAGGGAAAATCTAATGACTTTACAAATTGTTGGAATTTGGTCCATTGCCAGATAACATTTTACCGCGTATTTCAAGTCACTGCTAGAGAGTTACTGTCATTTCTTACATTGGGAAACTAATTGCAGTTTGTAAGATGGATACGTGAATTTGATCAGCGCATGATCTACGTTATGGGATCTGCCGATTTACTAAACATGGCACACACTACTCATTGAAGAAAACGTCTTCCCCATGTCCCTATGCATTATGGATTGTAAAATCGCCGTATGTTTTCGATGACGGACTTGAGTTTATTCATTTCATTTATTAGCACTTAAGTTGTTCTTTATTGTTTTCTTTAATATTATAACTTGATTTTACACAGGATACAGTATTATTCCTGAACAAGTACATTATTGATAGTGTGATATTAATACATTAATGTATTTTATTACAATACCCACATGGTATTAAAATTCATATGTCGCAATAAAACTTAATGTTTACTGGTACGTACATGGTTTCATAGTGNAATACCCACATGGTATTAAAATTCATATGTCGCAATAAAACTTAATGTTTACTGGTACGTACATGGTTTCATAGTGATGCACAGTATCCCATCCCTCAAGTAGCACCCTCCTTAGTTTGTATCTAAATCCACCACTGTTGAAATACATATCAGTAAGTGAACAACTTGTATGTCACTCGTGAAAAACCGATAGCCAATGAATGAATAGATTATATTGAGAATGGCAAAGTCTTGTCTAATATCACATTTGCACGCCGTGTACATTAAAAAGAAGTAAAAATGTGCCACGAAACGAAGGACAGCACGCGTTGGTGCTCTGTCCTCGTTTCCTTCAAGAAGAGCTGACAAAAAATCCTTCCTGTAGGAATTATATGAAGCCAAGCCGCATTTAGTTACCGTAGATTTACGAAGACATTTATGACTGTCTTTATCTTTTGTAAAAAAAAAAATGTTAATTAGGAAACTTTTCTGAGTTATCTGAGAAGACATAAAAAGTTCCGAAGCGTGACTTACGCGTAGACAGTGTTAACGAGCGCACAATTACTTAACATGCAATAAAAAGAGTTGTTCGGACACGAACCTCCCAACTATTTCCAACTTTAAGATAATCTCGCTATTATATACAAAAGTTAGTCCACGGGTATTTTTCTTCTTAAAATACGCCTTCACAATGGAAAATCTTTTAACGCTGCTGATAATTCAAATGAAAACGTCTTTAGTAATTTGATTAAAATAATTACGCGGTAGTGGCACACTNTTTTAACGCTGCTGATAATTCAAATGAAAACGTCTTTAGTAATTTGATTAAAATAATTACGCGGTAGTGGCACACTAGATCCCGAGACACGATTATTAGAATTTATCAAAATAAAATACATCTCCAAAATACTTTTCGTACAAATTCTGCCCTCGAAGTTACTTTTAGTATCTGTTATGTACCGCCGCAGGGTTATGACAATTGCCTAATGCGGGAAAAGAGGAAGGGGGTCTTTGACTTGCCAAACACCAGAAAGAAGTAGAACCCAAAATCTCATCCGCCGTACGTAACCTTAACAGCTTAACATAAAATTCTCTCACACTTAAAGCCACGTGCTAGAACCTCTGAAATAAAGAATTTTAATTGAAGGAGGTGGGCTTATGATGTAAAATTACAGAATTTGAATTATAGGTTATAAAATTTCAGCTTAACGCCATTGCTATATTTATTCACGTCTCAAGCCATGTTAAGCTAATATTGTATTTTTATAACCAAACAACTTAACGATTTAGCTTATACTGTAGCTTGTCAAAAATTACTGTAAGCTGTGGTTACTGTGCTNTTATAACCAAACAACTTAACGATTTAGCTTATACTGTAGCTTGTCAAAAATTACTGTAAGCTGTGGTTACTGTGCCACAGTAAGGAAAACTTAGCACCATTTTAAATGTTAGTTTTGGCGTAATTTGGTAAAGGCATGGCCGTTTTTTTTTTAATAGAACACATTTAAGTTTTACAATACANATTTTTATAACCAAACAACTTAACGATTTAGCTTATACTGTAGCTTGTCAAAAATTACTGTAAGCTGTGGTTACTGTGCTACAGTAAGGAAAACTTAGCACCATTTTAAATGTTAGTTTTGGCGTAATTTGGTAAAGGCATGGCCATTTTTTTTTTAATAGAACACATTTAAGTTTTACAATACACAGCTACAGTTACTTGTCCCTTTAGTATATTTCACCAAGACATGCATTTTGAGTGGTGCAAAGTTACACATGTAGGTGCTAAAAGACTCCGGTTCATGTTTAATTCCGCTTGAAGAACAGACGTTATTACTAGCATACAGCTATTCAGTCTTTACAGTATTTCGTTTAATTTTTATCCGGTCTGTGGAGGTCTCCTCTTATAAATTACTGAGTTACGCCTATCTTCAATCTCGACTTGTCCTCCACGAAAAATTTCTCAACACTTCATACACCAATGGTTTTACCGAAGTGGTTTTCCGTCAATCTAGGCGAACAGTTACCATTGTTCGCCTAGAATGACAGAAAACCACTTCAGTAAAACCACTTCGAATGCGACCGGCCGTTATCGGAACCTTGTCTTCCTGAGTGCAAAACAGACGCCACGTCTACCGCAAAAGAGGCATCCTCCGTCTGTGGCTAGGCATGCTACAGGAAGGCGTATCTCCCGCAATAACCTATTTCATAAAAAAAAAGAAAAGAGTCGTTAAGAAATCGGTGTAAGAAGTGTCGAGAAATGCTTCGTGGAGGCCAAGTCAAGATTCAAGATAGGCGTGACTCAGTAATTTATGGAGGAGTCCTCTCGAGAGGACGGATGAAAGCGGCTGGCCCACCCTGGTGGAGAGAGGCTATGCGCGGCAGATGTTCCGCCGTATGCCCGGAGGCAGCAAGTAACAGTAGGACCCGTGAGGGTGACGACGTTCATCTGCTCGACACGGAAGACTACGGCCGCGACAAGAGACGCCAGTCTCCACGCTCCACCCCTCGACCGCGGCGATGAACAGCTCATTTTTCACGCTGAAATCCTTTGACCCTCCGCGGGTGCACTGTCTGCTGCAAAGGGGGCTGGGAAGCAGGTCGAAGGAGCAAAGGGGGGAGATCGTCTTCGGTGCTGGTGTACAGGAATGTTTTAAATATAGTGCCGCGGAGGGCTTTGGCACGGGGACCCGAGTGACAGCGCCATCAGACGGCATCANGAGAGAGAAAAAAAAACATTCTATTTAGTTGACGTGGTGTTTCGGATTCCGACCACGTAGGGCACACAGCAGTTTCGCTTCCTGCGGATAGACGACACAATCCACCCGGTTATCTGTCCCCACAGACGTGATCATCGGCAATCACCACTTTCATGACTTTACCCCCCTCCCCAACGCACACACAGCTCTCAACCACCCCGATCCCACGCCACTGCGCGGACGGCCAATGGGCCATAAAAACGCGACGATCCGAGAAATAGTCACGAAACTTCTTTGAGAGCTAAACAGGTAATTTATACAGCTATAGCCACAATCTCCAACATCGCGTCTGTTTGGTCAAATTAATTCTGAACATGAAATTGCATTTCCTGCAATCAATTAGAGCTGGTGGAACGCCAATCTGCTGCTCTCCATGCATTACAGTAAGTTTGTCTGCCTGCAGCACATAGTTCATTAGGGAAGCAAAGTCACGTTACTTTTTGTTAGACAAAGTTAATTTAACATATTCAAGAAGCACTGATTTTTTGGTGGTTTGACATAAGAACAAGTGAAAAATACATGCTGACATTGCCAAAAAACATACCATATCTGGATAGCAATTATTTATACGCCTCGTCGACAGTTAGGTCATTGGACAATGCACAAAGCAGAAGAAATTAAAAATAAATACATTAATTAAAAATAAAGCTATTGTGATTTTGTACATTTCCATTAAAAAGCAGGAACGCAGTAAATATCTCGGAAAGTAAAACCAGATATCCTTGCTAAAACTGGCAGAGCACAGGCACATGGGAAGACTATGGTTCAAGGTTTGAATCCCGGTCAGAGTACCTACATCTCTANAAAACTGGCAGAGCACAGGCACATGGGAAGACTATGGTTCAAGGTTTGAATCCCGGTCAGAGTACCTACATCTCTACATCAGTTTCTATAAGTTAAAACAAATGTTATCACTGTGCTGCAGGGAAATCACCTTTACCCTACTGGACTACCTTGTGTCCGCGAGAAGTGAGGCGGCAACTGCTTGAATGCTGGTATAAGTGAAGGCTGACTACGGTGACGTGAGCACTTTTGAAAAAAAAACCCTTTGAAAAAAGTCACTATTCATAACTACATACATGCTACAGCATACATTGGCATGCAGGCTCTTAGTTAAGTTGGCAGCGAATTAATGAAAATACAGTTCTTAAAACTTGACGAATTGGAACTTAAATAATTTAATTTATAAATACTTAAGTTATTACTTCCTGTTTTATAAATACTATAGTATGAGCTTGCGTATTAGTAACACAGTTACTTTACTAAAAATGTCACGGTTTTACTTGAATGTAGAAAACGTGATTAGGCCAACGGCAATGTTAATTGTAGTTGCAGGAGAAATATACAAAATTATAATGAAAAGTAGATATCAAGCAGGGCTTTCAGAAGTGCTCTACTAACCGTGAACAGCCTATACAAGTATTCTATTCACGGTATCTTCACACTTTTTTAAGTCAAAACTTAAGTCAACCTATGTAAGACGTTTGATTGTTTCCTAAAGATTTCAAGTACCACAAGTGTTTTATACTTCTGTTAACAAATAAGTATCTTATTTTTAAATAAATTGAAATTTTACTTATATTTTGTTTATAAATTATACCATTTAGTTTATAATATGAATAAAATCCGAGAGAAAATAGTTATGTTAGTAATGCCTAGCAAGAAATGGTTATTAAGCAATACATCATTAAACTGAATGCACAAATGCGACGCGTGGTCTCTTCGGTATGATTATCTAGAATTAGTAAAGCTTTGTTTGCATGAGGCGGAGGAATATCCTGAAAGTAGAACTTCAGAAAAGCTGGAAGTAACCATGATTAGACTATAGTCGGTTGTCTGGTACGGTAGCGGTGCAAAGTTCCTGTGGCTGAGACCACGTAACCCAACTAACCAGGGTGGGAAGAACTATTTTCGTGCCGTAGAAGTGTTCCGCGACGCCGAAAATAAACACACCCCCACCCCCCTTCCCTTCACCACACTGGGCCGCTGTTCGCTGACGTAGCACGCAGCTTCGCCTAGCCATGGTAAAGTGGCATAACCGCTCGCTGAACGTGTTTTCTTTGTTCTAACTAGAGACGCGCAATGCTTACATCTGCCCCTACAGATTCGCGAATAACTGGGCTGTTTGCTTTCGTAATTATTCAAAATAAAATAGTATGTCATGGTATACTTAAGTACTTGTATGGCAGCACTATTATTCGAAAAGACTGCAAAAATATAATAAACAGAGCACCGGATTGTTTCCTGTTCATGGTTTGTCAAAAGTCAATCACCGGACTCTCGTAAAGTGAGGTTAAACCTGTCTCTTACTCCAAAAAATTTCACATTAAACTTCGTTTTCGTGTAACTAAAGAAGACAATGGGTCTTTGAAACGTAGCCAGTTTCTGAAACAGGAAGTGTTTCCAACATAGCGTTTCGGTAAACTCTAATAATAAATGACTGTGCTTGTTCCAACAGGGCACCGCCTCGCGGCCATATCCCGTCTACGTTTTCACCGCTCTGAACTATGTTAACGAGTCACGCCAAACAACAACTAGATACATATTAACAGTAACTTAAGCGAATCAGCATATAAATCAACTATGTATCGATTGTTACATGGAAACGCGCTGTCAACNGTAAAGTGAGGTTAAACCTGTCTCTTACTCCAAAAAATTTCACATTAAACTTCGTTTTCGTGTAACTAAAGAAGAAAATGGGTCTTTGAAACGTAGCCAGTTTCTGAAACAGGAAGTATTTCCAACATAGCGTTTCGGTAAACTCTAATAATAAATGACTGTGCTTGTTCCAACAGGGCACCGCCTCGCGGCCATATCCCGTCTACGTTTCCACCGCTCTGAACTATGTTAACGAGTCACGCCAAACAACAACTAGATATATATTAACAGTAACTTAAGCGAATCAGCATATAAATCAACTATGTATCGATTGTTACATGGAAACGCGCTGTCAACTGAGAACGCAGACAAGGGCATTTATTTATAACTACTGTTCTGCGGTTCATAGCTAACTTTCATAAATTTACACTTCAGGAAGTAAATGTAAAACCACTTACCAATACGCAACGTAAAACATTCCTGTGCAAGTACGTCCGAAATTCAGTGATTTTAAATTATTATGAAATTACGAATTTTGACGACAATTTGATAATTATATCCGTTAATTAATACATGAATTTGTAAAAAAAAAAAGGAGTGTTCTTCAATTTTCTGAAGTTATAAACTCCGATAAGATTTATGAACCTCAGAGTAACTCCAAGCCCGTGAAAAAGGTACAGTTGAAATGATGTCATCTGTGCCGTTGCTAAATCGGCTCTTATCACAAATATAATTTACACGTTCTAATCGCTGGTTATTTAAAAAATTTCTTAGTATTAATATGGTAATAATAACTTTAGTCTGTTCGCAGTATTTTCAGACTTTTTAAATCAAAACGTTTGAAAATCATATCATGTACGACGTGTTTGTTTGTTTATTAAATATGTCATGTATCACAAGCATTTTTGTTTTACTTTTGTTAACATAAAAGTATATTATGTTTTGTGAAATTAAACTTTTGCTTATATTTTATTTAAAAATGAATACCTCATTTATAACTTATATGAATAAAAACGGAAAGTAAATAGGGGTGTTGGTAATGCCTAGCAAGAAGTAATTCCATGCAAAATATTAATTAAACTGAGTGCGCACGGATGCGGTGCGTTGTCTCTCGTGTATCATTTTTCTAGACTTGGTTAAGCTGTTTTCACGAGACGGAGGTACAGCCTAAAAGTAGAACTTGAGCAGGCCTTCAGAAAAATTGGAAGTAACAGTGGGTTGACTGTATATGATTCGCAATGTGGTATGGCGACTTTATCGCAGAGTCCAATGACCTATAATCCGAGGAATCAGCACTATTTTATTTTTTGAAAGTGGCTAGTAAATTTTGCACATTACTTCCGAACTCAAATTCTCAATCACTTATGAAATACAGTAACAATTCTACCAACAAGCAGAGCAGGCTGATATTGCAGCAATGTAGAAAAGATATGCTGACGCATGACAGACATCCCACGTTACGACTGGCTAACAATACAGCAGCGTGCAGGTACAATCTCAGTCCCCATGCAGCTGCCCGAGCAGGGTTAGCGACGAAGCGTGCGATCGAATGATCTTGCGAGGCACGCGGCCATGCACCTTCCACCGAGGCATATGGCGACGGAGTAATTACTTCGGGTCTTGGCAGGCCGGCAGAGCGCGTACATCACGCTCGCTTCCTACGCGGCGGCGAGGAGTCAGTCCGGGGTATTCTTGTACTGCCTGAGGAGTGTTGTGAACCTAGTGGAGGAGGGATGCTGGATAACACGTGTGATGCGTCGCGAAGATAACTTCACAGACGAAGTAACACGGCGGGAAGGTAGAGGAGGTAGGGTGGACGCACACGGCTCTTAAGTCACCGTCTGTGTAACGAAGCATAGCCTGCGCGATGGGTCCTCGTTCACGAAGTAGAGGAGTGGTATTAAAGAAGATACCTATCGCATTGTTTTTCAAGAAGGAT
>NQII01001332.1:265192-277936 GCA_002778355.1 Clitarchus hookeri
CGCGGGCCAGAAATCCGTGCCAAGATCCGACATAAATTTAGCCGCGGGCCCAAAGAGACCGGCCGGGAAGGGTAAAAAAAATACATATATGTATCGGCGAAAAGAGAAGAGGAAGAAGACGCGGAGCCGCCGCGGCTGGGATTAAAAATGAAGATTGTGTTCCAGAGCCAAAAGAAATTGTTATGAAGTGGTTGAAACATCCTCCTCGCCGGTCAACCTCGCGGGGCACAACTCGCCAAGAGGCCGGGTGCGAACCCCTTTGAAGTGGCGAAGTAATGACGCCATAATGTAGGACGCGGTGCGCGCGCGCTAATGGCCGCGGGACAGCGGGACGTTTCTGTAAAAAGGGGAAGGGGGTGGCACGGGTCAAGTTATTGCATGTTGATGCCGGCGTCTCTTGAAAGCGGGCGCATCCGGAGCGCGATTTACTGCCCTGTTTACTCCCAACAACTCTGCGCGGCCAACGACAGCCCCCCCCACCCCAAACTCTGTGAGTATGCACGGCGACACATTTCCACCGCCCTGCTTATCCGCTAGGATATAAAAAAAAACATGCAAATAGAAAACGTTCGTCACGACTTCTTAACCTCGCTACACTTCCTGGAAAATCTGAGAAATTGCGCGCACTACGTGCCAAGGGTGAACGGCTTGCTTCACGTCAAGTCCGTTCTCGCGATTAAATATTTTTCGGCACATATACAGTTTCACACTGTAAAAAAAATTGTAATTTTTACAAAGAAATTGTATGTGTAGGCAGTTCACGGTAAAGTGAGTACTTTTGAAAACCCTCTCATTTGGAATCATGGTCAATAAATATATTTTATTTTAGCCTTAGAAGTTAACTTCCGAGTGCGGTGGAATACGCAAACTGTGTTTATTACTTACATGGCAATACTTGTTTTAAAAGGTAGAAAAAGGATAAAAAAATGGCTAAATGGAAAAAGTAAGTATTGCCTAAAAAGTGCTCACTTTACCGTGAACATCCTATAGTTTTACGAATGTTTGAATTAGTAAAAATTTATCTTGTAAAATTACTTGTTTGTAAAACTACAAAGGTCGTTTTTTTAAAAGACCTCAAGAAATATTTGTATATACTGAGCCGTATCCACGAGCTCAAGCATAAATGGTGGGCACTCAATGGCGTAAAACCGTATATAGTTGTTTGTGCAAAAAACTACGGGTGATTTAATGTGTATTTGCGTGCTAAAAGAAATTTATTGCAAGTTTGAATAACGTAAAATATTTAAAACAACTGAAATAATCACGATTAAACGACTACAATTTTAAAAATACGTGACACTGTTACTCATTAACTGTTAAAGTTAATGTTCCATATCTACAAAGAAATCTTAAAATTAAATAAATGCGATTTTTCTTACCTGAATAACTTTACTAATATTTTGTAGGCGTTAAATGCTTTATTTAGTAAAAAATATATCCAAAAGTTTGTAAGTCAAATTGCTCTCGTGGTTAAGTATGTGCTCGCAAGGTGTAACTTCTTTTTTCGTGAATTATAAATTGGTTTTCTAGAAGAAAAAAAAGTAATTCTATGTTTGCTTTTCAAAAATGTAACAAAGGCTATCATTTGTTATATTACAAATATACGTTTGACCGATTTTACAAAAAAAAACTGTTTGTAGTTCTAGATAGGATTTTCTTGGCAATTTTCAAGAATTTTTCTTTTAAAGTACAAAAAAATATTTAGTGTGCAGGCTACATCATAAACATAATAAAAATAACAACAACATAGTTTACACTTCCGTAGCTGGCGAGTGATGATGCTGTGTTAAACGAGACCCTGCAAATGGTTGAACACGTTGAGTCTTACGTGTTACACATACCGACCCCACCTAATTATCGCTGACATGCAACTGTGCGGTTTTAACAACACCCGAATGTCTTATGAACCAGATGTTACGATTCAGTATTAGAACAATATGCATTAATTTCTCGAAAACGGTAACGTGTAAGGTAAAAACTCAAGGCGACCATATTCTTCATTAAGTAGGGTAATTTCTAATCTGCAAGGAACAATCCAAAAATATACAGAGGGTCACATTTTTAAATGCAATAATTGGATTAGGCCATGCAAACTCTCCTTTGCAGGAGGGGGTTGATATATGCACTCAATTATTTGGTCTGCACTTCCGTCGTTCAATAATGCATCCAAAATCTGGATGAGAATTTATCTTCATTCTGGCTGTCTTACTAGCACCAACCGTCTGCTTAAGATACAACTACACATTCAAAGATGGCTATACTCTTCTGAAACAGATTTAGAATATAGGTTCCATACTTATTTCTGCTTCCAATGCTGAATCACCCGCCGAAGCTTGCCGCGGTAGAGTACAGTTCCACCCTGTTTATATATGCGCGTGTTTATACACACGTAACAAGTACCATCGTGCGTTAGACGCAGGAATTTTACTGTCAGTGGTCGATTTACTTTCTTGTACTCGTAATAAGTCCGTCAATTGCAAAACGACGTTTTCATTCCGGCCACACTTGTTTTCGCAGAGTTGTACAGCACGTATAGGAAAAGCAACTCACCAAAAAAATGCAATAACTTTAATAAATAAAAACATCAAATAATTCCGGATATTCAAATTTAACACAACACTCACAAATACACACTTAAAACAACTTCAGTTTTAGTGTATCACTTGATTTTTCTTACATTACACTCACACAGAATGACTTGATGCCGATGTGATAGTGTAATATGGTGATGTCATTTAACTATGTTCACAATGCTTCATCCGAACTGCAGGAAGTTCCGGGAAACGGGAACCGGCGCAAAATGAGTTTTCAAAACTAGTAAAGTAATGCTTGTCCGTAGCAATCTGTTAAATTTACAGTTTATACAAATTCATTCTCTGGGAAACAGATTTGAATATAAACGTGCTGAACTAAAAATAACAAAAATCTAGAACTACTGTATTTTTAAAGCACCGTAAACGTTGAAGCACGAACACTTTTTGAGGTGAAGTGTACATAAATTTGCTTCTAAAAAAAAAAGTTGGAAGATATGTTTTTCAGCCTAATGTTAACCCAGTAATACCTATATCAGCAATGTAATCCGGATAACCATCAAGACAAGTGAATTCGAAAATACGAACCCTACACAAAAGTACCAAGTAAGTTTTGCGGTTGATGTAAAATAATCCAGCTTTTCTTGGTTTGATTGAAGTCTACAAACGAACTATCTGACGAAATAACATTGCCGTGCTTACTTAATACGAACTAATACATCCAAAGGATCCCCTTGCAGAATTAAAACGTCTTTGTTAGTTTGTCTACGACAGTCGTAACGGCACTTAATATTCGTATGGAGTTGCAGTATTTAAGACAGTTTGATAGCACGTTTCACAGACACGATACTGCACGTTTTGGTGCAATTCTGTCCGCCACAAGGGAGTCGCCTGAGACAGGCTGATTCTCCCTGAGGTCCGCCCACTAGCGTGTCTGTGCAAGGGCTTGGAAGCCACCCTCTTCACACACCCCTCGGCTACCACATGTCAGCTACACGTGTTGACAAGAGGAAACTACGGCTCTATGCCGTGAGAGAGGGAGTGGTGGAGTCGGGCAGGGTCACACCCTCCAACTCAACCATTCGGCTTTCCCTACACACGATCCGCACATACTGGCCAGACTACATTTCCGACAAGAAATAATATTACACACAGAAGAAAATAAACGCCAAGTATGAGCCACTGGAATTTTTTGCACCGTGAAAAACTTTACCACTTGACTAGGGTGTTGTTAGGGTACCATTAGGATGTACGAGAGGTGTTCCCAACGTTAAACTAATAACACTGAGCAGATAGATTCTCATATTTTACTGTGTCATTTTTTCCTTAAACGCAAAAAAAAAATTCACACCTCACTGTGTGCCAGATTGTTTGGCTTTTTTTTTTTTACACAATCGCAATTTAATGTTCACGTGATATTATTGCGCGTTGTAATATATAATACAACATAATTTGCACCACTAGGCAAAATTAACTTACAACTCTTTCGGCAGCCAGAATTATATTTGAAGAATGCATTTAGAAGACCCTTCATTATTAATTATTTAATTAATTACAGTAATGTACCTCCATAAAATAAAAATGGTGGCCTTATAATAGCAAGTACAAGTCTCACGAACGGTACGTTTTCATCCTCATGTTGTGCACAACCATTATCATTTAATTATTTTAGTTGCTTGTCTTTTGTTCAACCTTTGAAAACTATGATTAATTAAATATTACTTTGTGCAAATCTATGATCATGGTGAACATCAATCAAGACACTTACAATGCTTTCACAGGAGCACTGACACTTATGGAATGCCAACACTGTAGTTTATTCGCAGTACCTTCACACTTTTTGAATCAAACATTTGAAAATTAATATGCAAGAACCTAATAGTGGAGTGTTTTTTTCCCCTTCAAATGGAGACCATACGTGAGTGATGGGAATGGGGCGGCTCTTAACCCGATGAGGGTGAAGCGAGATAAGTATGGAGCAGCGTCGGAATGGAAGGGTGAGGGAAACGGGAGTTACCTAAGAAAACCCGCCGACCAGCGGCATCATCCGGCACGATTCCCCGCTAGGAATCGAACCTTATTCGTCTTGGTGGGAGGCGAGCAGCCTAACCACTGCATCACCGTGGCCCCTAAAACCGTACAAGTAAAATGTTATTTTTATTTCTACACAAAGAATTCCGACGTCCTCAGTTTCTAAATCGCTTACCAACGGGAGGGTGGGAAAAATACTTCCCCCACACCTGCCGTTGATGCCGCAGCATTCCGACGTGAAATCGCAATACAGGGGCGACGCAGCAGAACGAGGCGTGGTCCTGGGCCTACGGGGATCCCAAGTTCCACCCCCCCCCCCNCTTCCTGTGGCGAGAAGTGCTCGAGCACGAGTGCCCTCTCGAGGGTCGTGGGGTCTTCGCCCCAGCTGGGGTCACGTGGAGTGCTTACCACGGCGGCCCTACTCACTCCTGGCTACACCGTGTGTTTAGACAGCCCCGCCATCACGTCGCGCACCATCATCTGCACACCACACGTGGCGGTGATGTGCCCGTGTAGCGGCTGTTAGAAAACAACATCCGCCACAACACCACAAGTCAACGAGTTCTTGTTACAACCCCCAACACTCATTCAGGAGCGAAGGGAAGAATACCCCCACCTATACATTACCCAATAGAGGAGCAGCATTACATGTAACAGAACGTGATTTCCCAACTATAAGTTTGGGTGAACGGATGTTAAATTTTTGATGATGAACACAACCAGAGTGCACTGCTTTTCTACAAGGATTTAAAAAAATTCGCGTAAGAAAATAGAGTTATTCCTTTCTTTCTCTCCTCTAATATATAATCCCTCAAAAATTACGTACAGAGTGTACTGTTCTTGAAAGAAACACATACTTGCTCATGAGTAGAGTTGTAGAATAAGTTTTTCACGATGCCGTGGCACTCAAAGCCCCTGTAAATTTGACAGTTTTTAATTTAAATACAACCAACTTATAATGTGACTATTCAGAACTTATTAATTTACTAGGCATCGCGAAGTTCGCTCCAATATAATTTAGAAGATCCAGTGGTCCACCACATCCTCCTATTCTTTGTCAACGTATCATCAAATTCTTGCGAAGTAAATGGTACACATTGCTATAACAACTGTGAATAACACCAGTTGGCAACACAAAGAACAATGTAGTATGCAATGAGGCAGTTATACATGCAGTTGGCGTAAACTACGATGCATTGTACTAAATTATAAAGGAACATTTATCGTAGTAATTGCCCTAAATAAATATGCGTCAGCACCGATAACACCGGCATAACCTCTCTCGCTTCACTTCACTTAGTTAAAACCCCACCTAAAGAAATGTCTGCAAGGCCACTGGCGGTTACACTGACGGAATGGAAGGGAGTGGGGACAATTAGGGCAAATTCCAGGAGAAAATTACCTTACAGTATAATAGAAGCACTATTGTGAACCGCAATTGCATATTTTTGTCACAATTAAAGGATTATTAATAAGTTTAATACTAACCGTTGACAACTTAATTGGACCCCCCCTTCAGCATTCCAACCTTGGTCACATGCCTACATACCGTTTATATGCCCACCAGACTCCTGGAGAACGAATATGCAGATACGCAGAGCTTCTTGCAACTCCAGTCAGTACCTACACTGCACCACACGCCTTGAACACAGGCTGGGAATAATAAAATTAAAGCTGAAAGGGCAAGATTAAGTATTCTTTGGTCGTACTTGCGAACAACGTGAAGCTACATCATACTCCACAAGATAAGTTACAGGTTATATGATCATCGGCTATACTGCTCTTGGCTCGAGTGAAGTACATACCTTTGAAACCTCGTGGACGTATTTCCAAGGAGTTTGTTAGTTTGGCGAAATTGTAGGCGGTGCAATGATCTTCAGTCTCTTACACGCAATACTTTTCACCCCCTTGATCTGCCTTATTTCTCACCAATTCACAATTATTTCATTTGAAAATTTCCTCATTGCCGCGTCATATCAGCAAGGCGAGTGGCAAGAAAGCGTAATCAATTCGTGGTTGTTGGTAACAAAATAATAGATTTTTATCAGTTACTTCGGGGCTATGAATTCGATGAAAACAAGTAGTTCAAGTGTATTATAAACGATGCAACTATTTTGCCATCAGCGTAAAAACTTCAATGCAAAATTTATTTCTACACTACGTTACTGTACACGACTTGAAATTTTCGAAATTTTTCAAAGATTTCTAACTAATTTGGAATCGAACAATGCCAAAACTGACGGAATAAACTCTGACCAAGTGAGTACTATGGCGTTAATACTCATTAGACTTACTGTATACATATACCGATATCATATTAACACAATAAAGTGTTTTTTCCTCGAACGTACAACCACAACAAAGAGAATATATAATTTTTTTAAATATAATTTATTGATTTTTTTTTTCGAGACGCGCTAAGTTTCTTGAAAATAAAAAGTAGCAAGGTACGCGTGTCAAGGTGCTACATAATGCAAAGATAAAATTTCCCCGACTTTTCCCGGTTTTTCAGCCAACAAACAAGAAATGGCCAGTCTTTTTGGAATTCGATTAAAAAAATTATATCTCAAAAAACCTACTTGAGAAAAATGGCTGTAATANAAAAAAATTATATCTCAAAAAACCTACTTGAGAAAAATGGCTGTAATAAAAGTCAAGGAACTTGCAAGTTTCTAACATCATCTACACTACAAAAAATACAATTGTTTACTTGCGAGACTATCTTTACCATAACGCAAATTATTTTTCAGTAGTCTTAGGCCTCAGTTTTAAGACAAATTCCTTAGGCTGTTATTGAGGATGTTCGTCCATGCAGAAGATAGATAACATATTGTATTACCGGATAAGAGTTTCGGGTTTCCAGGATCTGTCACCAGTTTCGCTGACTTCTTCGCGTTTTCTAATCATGTAGCCACCCTGACGTGTACACCAAAGTATGGGAGAATGTAAAGATATATAAGGTGGAAGGGGAGCGAAAGAGGAAGCGAGGGAGCGTGAGAGAGAGAGAGAGAAGCGTGTGTCCTGCCAGTAGCAGCGCGGACAGTAGACGGATATCCGCGGAGAAGGTTGCTGGTACCAGCCATATCGGGTGTCGTGCAGATAGCTCGCATCGGAGATTACCCCTGCAGATGGNCGATATCATATTAACACAATAAAGTGTTTTTTCCTCGAACGTACAACCACAACAAAGAGAATATATAATTTTTTTTAATACAATTTATTGATTTTTTTTTTCGAGACGCGCGAAGTTTCTTGAAAATAAAAAGTAGCAAGGTACGCGTGTCAAGGTGCTACATAATGCCAAGATAAAATTTCCCCGACTTTTCCCGGTTTTTCAGCCAACAAACAAGAAATGGCCAGTCTTTTTGGAATTCGATTNAGATAAAATTTCCCCGACTTTTCCCGGTTTTTCAGCCAACAAACAAGAAATGGCCAGTCTTTTTGGAATTCGATTTAAAAAATTATATCTCAAAAAACCTACTTGAGAAAAATGGCTGTAATAAAAGTCAAGGAACTTGCAAGTTTCTAACATCATCTACACTACAAAAAATACAATTGTTTACTTGTGAGACTATCTTTACCATAACGCAAATTATTTTTCAGTAGGCTTAGGCCTCAGTTTTAAGACAAATTCCTTAGGCTGTTATTAAGGATGTTCGTCCATGCAGAAGATAGATAACATATTGTATTACCGGATAAGAGTTTCGGGTTTCCAGGATCTGTCACCAGTTTCGCTGACTTCTTCGCGTTTTCTAATCATGTAGCCACCCTGACGTGTACACCAAAGTATGGGATAATGTAAAGATATATAAGGTGGAAGGGGAGCGAAAGAGGAAGCGAGGGAGCGTGAGAGAGAGAGAGAAGCGTGTGTCCTGCCAGTAGCAGCGCGGACAGTAGACGGATATCTGCGGAGAAGGTTGCTGGTACCAGCCATATCGGGTGTCGTGCAGATAGCTCGCATCGGAGATTACCCCTGCAGATGGCGCTTCACTCTACGTGGCCGGTCGGCTACTTTGACAAGAAATCATTCTCCGAAATGGAACTTGACCGCTGGAGTACTGTGCCCATCAGCAACTTCCTCCTCCCCTCTCCAGAAATAGCCCATTTATTATTTCTTTACCCCCAATTTTCTGAAACTCTGCTAAAGTCCCACTTTCAAGCTCTACCTCCGCCTCATGCAAACAAAGCTTAACCAAGTCTAAAAAATTACACCAAAGGGCCAAAGCATCACATTCGTGCGCACTCGGTCCAATAATATTTTACATGAGAACTATCCCTTACTAGGCATTACCAACAAACCCATTTTCTCTAATTATATTCATATTAATTATACATTAAATATTATAATTTACATGTAACATATATAAGTAAAAGTTAAACATAACCAAAAATAAGATATTTTTAGGTCGACAGAATAACACTGAACAGCCAAAGAAACTGGTACACCTGCCTAATATCGTGTAGGGCCCCCGAGCACGTAGAAGTGCCGTAAGACGACGTGGCATGGACTCGACTAATGTCTGAAGGTATGCAGGAGGCAATTCACACAATTAATCCTGCAGGGCAGTCCACAAATCCAATCTGCGTCAATTTGGAAAGGGCTGCACGTTTGTCACGTTTTATGATTCTCGTCAGTCGTCGTTTGTCCCGTTCTTTCGCGATCTCTTTTCGGCCACAGCGATGTCGAAGATGTGATGTTTTACCGGATTCCCGATATTCACGGTACACTCGTGAAATGGTCATACGCGAACATCCAAATGTTATCGCTACCTCGGAGATGCTATGTCCCATCTCTCGTGCGCCGACTATAACACCACGTTCAAACTCACTTAAATCTTGATAACCTGCCATTGTAGCAGCAGTAACCGATCTAGCTGCCGACTGCATCGAGCTACTCTGATTGGTTCCATACCTCTGTCATTTGCATACGCACGCCTATACCAGTTTTTCTTTGCTCTTCAGTGTATAATACCCTCGTGATACGTGAAACACGTCATTCGACGTGCGATGATTTTTCAAAGGTTTGATTAAAAAAGTGTGCAGATACCATGAACAGTCTATAGTCTGGTTGGTACGCTCGGCTCAGCGGCAAGAAAAAGAAACATTCGTTTCACTGCTCGAAAGTCATAAACCTAAAAGCGTGGTATCCACACTCTTAAATACGTACAAAAGCAGTTCTTTGNTGATACGTGAAACACGTCATTCGACGTGCGATGATTTTTCAAAGGTTTGATTAAAAAAGTGTGCAGATACCATGAATAGTCTATAGTCTGGTTGGTACGCTCGGCTCAGCGGCAAGAAAAAGAAACATTCGTTTCACTGCTCGAAAGTCATAAACCTAAAAGCGTGGTATCCACACTCTTAAATACGTACAAAAGCAGTTCTTTGTTAACTCAGAATGAAAACTTTGAAAAATTGCCAGCACCTAACCGTATGCATTTTTGCGTCCATATTTGTTGACACGCATTTCGTCGTAAATTTTAATTTAGCAATCGTACTAGAAAACGTGCAATGTCTTGTGTTTTAATCTGAAGACACTGAATTCCTTATATTTGTCAGCAGAACTAGAAGTAAGAGAAACAGGCATTAGTATCCCATTTAAGTTTGTAAAAATTCTACATTCCCATTTAACTGATGCGTGTAAAGGCGCTAAAACANTAATTTAGCAATCGTACTAGAAAACGTGCAATGTCTTGTGTTTTAATCTGAAGACACTGAATTCCTTATATTTGTCCAGCAGAACTAGAAGTAAGAGAAACAGGCATTAGTATCCCATTTAAGTTTGTAAAAATTCTACATTCCCATTTAACTGATGCGTGTAAAGGCGCTAAAAGAATTTTATTTTACATGTGGCGGACAGATACAACATTTACATATATTTAGATTATCAGTACACTGTTAGAAATTTCTNAATTTTATTTTACATGTGGCGGACAGATACAACATTTACATATATTTAGATTATCAGTACACTGTTAGAAATTTCTGTAGATTTACGGAAACTTTTACGGAGATGTAGAGTTACATTAAAGAAAGGCACTTCATAATGACGTATAACGGAAATGATCTCCGTAAATATAAAATACGGAAGCTCTTCGTATTCTTATGGCTTCGATTTTGAGACACGAACAATGCAGATGATANATATAAAATACGGAAGCTCTTCGTATTCTTATGGCTTCGATTTTGAGACACGAACAATGCAGATGATACCTGAAGGGTATAACATCTCATCTTCACAATAATACTTCGGGGAAAATAGTAGTAGGTGAGTGCGAAAAACTCATGGAGTGTTAATTAGTTGATTATTGTTCAAATTCCGCTACGGGACGAAACCTTCTGTATACACAGTGAAACGCGCACATAACGAAAATAAAACAATACATTCGTAACCTCGTTTTATAAACCGAAAATATAGCAAGCGCTCTAACATGACTTGAAACTAAGACAGGAGCGTTCGTCACTTTCATGTGAAATCCATATTTACAAAATAATTCGTGTAAATGAGTGTTAGGTGAGTCTTTCGGGTTATTGATTGTAATTTTTTTTATTTTTTTTCAAATCTCACTACTGGACTAATATATATATATATATATATATATATATATAATTTCTCTGTTATATACAGCAAAATACATTACAAAAATAAAACTATTTTCCTTGCCCGTGTTTGTATATATGAAAAAAAAATCGCACATTCTCTAACATGACTAGAAACTAATAGGTGCATGCATCATTCCATATAAATACCTTATATTTACTACAATACTTCTCGTAAAGCGTGGTAGGTGAGTGGGTAATGTGTTGGACTGCCAAAAAATTTCTCAGAGTTCAAATCCCGCCACCGGATTTTTTATATTTTTTATAGTCGTTTTATACACAGTGAATTACCTACATAACGAAAGTAAAACTTTATTTGTTACCTCTTTTTATACAGGGCAAATTTAAAAAACATTGCAAGTTTGTGGAGACGTTCCGTGAATTGACGGTTATTTATGTGAGNTTTTTATACAGGGCAAATTTAAAAAACATTGCAAGTTTGTGGAGACGTTCCGTGAATTGACGGTTATTTATGTGAGATTTACGGAGAGAACGTCATTTAAAAAAACGAAGAAATCTTAATTTAAAGCAGATGTTTGGATAATTTGTAACCGGNATTTACGGAGAGAACGTCATTTAAAAAAACGAAGAAATCTTAATTTAAAGCAGATGTTTGGATAATTTGTAACCGGTATTTTCGTAATTTTACGGACAATTTTTTTAACAGTGTAGGGTTCTCAAAGGTGTTCAATTAACCGTGAGCATACTATAAGTTGTTTACAACAAGGAAACTACAGTTACAGGAAACTTAACTGAATCAGATGCTTACCACCGCACAGGGAAACTCAAATTTAATAGAGGTATACACTATGTATACACTACCATAGGTTATGCGAATTTAGTATACGCAATTTTTANAAACTCAAATTTAATAGAGGTATACACTATGTATACACTACCATAGGTTATGCGAATTTAGTATACGCAATTTTTTACAATGCGAAAGAGAAAACAATGCATCTGACCTGAATTAACTTGACAAGATTTGGTTATCCTCAGGGGAAAATTTCTCTTCAATACCACCCCATGTAATATTTTTTTTATACAAAAAGCGCAATAGTGATATGTTATTACAGTGACTGCTTACTGAACATGAGATCACAGGANAATATTTTTTTTATACAAAAAGCGCAATAGTGATATGTTATTACAGTGACTGCTTACTGAACATGAGATCACAGGACTGAATCACACCTCTGATATTCTGAATGCAACTTATTTAGCGTAAAAAATATGCCGGCTCACTGAAAGCCTCTCGAAGATAAAGTAGGGGATAGATCAAACTTATTTCACTACACGCCGGGGATGATAAACAATTGTCCACTGGTCGTTATTTTGAAGATGTATTGCAGCAGAAAATAGCAAGCAGGTCGCGGGTCCGATGATCCACAATATTAACGAAACGAGCGATTGCCGTCGGATCCATCCCATATACCATGCGACACGTTTCTGCTGTGCTGTCCGTCCCTCTGTAGCTCACACCAGAGTTCAACCGGTTTTCAAGCAGAGTTCAACAAGTTCACGATTCCCCTCCCATCCTTTCTGGACGACGGCGATAATACGAGTCAGACATGAGACGTGT
>NQII01001332.1:285341-314556 GCA_002778355.1 Clitarchus hookeri
GGGGGGGGGGGTATTGTAGTAAACAAGACTTCGGGAGGACAAAGAGAGTTAAACCAACACGGAAAAACTAGTAGAAAGAACATGGGCGGCGAAGGTGATCGTTTCCCAAGGGCCATATAGCAATTGCAGACAGCGGCGGCGCTTGTCCGGGAGCTACCAGAACCAGCACTTTATTGCAGAGGAAAAACCACTCCCCGGATGACCCGAGCAGGGCCGCGGGTGTCTTTGGCACGACTCGCCGCCTGAATAATGCATCGCGGCCAGGGAGGTTCACAGGCCGGAAATTGGAGCGTCCCTGTTGTTTGTTCACTGGGGGTAGACGCCGAGCCACGTGGTGCGCGCGCCGAGCTGCGTTATTGATTGCGCCGCCACATGCTGGGCTGTTTGCCTACCTGGCGTGGAAGTCGCCTTCCCCACGACGCCGCCGACCGAGCATAAATGAGCTCGGTCCTCTTCAGCCCCTGCCCGGCCAGCACCAAGGATGAGCACCAGCTAATTCATGGCAGGCCCAGCCCTATCATCGCGCCAGCGACAAAGCGCTCCGCCGAGCAGGCGGGCTTCCGCATGGCGGCGCTTTACTTGCACGTCAACTGGCCGCCACGCGTCGTTTTCACACTAGCAGAGTGCTCATACAAGATGAGCACGAGCCACTCTCCGTTTCTCAACAGTGGACTGTTCTACTGCCAATAGAACTAACAAAAACCACGTGTGATAGGATTTGATAACATAACTCTTTTTAAGTTAGTACTTTGAGATGTCTGTACACTTCCTCTAACCAAATTGTAATGCAACTGGAATTTATTCAACTTAGCGAAAGGATTTAATTCATATAAAAAAGATAAGTAAGTAACGTTGAAAATTCAAATGTGGGCCATCAATTATGACCGTATGACTTCTGACAGTTCCACTGGCGATGGACGAGTCAACGTTGCAGACATGCACAGATAGAAGACGAAAATCCGTCTATCTCACCTTAGTCTATGGTTTTCACTCGTTCTCCTTGCTGGTCAGAAGCTGCTTGGTAAGGAAACTGTACTGAAAAGTCTTTCAGACGCAAATGTTCAAACATCGTCCAAAATGTATCCCAAGGAACACACTCAGGATAATTTTAATTATCAATATTAAGTCCTCGAACCATTTCAGAAACATCGCTCTCGCACTATAGTCAGAAAACATACTTCCCGAATGAGTAATTGTCGACAATAGTACAGAAGACTTTGTGTAAGTCTGCTACCGACTCGCCACAAAAACAAAATGCAAGAGCCGCCACATAAATATACTTCATGGCTGCGCCCGCCGAGTGACTTGCAATTCTGCGCCTCAATTGGAAGAGACACGCATAGGAACGAGGGGCATTTCATGAGCCTGAGAATCTTCTCACAACAGTCCAGAAGAGAGTCAACTTAGAGGGAACATGACGTATAACAGCGTGCACACCAAGTGACGATCCGCACACCAATGCCGTTTATTCTCTATCGGCCTTCCTGCCGTAACACTTGTAGACACAATGANACCAAGTGACGATCCGCACACCAATGCCGTTTATTCTCTATCGGCCTTCCTGCCGTAACACTTGTAGACACAATGTTACGTCCTCTGAATTCAACGGAATTGTATGGAGTTTCTTTAGATATAACGACGTCCGAGATTCTTAAAGATATTGGTGACGCTATGTTAACTCTACAGCCGTTTCTATTGCGTCTAATGGAACATAAAATGTCAGTAGCACACGAAGTGTCACTTACTCATGTAAACACAATTTATTGTATNACCAAGTGACGATCCGCACACCAATGCCGTTTATTCTCTATCGGCCTTCCTGCCGTAACACTTGTAGACACAATGATACGTCCTCTGAATTCAACGGAATTGTATGGAGTTTCTTTAGATATAACGACGTCCGAGATTCTTAAAGATATTGGTGACGCTATGTTAACTCTACAGCCGTTTGTATTGCGTCTAATGGAACATAAAATGTCAGTAGCACACGAAGTGTCACTTACTCATGTAAACACAATTTATTGTATNTATTGCGTCTAATGGAACATAAAATGTCAGTAGCACACGAAGTGTCACTTACTCATGTAAACACAATTTATTGTATAGGCCTTTTATATTATGTTACGTAGGATAGAACCTTTCGATAGGACACTGGCAAATCGCGATTATATTGACTGAGAGCCAGTCAGTAACAAAGGCTGCACAGTGCAGTTTGTTGCGCGGTGTGCTGTGGACCAACAAAACGATGTTAAGGGCGGTCAGTCCCTTTCGAATTATTTTCACAGATTTTCCGCCACAAATTCTATTTCAGGAGGTGCATTAAACTTTTTGGTACGACAAAGCATGAATAATACCTTCCTTAATATTGTATATTTGTTACAGATCTTATGCGTTTTATATTTTCTTACGTGTAACAGCCGAAGTAAAATAATTGATTATTTTGTGGGAGCGACTACAGAGGTTATAATAGCTACAGCAGTCAAACAGAACAAATTTCCGAAAACATATTAAGTTATGTCATGCCGTCAGAAAAAAAATACCCAGATCTACATTTGTGGGTAGTAGCCGACAGTAAAAAAATCCAAGATGGCGGGTCCTGGTCCCTCCTTAAGTGGGAATACAAAGAACAACAGATATTGTATTCATGCTGTGGTGGATGTCAGCGACTCACTCTTTGCTTATCTCCAATGTCTGCAAATCTGCATCGCACTCAAAATGTTTCAAATCACAGCTTCAACTGATTTGAACCAACCAAATATCCTATGTACAAATATGTAAATCACTTGGCACACACGCTACCACTACAGGCACGGAATGTCCCTTCAAGCAGGAAGTGAGAAGACTTCCCTGTGTGAGCTGCCGCCATCCTCCCCAAGAGTACGGATCCGAAGGTGCCCGTTGCTCGATCGTTCGAGCAGATGTTACAGTCGCAGTCGGATGATTCCACCTGTGTTTATTGCCCTGAGCCAACACTTTGGAGTGTTGGCGTACGAAGATCACGCATTGCGGTTTCATTGGCTTCGCTCCCAAGTTTTATACCTCCCCCTCCCCCTTCCCGGCCAAACAACTTCCTCCCGAACAACCTGTTCCACAGCCGAGAGTCTCGTATCTGCCTGCGAATATCNCCTCCCGAACAACCTGTTCCACAGCCGAGAGTCTCGTATCTGCCTGCGAATATCGGCTTTCACATTGCATCGGCCGTAAACACTGAAATTTATAGACTTCGTGTAAGAATGCATTTTTTAAGACGCGGCGTTAACGTGACAAGGAAATTTTACTACATTCGCGAATATAACCAAGGAGTGTTTGATGGCGGAAGGACGTGCTATTTGCTGCAGTTCTTGCGTGGGTTATTTCTGTGGGAATAATTTTACTGGGCTTACTAACGCTCCCACTTTAATGCCTTTCAGCTAACCTGCGAGGAGGAAGGGGAGAGATTTTATGCTCAATGAACATAATCCAATATTTACATAACAGAGGATACATTATTTTCTAGAATCGGAGTCGTAAACTTGTGGTCCAAAGAGACAACGCCTGCGACCTCAACCAATGCAAATTGTTGTTTGTAAGGAAGCGTGTCAAGAATAGGGAATAAATCGTCGTGCTATGTTTGTTACGAGCATAAATATGATTTTATCCCAATTAATTAATTAAAATGTCAGATACGGGTTAATTAAACACGTATACTAAGTCTAGACCAGCTAAATTAAATAAAAAATGTAAGGAACAACGCACAATTGTTCGGCCGGTGAACAAGGGGCACTATTTCAGCGGCATACTGTAGGCAATACTTAATTTTGATGACATTTTATTTATAGTAATGTCTGTGCGGTATTCCCAGGGAATATCTGGAACATGGCACAGACAACCCGAAACGTTTCACCTAAAGAAGCATAACAGTTGTCACTACTCTGACGTGCAGCTGCACATGTGATGTTCACTGCTTACTGTCATGTGCAGGAATGTGCTCGAAGGCTGACGTCTTAACCATATACGTGTCCTTTTTATTTGTGGTCACCACAAACATGCCCCAACCAAGATTCGAACTCTGTGCGTAGACATGTCGACAAAGGCGTCGTATTGACAGTACTACAGGCACCAAGGTAACCAGCTAATGAGTGCGCTATCCTCTGCAATATTTGGGCAAAAGCCTACTACAAACACACAGTTTATAAGGTGTACGTTGACTTCCTCAACTGCTTTTATATAATGGCGGGATTTACGTCCCAATTAAACAATATCTCATAAGAGTGTTGCTAAAAGCACGGACATGACATAGCCGGGTGGGTATCACAAACTAACTCAGTCTTGGGGTCGTAGAAAAGCCTGAAAAATAACATAATTTTTAATAAAAAGTCATTTAAGTATAGTTATGAAATTATGGTGTCAGCCTTACACAACATAAAACGTTCAAAATAATGCTTGCCAAGTTCACTGGGAAGATAAAAATTGTAGATGTTTAACTACTAAACCGGCGTATTGGAAACCAAATTTCTTGAAACTTGGATAACACTAAACGTAACTTCTCTATTTCATTATTTTAACTGGTTTAACACCAGATTTTAAGTATGCTAATCATGTTCAACAAAACAGTGGACAATATAAAACTACATATATCAACCATTTGACTTAAACGATAGTAAAAGTATTTTAATTTTCAATTATTTTTTTTGGAAGCAAAGTTTTACAGCGTTATAGCTCTGCATTTTATAGAAACTAGAAATATATTTCAGTAAGCTATATTTCAGTAGTCATGTTGGTGCGAAAAGTTAAGATAAAATCAGGCAGTCAAATATATAAATACGTTAAAAAGTATACAAAAGAAAAAATTTACATTAGTAACGGTTTATAAGCTGTTCATTGTAAAGTGAGCACTTTTGAGGCCCTAGTTACTTTTTCTGTTCAGCCTTTTTTTATTCTTTAACCACCTCTTTAAATTAATTTTGCCACGTAAGTAATAAACACAGCGTATATATTCCACCACATTTGGACGTTAACGTCTAAGGCTAAAATATAATATTTTTTTTTACTATTATTCCAAATGAGAGGGCTTTCAAAAGTGCCCACTTTACCGTGAATAGCCTATACGTACATATGACGGTGTGGTAGATATTCTATAAATTCCTTAGAGTGTATACAGNCACTTTACCGTGAATAGCCTATACGTACATATGACGGTGTGGTAGATATTCTATAAATTCCTTAGAGTGTATACAGTACACGCAATATCAATAACAGTGACATTTAATGACACAAAGAGTAATATTTGTTTAATGTCGACCTCTGGATTTCTTTACAGTTCAATTATAAACCTACGAAGGGGGAAAAACTTCGGGAAGGAAGACAGAGAATGAGATAGCAATGATGGAAACGGAAGGAAAGCAGTAGGGAGACTAGAGCGAGATAAATTGGAAAGGAGAAAGTGGGTGATTGGGTGGGGGTTACACGAACACACTGCTTCATTTTCCGAAACGTCAGTTGCAACGCGCAACTTAAGGGATGACGCACTCGCAACGAACTACGGGGAATAGAAATTAATTTCACGCCTCACTATGCGTCCTCGCTTATCGAGTTTGCGTTTATCAGTGGCTGCCCAAGGGGAAATAGTTAAATACGGAATATGGACGTTAAAAAAAANCGCTTATCGAGTTTGCGTTTATCAGTGGCTGCCCAAGGGGAAATAGTTAAATACGGAATATGGACGTTAAAAAAAAACAGCGAGGAGCCCGTGTGCAATTCAGTCAGAAAGAGCGACAATGTCTCGATATGCCAACACTGGTAAANAAAAAAAACAGCGAGGAGCCCGTGTGCAATTCAGTCAGAAAGAGCGACAATGTCTCGATATGCCAACACTGGTAAAGTGAGCGTGCCTACACAATTTTTTTTCTTAGGAACAGCTGATTTCGAAATGTAACGAATACTGCTTACGCCGTCTGATAGTGGCAAATACAACTAAAAGTTTACTTACTGTGACGACCTCTGTGGCCCACAAGATTCTGGGTTCGAATACAAACTAAGTCACGTGTGTGTGTTGTTTTTAAATTAAGTTCCGGATGTTTAGTATTCACAGTAAAACATTTCCGTCCTTGTTACAAGAAATTCTTTGGGAACTATATATAGTCTATTCTCGGTTTCTTCACACTTTTTGAATAAAAAATTAGAAAAATCACCCCCATTATGACGTGTAAGGTTATTTCCTGCANATTCGCGGTTTCTTCACACTTTTTGAATAAAAAATTAGAAAAATCACCCCCATTATGACGTGTAAGGTTATTTCCTAAATATTCCACGTATCACTAGCGTTTTCGTTTTATTATACTACTTTTAACATAAATGTGCCCTATTTTTTTGTTAAATTGAACTTTTACTTATATTCTATTTATAAATTATAACATTCAATTTAAAGTTAATATTAATAAAAACAGGGAGAAAATAGGTGTGTAGGTAATGCTTCGAAAGAAATAGTTCTTATGCAAGATATTACAATAAGTGAGCACGGATGCAATGAGTTTTCTCTTTGATGTAATTTTCTGTACTTGGTTAAGCTTCGTTTATGGCGGAGGAATATCCTGCAAGTAGAACTTTAGCAAGGCTTCAGAAAAGCCGGAGGTAACCGTGAATGGACTATATCAAAGATTTTCTTTTAACTCTGCATCTGAAATATTGCACATATTTACGTACAACCCATTACTTTACAAAAAAATTCAGAATTGTTTATGCACTTATATGTTTATAATAAATTCCAGGTCTGCAACATTCGCTTGTTAAATTTCAACATAATTTTCACACATTACACACTAAGGTTTTGTGAAATTTAACCAAATTTGTTTCTAGTGTTACAAAAATATCTTTGACAACACGTTTCCTAAGAGTTCCTAGTACAAATACAAAAACCTTTTTTTACAGTGTATGAGGCTGTTATATATCCACGTAGGATTAGCTACAGAGTCCCATGGCGATGACGGCTGACTTTTCTCACTAGCTACGCCGTGCTTAACAGTACAGTCGCTCGCGCAATTAAACTTACAGTATTTTTAAAAAAGGCACTTGTTTTCGCAGCGCAACACATTTATTCCACTCTGAAGAAATACGCAATTTCACTGCTCCAGCGCAGGAAAAAGAAGTCAAATTGGGGCATTTCCAACTTAAATACGCTCGGTAAAGTTTAACATACATCGTCGATCTCCGTGACAGAATTTACTTAGGAATATCAACTATTCAGGAGGGAAGGGGGTGGTATTTCCTGAATTGATATTTGGTAACACCGTTCTGTTTTAAGTATTTAAATATTTTTAAGCACCGTATTTAACAGCACGTCAAGCACCTATGGTAACTATTGTAGTTAACTCCGAATGTATGCGGCTAGATCTGCCCGAGGTTATGTTATTCCATTAAGTAACACTGGCTCTATATTACGCTAGTGGAGGTAAATTTGGCTGTATGTGGATGATTTCATCTAAGCTTGTCCGAAAACATAGTCCAAAACGCCACCCACAACATCCACACAGCGGCCACGGAGATGATGGCATCTCGCCTAGGAAACTATAGCCACGAGTCCGGAGTAGGACGTGGACACACCAGAACTCAGCGCAGGGAATGTTGAAGGAGGAGGGGTTGTTCCTTGGGAACCAATTACTGGCGGACGCGTGGGGCCGACAGGTGATGGATGGCCCAATCAGAGCGTGGGGCCTTGGCCCGCGTGTTGGATGGAGGGAGGGGGGTACAAGGGGGTTTACTGTTCTCTCGCCGACAGGCACGTGAAGCGCCCAAGGCTTTCAACCCCCGTGTCCCTGATCACGACCTTGAAGAGGGACAGGGGGTGCGGCGCGATCTGTTATTGACCACTGCCCACCTGGGCGGCCAACCAGTAGCAGTGACCACCCGTGTGGAACTTCTGTCGACTCTCCAGTGCGTTATGCTACGGCAGAGTGGTAATTTTTAATACTAGTTCCATTTCTCNGTGTGGAACTTCTGTCGACTCTCCAGTGCGTTATGCTACGGCAGAGTGGTAATTTTTAATACTAGTTCCATTTCTCATGTGATTCAATCCTGGTCGCTACAGTTCGCCCACTGTTCGCCTCCCAGAGCCCATTCGTAAAACACGTAGTGTTACGCTATCAATTGCACTACAAAACAAATGTATATNGTGTGGAACTTCTGTCGACTCTCCAGTGCGTTATGCTACGGCAGAGTGGTAATTTTTAATACTAGTTCCATTTCTTATGTGATTCAATCCTGGTCGCTACAGTTGGCCTACTGTTCGCCTCCCAGAGCCCATTCGTAAAACACGTAGTGTTACGCTATCAATTGCACTACAAAACAAATGTATATTGTTCTCATAGTTCCAACTTATATACATCTCACACGTAATATAATTTCCAAAATATCTTTTTTTCTATCCAGTTATTTTTTTATCACTATCGTGTCGAGAAAACAGTTTCTGCTTTTCGACAACAAACTAACTAAAAACTAGTGTACCTTCAGACGTGTGTTTATGCATACTGAACAACTATTTGGCTACCTCTAGATAGCAGATATCAACGTTCATGAAAATAAAGTAAATATATTTTCAATGATTTTTATTGTAAGGCTAGCTATGTATGTTATATATGTGTGTGCATTTATGTATGTGAACTCATGCATACACAATTTTATGTAGGGTCTATTTCTAATTGTGTGAGGTTTTACCATTAATTCTTAAAATGAATAAACCAATACTATTAAGCTTAACATCCATCAGCGTTAACTTCCACAAGATAGTCCAAGTCAGAAACTGACTAAATTACTGGCCACTGTGTTAGTTCCTTGTAAGAGTGCAAACCGCCCTTTTATAAAAGTAGAAAGCTTTATTTCAATTTAGTAAGACGTTAAATTATGTACAAAATTTGTTTAAATGTGCCAGGAAAGTAAACGACCGTGACTGAATTATGTTCCCCGCAGCATGGAAAGAATAAATATAGCTGCAGTGGTACCCTGCCAAGATAAAAATTACGCGTAAATTATGGCGAAGAATGATCAATGAGATGACTTTACGCACGAAATGACTTAGCAGGAGACTGAAATAGGGATACGAGTCGTTATGTAGTTAATCTTGTTGGTGTCCCGACTAACGTAAGTTGTGTTGGTATGTATTTCGCCAAGCGAGTTTATTCCACACGAAAAAAAACTTCCCTACAAAACTTTGGTAAAACACTCATTTTGGCTTTATTTATTAATTATATGGCACAAGTAGACTTTCCGTTGTGACAAAAAAGTTTACATTTGTCTTTAAACTTCTATAATGATTTATAACTTTGCTTCATATTTTGTCACTATCCTTGAATAAAAGAAGCAATAGCTTTTATTAAGTTTTAATTTTTTGCAGTCATGCCTACAANATATTTTGTCACTATCCTTGAATAAAAGAAGCAATAGCTTTTATTAAGTTTTAATTTTTTGCAGTCATGCCTACAATACTCACACTGACACACTATTGTTACATAGGATCTTGTGTGATAGTTCTCGAAATGACAGATATTTTCGGTTTTCGATTCACATTTCCGCCAAACCGTAAAAACCATGTTTTGTGCTCTCTCACAACTAATTTTACGAATGGGCTATGGCAGAAAATATATCCTCTGCTTTATCTAAGAAGTAAGCCCGCAGTTGCTGGTTATAAAGTTGCTCTTGTTTAACCAATGCATCCAGAACCTATCACCGCATTGGAAAACATCTGGGGCTACACGTCGCTGTTGGACTTTATGAGGGGGAGGGAAGAGGACGAAGAATAATACAGCCGTCATGGGACATCCAGAAACTTCCCCGGGTCCGAAATATTCAGTTTATTTTGCCGTTGTGCTGGCACCAGCTGAGTTATTGGGAAACCGACCGATGCGCTTCCTTCCCTCCTCTCTTTCACCGACCGGGCGGCTTTATCCTTTCCTCGGCTCGCCCTACATCGACGTCTCCTCTCGCTATCTTCCCACCATCGCCATATTTTACCGCGCGATTTGTTGGCTGCAGGGCAGGCGGGGAGTGACTGTGGGACGTGGCGGGGGTGGGAGGAGTGTTTTTTTATTTGGTCGTCGTCTCGAGGCGGGCGCGGAGAGAGGAACCCGGGTCCTCAGCTGAGCGCGTGCGCAGAAAGCATTCCAGTCGCCGTGGCAACCCAGCCGAGGGTGGAAGACCACGTTTGTGGAAGGCCGAGGGGGGTGGTTCCACGCCTGGAGGGGCAGGGTGTGTGCTAACGGTCGCCATGGCAACGGTGCAAGAGTTGCGCGCGCTCTTGGACCGCGCCAGCCTTGCCCCTACCCCGCTCTGCCCGCCTTCCGACAGTTTTCACCTCTTGCCCAAAATACCGCCCGTGGGATTAGCTTCGTTCCGCTTGTAAAATTACCCTATCGCTGCTGCGACATCCAGCAGGGACGTTTTCGCCTGTTTACGGTAGCGTGCGTCAACAGCCTCTCTCGCTGCTGGTGAATTATGGTATCAGCACTGCTAAACTGCCGGCTATCTCGCGAATGTGCGACAGAAAACAAACACAATGCGATTCGCCGGGCTCACTTTTAACACTGATAAATAAGTCCAGGCGCATTACCTACCATGTTTATTAATGTATTATAAACAATTGCGTTTAGTTTTTCAGTATGGATACGCTAGCGTGTTCTCGAGATGGACGAGCACGGGTTCAAAACATCGACGGAACTACACACGTTATCTATATATCCAAACATTCCATGTCCACTAATAAAATACACTGATTTGTTTACGGCCTGAGTATGTAACATATGAAAACGAATTCAACGTTCGCAGTTTGCTACATGCAAGATCCGAGAAATATTAGGGTATCTAGGTGCATAGTGGCCACAATAAATGCAGCTCAAGTCACAGTGGTAATTCAGTTTTGTCAAAATAATATACTACGAATTGTATTTTAGCCAACCTAAATAAACCTGCGTTGTTAAAATTTTTTTGCCAGTAAGTGAAATAAGTTGTTCTATACAGGCTTTCGTTCCTCACTTGATGCTGCCTGCATAAAAATTAATTTGTTTGCATGTAAGAAAATTACTCATCAGCTACTAAATGCGTATGGTTAACGTACAGACATTAAACCTTGCCAAATAAAAAATAAAGAGGAACCATCCGAACAAATTCCAGCGGATGTTTAATGTATTCTAAAATATTTCGGCTCAAAATATTTTGGAAAAACAAATTGCCATTCCTATTTGTGGAGAATGGCCAACTTGGAATTTTTCGCTAGTTACGTAAGAATTTGCACTTTTATGTAGTAACTCTATTTAATAAGAGAAACTCTTGACAGACATTTTACTTATTCAAAGCGTTAAAAATATCTAAGAGTTGTTTCCATGAAGTTGTGAAATGACTACTAAAGCGTACCTCCGGCATTAGATATTGTAATTAAAGTCTTATGCTTAATTGATGTTTTGGAAGACCTGCTTGGTTTTGCTTTTTTATATCCACTTATAAAACTTACCGCTGCCTTGAACATATTTGCCAGTACAAATATTTTGTATTTTTGTAAACAATTAGTTCCTAAAAACTATTTGTAAAACATATAAAAAAAATTTATTGTATGATATCGATTAGCTTATTAAGTAACACTCCAAAACTGTAAGAAAAATAACTGTTTTTCACGAGTATTAAGTTCTTAATGTAATGCACGTTGAAAGGAAGATACATATTTTAGTACGTCGTTAACGTATAAGATTACTGCTTACAATCAAACAGTACATATGCCAATGTTTACATTAAAATAACCCCTGTGAGAACAGACTTAAGTCCTTCTGCGCAGTTCTCCGCGTTTTAACCCTCAGGCGATGATCTGACCATCACCTATCAATTTATCACAATTTGTTCCCAGCGAAAACCCCACGTTTTTTTATTTCCTGAAAATGTATACCTTAGGTCGTTATTTTTCGCGCAGTATGACGCTAGTAAAATATTTCAAGGGAACGTAATCTTCCTTAGAAGCTAATTGCCCAGGTACGCTGTTCAGCATGGCGAGACTTAACAGGAATGTTATGCAGCTACATTACGCATTATGAGAAGGAGGGGGGGGGGAGCGGGGTAATATTTAGTAGCTTTGATATTTCACACATCAATAAAAACAATATGTGAGTATTTGTTCGTACGTATTGAAAACACACAAATACAATTTCTAAAGTCAACGCAATGTCTATCTCAGCTCTCTAAGGGAGTTGTTTAAGCGTAATTTATATATGATAGGTAATCAAATGCAACAATTTGTATCTTGAATACGAACCTTACAGACATTTAAGTTAATTGCAGTAGTACTGTGAGTCAAAAAACTGCACTTTGTATAACATAATAGGCTAATAATAGCTAAAAACATTATCGTTTAATAACGTTTATCGAACATGGAAAAGGAATATCCACCATAATATATTCACTGATAACGTTTAACATCGTTTCGTTTATCTGCCACATTCGTAGCTGCATTGAGGTGTTTTGCATAATTTGATGTTTATAATACTGATGGATGTAGTACAGTAAAGCCATATAAATGTCACTGAAGTATACGCAGATCATGTTAAAGATTGAAAGATTGTCCAGCATTAACTACATTTTTACATAAATCAGGGATCTCCTTCATTCTTCGCCGTGACTGATGAAAACCTAGACGTGAGATCAATGTTTAGCCTATAAAATTTCAAGCAATACTAAAATTTAGATTGGTTTGGAAATAATTCAGAAAATTGCTTGGTTCGGAGCACATTGGTGGCATTACAGTAGTACAAGAAATAGTAAAATATAATTGTATAATTAAATGTAAAATTTTCTATTTGCTCGGTTACGTGTGCGTACATTTTCATTTCAATTAAATAAATGTGTAAATCACCAGCTATGGCGTGTAGTTTCCGATTACGTTTGCTATTTTAATTATATTTTGTTGACGTCTGCTTTTCAAATTTTGACACGACATAAAGTGATGAATGATCTGTCAAGCATTTGCAATTTAAATACTACCTATAGCACAACTACATAATAATTATTTTTACGATAATTCCTCATCTACTGATCCATCATAAAAACTGCGCACTATTCACTTCTTTCGCTATAATTATTAAGAGTCCGTTCAACTTTTTCAATAATTAGGGGGCCATCACTGGCTGTACTGATGGACACCTGCCTCACGTCGCTACTCGCAGAATCCATGTCTAGGATTTCCACACATAGGAAACATGGCGGACGTTACCGATGATAATTAGTTTTCCCCTACTTGCCTCCTTTTTCTCCTTTGACCACAAGGGTTCCTTTGATGACCTCTCCACCCTTCCTCTTTCCACCAAGGCCGGGTACACCTAGGCTATGCGCGACGTTTTCAGATGTTAACCTAGGTTTAATTAGCGTGTACGGTGCATCCGATCAGCATGCTGGCGTAAAACAAGGGCATAACAAGAAACACTTTTTAAAAAATCGCTAATGGATGTCGACTACCTGAGTCCCTCGTACTAACGGGTGGTCATCAAATCACTTTCCCACCCCTTACTACGCTACGAATTTATCTCCTTGAATATCACACACAACACATAGCGTTAGTATACACTTAAATGCAGATTTGAATCAATGAAAAGTTACACATAAATAATGTTGCCATTAAGAAAACGCAGAGTAATTGGATAAAATTCTATCTGAATTTGTAACAATTACAGTTCATTCAAAGCAATTAAATCACTGAAAGAATAACAGCTACTCCAGTGATTCAAGTAGAGCGGTTTTCATAGATTATCAGAAGAAGTTATAATTTTTAAAGCAATTTTCATTTAGGCCCTTACGGGTGGGATAGAGAGGAATACAGAAGTTCAGATAGATAACTTTTCTGCGGCAAACACACAACTATTTCGTAGAGGTTGCAAAAATATTTCTCAGTTATTCCAAAACAAGTACTTAATTCCTGGTCGCTGATAAATAATTTAGCTATCACGCTTGTCGACAGCAGCAAGGTTTATTCTACTCATGTAAGGAACAAAACGTGAATTCTAATAAGAGAGTTTGGCATAGGGAAAACTTCCGCCGCTAGGTACGCAGTGTTCCAAACGGTAACTTTGATTATTATTTTAAGCTGCGTGAATTATAAACGAGAGATTTTCGTTAGTTAGAAAGTCGTTTTATATTGGATTTATGATTATTACAATTATTTCTGTTCTATAACGTACAAAATAGAGAAAATCTGGTAGATTGCCGTAACTAGCGCTTATCTAGTGGCGAAAATTTTTGTTTGCCAAACTTTTAACAAAGATCTCCCCAACTTGCAATAGAGGTAACCTCGACATCAGCAAAGTGTGTAAGGGGTACACCGTTCGAGTGAGGGGAGGGGTGGGGCAGCAGAGGGCATGAGTATCGGCGAAACTTACCGTTGTACTCGCCAGGGCTGCCCAGGAACACGGACGAGTAGAGGACTCCCCGCCTGGCGTCGCTAGCCGCCCTCGCGTCCGCGGGGCTCTGCCAGTCCCTCCGCGGACACCACTTCCCTGCAACAACAAACCACAGCACTGCAGGCGTCGCAACACCAACACACACACACACACACACACGACTTCGTACAGGGAAACAAGTGGAGAGTGGCCACTGTAGCTGCGCAGTAGCCACTCCCTGTGCTCCGACACTTGACTGATTTTATACCGATAGCATAACGTGGAATGGATTTGAGGTTAGTTCACGTAACCAAGTAGCTTGAGACGTTTTTATACTTTCACTAGCATAGTTTTAATGCAATTATAGGCTGTTAACGGTGAATTGAGCACTTGTGAGCCCCTAGTTGCTTTTTTCCTATCAGCCATTTTTTATCCTCCTGTTACTTTTAAAAATAAATAGTGTAATGTAAGTAATAAACACACTGTATATATTTCACCCGACTGAAAATTTAACGTATAAGGCCATAATAAAATATATTTGTTAACTATTATTTCAAATGAGAGGGCTTAAAAAAGTGCTCACTCTACCGTGAATGGCCCATAGAACACATTTAATTTTGTCAAAATATTTTAGTGGAGTATAGATGGAGAGATTTGGGTGGCTTTAAACATTGGGGTCTAGAGACCCGATAAGAATGAAGCGAGGTGCGTATGGAGTGGTGCCGGAATGCAAGGGCGGGGAAACGGGAGATCCCTGAGAAAACCCGTAGATCAGCGGCATCGTCCGCCACGATTACCACGTGTGAAAGTCCGGGAGCGACCCCGCCTTAAGTCTAAAACGGTTCGCTTCGCTAAAGACAAATAGTCTGAACGCTAAACCACCGTGGCCCCTCAAAATATTTTATTCGTATAAAAAAGTGGGTCTGTTGTAATCCTTAGTCCATGGGGAACGTAGTAAGTCGGGTAATTCGCAAATTAATTTGCGGCTATGCTAAACAGGGAAGTTCTGCACACATTCCAGGCGCCGTCATTTTTTCATCTGGCGCACAAATATAGTGCATTGGTTTATCCTTGATGTGAGTTTTTTTTTTAACTCTTGACGGAAGTATGTGTAGAGAGAAGCTCTAAATTAGAACTTGAGCGTACAGAAAGGTTGAAAGAAAATACGAATAAACTATACCATGAATGTAATGTCAAATATCCTTGCGTTTATAACATGCAGTTGTTAAAAATTCAGTATTTTGCTATTACACGAATTCCTACTGTTAGTGCATCAATTTAAAAGAACCCAATTTCAGTGATAATTTCCCTGAATACTGCATGCTTAAAGTAAATAACCAATTTTCAGAGTACCTTGTAACAAACGTTATCAAAATTGACATAACTAGTTAAAGTAATGTTCTGCAAATTACGTATGCATAAATTTGTGATGCATAACGTAAAAATTAAAATATATAATATTAGGTGCAGGTTTTTTTACGAAATGATTTCACATGGTTAAGAACAAAAAGCTTTTGTAGCTTTAGAGCAACCCAAGAATACTCGAAAAGAAGTTGAATAAGCACATAGTCACACAAAATTGCATTTTCAGGATTGTTTAATGGTACGGCTTCTAATTTGAATTTGTTTTACAGGCAACTATCAGCCAACTTCATCAAAACATTTTACCATACCCTCTGAGATACCATCACATATATAACCTACGTACGAAGCCACGAATAACGCAATCCAATTGGTTTCAGGTGACGAAACACTATGTGCATGTTATCACTATTTATTTCACGCATTTAGCCGAGATACTTACTGAAAGTCAGCAGACATAATATATTTTTTAATGAGCCACACAATTGTATGGTCCACTAACTGATACAATCTGGTAACTTTAATCTTTCTCACATACTCATCCATACATCCTTGTTGTGCTTTTTTAATATTTGATCACAAACTGATAGTGCCTAATGTGAAAAAAAGTTTATTAGAATAGTTTTAATCACACACCTAACAAAGGTCTTATCTTATAAAAAGGGTTTCGTCTAATCAACTGCATGTTATGTTAACCATAAAAACTGAATTGTTGTGTACATAAATTTTCTGCCAAGAAAACAAAATACTTGGTATTAGGAACTATATACTTGTGTGCAACTACTCAAGTATTTTTTAATTAAAATATAATTTACAACTTAAGTTTGGTTGTATATCGTGATAAATGTAGTAGACGTAACTTACGTAACTTGAAACATTGTATACGGAAAGCCACAGATAAAACTAGGTATCAAACATATTTTAACTGATCAACGTAATTTTCACAGTTACGAGGTAGGCTTATTTAAAGCACTGCTGTCCTNGGTATCAAACATATTTTAACTGATCAACGTAATTTTCACAGTTACGAGGTAGGCTTATTTAAAGCACTGCTGTCCCGGTAAGACAAATTCTAGTTTACACTTATTCAGATAGATTTCATGCAATTGAGATTTCATCAGCAATAAAAATTTGAGTATACACATAATGGTAAAGTCTAGAACCTCATGGAAAACTATCGTACTAANGATTTCATCAGCAATAAAAATTTGAGTATACACATAATGGTAAAGTCTAGAACCTCATGGAAAACTATCGTACTAATTTTCCCGGTGTCTCTTCCATTAAGAACTATTTTTTACTAGGCGTTATCAACACACCTATTATCTCTCTGTTGTTATTCATATTCATTTTAGATTAAATATTATAATTTATGGATGAAATGTAAGTCATGTTCAATTTAACTTAAAAATATGGTAGTTTTATGTTAACAGAAGTACAAAACGGTTACGATACATGACGTATTTAGGAAATAACTAACACGTCATACATGGGATGATTTTTCGAAGGTGTGATTCAATAAGTGTAAAGATACCGTTGATGGACTATACGCACATTTTCATGCAACAGTTAGATAACTAATATGTAGTGCGCCACCAAAAACCACTAGCGTATTTCACGAAAAACACTGTTGCTGCTTCCTTCTTATCCAAAAAGACAGTCTTGATCTTAGCCATTTTACAACACGCCAAAACTAGGCTAATGTTTCGGGATTTTATGCTATCCGTAAAAAATATTACAGCCACAGCGACATTCTCGTGGAACGGAGACGCAGATCTTCTTCTAGAAGAACTACGCCCAGACGCACGCTGAAACGATGCCAGCTGAGTATCCCGGGTTGCATACCATTCCCGGGGTGAATTCCTAGTTAGGTGGTTAAACTGACCGGAAATAACCGTTGCACTGCTCACATGAGGAAACTTGCTACACGCACGTACTTGAAATTTGTGTACTGAGCGGGTTAATCAACAGAGCAAATCAGTATAAAGCGGCAGGTTCGAGTCCCAGATAAGGCAGAGGCTGTCATNACTGAGCGGGTTAATCAACAGAGCAAATCAGTATAAAGCGGCAGGTTCGAGTCCCAGATAAGGCAGAGGCTGTCACTACGAGCCATGTCTGTGCTGTTTTTCTAACAGCCTTTTCCAAGCACTGGACGGAAAACATTAACAGAGCTATTTACTTTACACTGTAAGAAAGTGAGAAATATATTTCTGGCAGTTAACAAAGACAATCAATAAACATGTGTAAAATACAGCACCAATGAGACTTAAAAACAGTAGGTATGCTCTTTCACTAATCAGCAACTTTCAGTGAGTTTTCCATTCATCGAAAAATAACAGTTCCAGAGCATTCATCTGTCATAAATTGTTTTGCAGAGGTTTTAAATAATTTGTTATAGTCTATTCGCGGTTTCTTCACACTTTTTGAATCTAGNACTGAGCGGGTTAATCAACAGAGCAAATCAGTATAAAGCGGCAGGTTCGAGTCCCAGATAAGGCAGAGGCTGTCATTACGAGCCATGTCTGTGCTGTTTTTCTAACAGCCTTTTCCAAGCACTGGACGGAAAACATTAACAGAGCTATTTACTTTACACTGTAAGAAAGTAAGAAATATATTTCTGGCAGTTAACAAAGACAATCAATAAATATGTGTAAAATACAGCACCAATGAGACTTAAAAACAGTAGGTATGCTTTTTCACTAATCAGCAACTTTCAGTGAGTTTTCCATTCATCGAAAAATAACAGTTCCAGAGTATTCATCTATCATAAATTGTTTTGCAGAGGTTTTAAATAATTTGTTATAGTCTATTCGCGGTTTCTTCACACTTTTTGAATCTAGNTCATAAATTGTTTTGCAGAGGTTTTAAATAATTTGTTATAGTCTATTCGCGGTTTCTTCACACTTTTTGAATCTAGCCTTAACACATCACTCCAGAGGCAATACAACCTTAAGTTTTATTACCTCTCTGTAGAGGTAATATTCCCCAGGCGGAATATTTGTTTTCGTTTATGAAAAACATGGCCAACGAAGCACGGTTGTCTCGTAACAGCCTTGGTGTGTTACTGGCGTGTTCTTTTCGAAAAAGACACATTTTTTGAGCATGATTACATATTTCGGTTACAGTAATCACCTTCATGACACATAAACTAAACGCTGTCGTGATTATAATTCCCGGGCGTGTTTTATGAGTTACTTAAATGAACTTTCAGCTGCGATCACAATAGACGGCTTCTTTAATGAACTCAAAGAATGCACATCATTTTTTTTTAGAACGGAGTGGAGAGATTTGGGCGGTTCTTAGCATCGGGGTCTTCAGTACGGTTGAGAATAAGTGTGGTATATGCCAGAATGCATGGTCGGGGGGACACGGGAGATCTCAGAGAAAACACATCGACTAGCGGCATCGTCTGGCATGATTTCCACGTATGAAATCCAGGAACTACCTCACTGGGAATTGAACCTGGTTCGCCTTGGTTGGGTGCGAGTGCTCTAGCCACAGCCCTACTGCGTATCGTGCTTATTTATTGCTGCTATGGCAATGCCAAACTATGAGGCTAATTGTCAGTGCCCCCTCCCCTTTTTTTTCACAACTCTATTTTTTACACGGTCCACGAGACGACGAGAGAAAACGTCGCGCTACACTACTGTCATATGAGTTTGACTGATGACTATGTTTTATAATTTATAGTCAATAATGTTTGTAGCGCAATAAANTACACTACTGTCATATGAGTTTGACTGATGACTATGTTTTATAATTTATAGTCAATAATGTTTGTAGCGCAATAACAATTATTTGGTACCCATTAATGTTCAGGTAATTCCTTAACTGTCGTTATTTCCAAACGCCACAATTGATTGTTTCTCCCAGATGACCAGCCTGTATGGCAGTAGGGCTGTGCGATATCCACTTTTCAGNTACACTACTGTCATATGAGTTTGACTGATGACTATGTTTTATAATTTATAGTCAATAATGTTTGTAGCGCAATAAAAATTATTTGGTACCCATTAATGTTCAGGTAATTCCTTAACTGTCGTTATTTACAAACGCCACAATTGATTGTTTCTCCCAGATGACCAGCCTGTATGGCAGTAGGGCTGTGCGATATCCACTTTTCAGTAGGCTATAGATTCAAAACATTATGACTATCGGTAACTGTGCGATATATCGTTCCCATAAAGTATTCAGAATCGATGGGGATATATTGCAAGTATAGCCTAAATTGATATTGCAAATATCAGTTATATTATTTTATATTCCATACCACCACATCGCGTTATGCGTTATTTTGCTCTAGTCTACACTGCTGGACCACATCACAGTCGCAATATTTCGGAAATATTGTTCCTTGATCGATATCTCGCAATATCATACAGCCGTACCTTGTGGCACGCGTGACCAGTGCCCCACCATACAGTACTTAAAACCAAGAGAGGTGAAACCAGCCTCGCGCGCCAGCACAATGGCGTCACTAACTAGCAGCGTATCGGAACGCCGTTCGCAAATCAGCGCCTTGTGGCCTGTATTTGCCGGCATGTAGCCCAACCAATAGGGAATCTCCCGCAGCGCGCAATAGCCAATCACGCGCCAGAGCCTCGTGCAGCAAATCAGCGAATGGGTACGTCCACGTCGAAGGAAGCGCCTCTCCATTTCGCCTGCGTACTTATCCACTGTGTGTCGCAGTTGACAAGTTTTCCAAACGACGTGCAGCCGCGGAGCTGTGTCCCGGCCGGGTCGAGGAACCCGCGACCTGGGTTCGACGAACCTGCGCGGTGGGGGAGCGCTGCCGACGACCCTGGTTGGCCAACACGCGGCCGGCAGTGTCTGCAGGCCGCGGCGATTCCAATACGGAAAACGAATCCATATCGAATATACCCCAAGTCGAGGTTCTACGCGGTCTTACGACTTCGCCATTTAAAAAATGCATATTTAAACACAACATTTACTGTCTGCGCAATGCGTAAATATACAATAAACATTAACTTTTCGTGACTGTTAGCATGAAAATTTCTTTAAAGTAGTGTTCCATATCCATTATTGTGATTCTTATTCTCTTAAATACGGCACAGAAAACGTATGCGCATTGTTAACCAACATAACGAAGTGAACTTTTGTAGTTTACTCTGTGTTGTAACGCTGGCAGTGCAGTAGAACTTACTTCGAATAACAAATTAATAAGGTACGGTTCTCTGGTTACACTGTTGAGTTGCAACTCTTCACTTGTATGCTCCTTTTACATGCACCTTGGCGACTAGACGGCGGCCCGCAATACCTTCATCGCAGCAACCCGCAGATGCGTCAATCCCCGTCTTACAGCGGTTTCCGGTTGGAGGGTTGGNNATTCGCGGGTAATTTATGTGCCGCGAGTAACACATGACAGAGGTCGCTTCATCTGTCCGTGGGAACATTTCACTGGAACGCCAACCCTCCTGTGGCATGCATCAACCACACCCCAAGTGGGACTCCGGTACTCTACTGTTTGAAATAACTGAACGCACTTCCATAGTCAATTCTCAACCACAATTGCCCCAGGCAAATCCTGATGACTCAGCTAATAAACGACAGATGTGGGGTGTCGGAGGTCCAATTTGTTTATTTGGATTTATTGGGCTACTTAAAAGTTTACAACACAATTTTTTTGGATCCGAACCCCAAACATAGTGTGATCGGCAGGCACCGTAGTGCCACAGAGGTGATATCTAAGGTCCGTGTTTCAAATCCCTGCTTGGTATTCTTTCCAACTTGCGACACTTTCCGGCTTAGCTTTCAATTTAGCCTATTACGGGCATTACATCGGGAAACACAAGAATGAAATGGTTAGTATAGCCTACTGTACTTTTCAAATATTTCGAAGCCTATCCAGAAACTAAATAATAACTTACGACATAAAGAACATTAACACATCTCTGATAGCTTCTTGAATAAAATTATAAACGAAGTGGTTGTCTATTCGGTAAATTTGTTTGCTATGTTCTGAACGTAAAGGTTTGCTAAGATACAAGGTGGTGCGTAATATTAATTCCAAAATGATGCCTTAAAACGAAGAACATTTCGAATAAAAATATGTAAAACCCAGCAATTTTTTACATTTGTATGTTTTTTTTGACAAAATTGTTGATGAATACGCGGGACATATTAACACCCATCCCGTGACCCCAATGCACCGACAGAGCGTTACGAACATCGGCCTAAAAATGAATTTAACAGAATTCACGTACCGTAACCAGGATTAGATATCAACTCACTGACATACAGATATTGAAATGCGAGTTATTATATACATTTACAGCACTCTAAAAAAAATTCTTACTATGTTTTCTGTGTGGCAAAGAAAAATATTTCTTTGAGGCTGTTCTGCTGACAGGAACACAATATTTCTTTAATTCAAAGAAAAGATTAGAGAAACATAGGTTTGCAGCTATAAAAGTTTTATTCGTTATTTTATTTAACGGCAATGTTCACCTTCTTTTATAGACAAGAAATAAACATTATTTAAGCTGTTTTTGTTCACAGTAAAGAAATATTACCTCGTAGCAAAGGTAACGGTTTAGCGATATTACAGGTTTTCTGTCGTCAATTGTAGTTTTCAATACATAATTGCTATCCTGACGCAAGCATTCATAAACCAATGTAGTCTGCAGTTACGAAACTGCAACTGAGCTAATATAAGCGCTCCTGCAGACGTTTAATGTAATTCTGAAGAGCAGTGATTCCGCAGATCACTAAACTCAATTCTTCCGCAAGAGGTGACATATTCTGGCCCATATCAAAAGTAATCTGAACACAGTAACAAAGTTGTCGTTTAGTGAGGGGCGATATACTAGTAGCACGGGGCGTGCGGGTTCAAGTCTTGGAGACATTTTAGTTATTTTTGTTTTGATGAATATAATTTTGGAAGTTTTGTTACTTCTCTTTTTTACTAATTACGATTGTTTATCAGAGCACAAGTTTTCTTTACCGTGTAAATGACATCACAAAGACGTCTGCTGAACTATTGTAACGACAATGTAAGGTTATTTTAATCATTAATATGTAGACCAAACAAAAATTATGTTTGTGGCAAGCCTATTTTGCAGTGGTTAGTATTTAAACAATATTTTTCTTTGCGGTAACAAATTACGTGTTGCAGCAAATAAAGCCTTTTTATAGTGAAGCCATGTAGAGCATGCACTTATGTGTTTCACAAAGTTAACATAAAACCGACTAATGCTTCTGTCATAGTGGGCCAAACTTATGGACGTTGACTGGCTGTACAAGGCCCAATGAAACATTTCACGCTGTTTTATTATGCTAATGCTGTATTATATTCGCAAATCAGTTATTCCGTGCATTTATTGTTTTTCTTACAAGTAGGCCTCAAAATTAAATGAGCAGTATTCAAAATACGGGCTGAATTCACACGATCCTCGTTCAATACTTTGCGACAGGAAATTTTATGTTCGACTGGGTAGCTTGATAATCACATTAGATATAAATATTTTACTAGAGGTTATTCATCGCAAGTAAAATTAAATTAAGAAAATAAACAAACCTAGGACTGATATACTTTAAGTCACGTTAGACTTAACGTAATTAACGACATGAGAAGTTCGAATAAACTGGCTAATTTTTGGACCGGTGACAGAGTGTAGACACTTTTCAGTAATACAAACTTGGCTTCGTCACCAAGTTTACAGGAAATAAAAGTTTTGAGTCGATGGTGGCGGTTTATTTCAGGATAGCAGTGGTAATTTAAGAAAGAATAAAAAAATCTCGGCTCCTTGGTTGAGACACGTAACCCACACGCTCTGGCAGCTGCGCCATTGGGTCACACGTTCGAGTGGGAAAGCGAGAAAATTGTATCCAGATGTTACGGTTGGGCCACTTTACTCGCCTCAAATATATTACTCAATGGTATTTTATTAAACTCAAATTGGCTAGGAGTACGCTATAACTAGAGTACGCGAAGTCGTTAACATAGCACGGAAAAAATATTCACCAAACAATGAAAAACATTCCCATGTAAAAAACAATTATGAAGTCTTCCACGGGTTACCTTCAGAGTTAAAACGGTACAAAATTACACCAAATACAGCCAAAACCACGAGGGGACATTTGCGAAGAAGTGTGTAAACTAAACGCAGAACATTTTTTTTTTAAACTGGATGACATATATTGGTATACGTCTTTAAGAGACAGTTATAATGTTATAGTACGGAGAAGGCAAGGGTATAGCGTAAACTCATGGAAGAGTGTCAACTTATGGTGGTGGTTTTGATGGCTATATTACAAATCATTGAAATAACCCTGACATAATTTTATGTCCACGCAGCCTTTGTCAGGAACTCTGGCTTCGCTTACAGCACCAAAACCGTGATACTTAAAAACAAATCTTTGTAAATGTCATCGGAACTTAACACAGTATATCTCTGAATTATAAGTGATTTATACATATTTGCATTATATTCCTTTGATTTTCCGTACGCAGCTGCTTATTTTAGACTAATTTTCTACGAGTATCAGATTACTGAATAATATCCAGTCAATGATTTAGGTTCTGAATGTAAGATTTCACACATAATTAGACAATGCAAAAAAATAAAAAATAAAAATTTTGTTGCATTACAGAGTCTGCGAATTTACTTGAATATTGCTTGAAAAATCTCTTACACTGTAATATTTTTTTGTAATTTTTATTATGAGTTTTTTTTTTTACAGATTTATAGACGCTTACGTATTTGTAATATACCTATAAAAGTGTTTGTACTCACCAGAAATCTCTTTAAATCGCGAAGTCACAGTTAAAAATTAGTACATTTTGTGATAACTATTTCACTTAAAACAACAGAATGTGTTTATAAATGACGTGCAATTAAATAATTATTACTGATAAGTTAACTATTGTTGCAACGCAAACTTTCATAAAACAATATATTCTTTAATTATAAAACTGCAGCTGTGCAAATGTTCAACCCTCCTGCAGACATGTTTACGTCATTCTGAAGTGCAGCAATTTTGAAAATTATTAACCTCAATTCTTCTCAAGACGTCAGTTACATTTCCTTTTTGCTTAAGTTGATAAACGTAAGTTTTTTCGTTAATATATGTCTAATTGCAAAGTATTTTTTCTCTCTATTATTCATAACGCGTTTTTTCCAGAACATAAAAAATTAATTTCTTTCAACTTCTCAATATCAAAATATGAAATCCAAGCCTATAAATTGTATGTTACAAATATATGTACCGAATTCTTTACAATAAATTAATTGTAGTCCTGCAAAATATTTTTAGCAGCAGCGTTTCTGATTTTTCTGTTTAAGTATAAGATACTTGTACAGTATATATGTTTACATCCAAGTGAGTAATAAGAGTGATGCTGCAGACAAAAAAACATTGGCATATTGAATACCTGTGAAGTGCTTAAAGCAGCTCACAAGTGCAGGAAATGTTTCTAATTACGATGAAGCGAATCTCACTACTACCTCAAAGTTGTTTTACTCAATTCGACAGGACTGAAATGTCTGAAATGATTATGATAGTTGAATGCTATATTCCCAAGGATATTTTAATGACTGCGCCAATCCACTACATTTTAAATCTTATAGATTGGCTCTGGCAAAATGTCCTTTCGTAAGAAATCGCCCAAGCAAATGTTTTTTTTTTTGGTAAAATTATTCAAGTTTTTCTGGAATTAAACTTAAAATGTATAGAAAACAGTTTACTTCTTTGGTCGGGAGGGATGGGGTGGGTGGAATGAACGAATGAATGAAGAGATATGGGCGGCTCTTAACAGCGAGGTCTTGACAGCCGATAAGGGTGAAGTTAGGTGAGTATGGAATAGCACCGGAATGAAAGAACGGGGGAAGCGGGAGATCCCTAAGAAAACCCGACGACCAGTGGCATCGTCCGGGGGTGGGTGGATGGCAATACTGACAAATATGGTCGTTTTAATATTTCTCCATTTGAATTAGCTGGGAAGATAATTAATTCCGATGTGATTGTGGCTGCAGACGTGATGACGGTAAAGTGATTCTCGAAACTTCATAAAATCTGTCGAGTTAATTGAAATTTTTTTATAAATCTGTAATGGCAGCAGCTGGAGGAAAAGGTAACCAGATGTTGGATAGGGTCGAGAGTGGTTCAGACTGATGCTCAAAGCAACGCGATCGCCGTGCCTTAAAGGGGATGGTCTGCCACTATCTGAGCCGCAGTCGTTGGGCCGCCCCAGCTTGTCTTGTTATGTGAACAAGAAGAGGGAGAATCGGTTTCTTTTTTACACATGCCCGCCGTGTCGTTACGCCACCCCCCTCGAACCCTCCCCANACGAGGCTCGTCTCGTGGCCGGGAGTCGTACACAGACAATCTCGCTAGTGAGCGAACGGCGTCGTTGTCCCAGATTACACTGTTAACGGATGATCAGGCTCGCGCGAGGGGAGGGCAAAACATCGACGAGGAACGGAGATGATGTTCGGCGAGCGGGACCGTGGAGCTGCTTCTGAACCCTCCCATCACCGGGGCGAAATTGGCGGGAAAGAAGAGCTTGTTGGAGAGGCCGAGACACCTTTTTCCTTTCCCGCTCATCTAAACTGCTTCCCCACGGCCGCCGTACGGCCGGATAATAGAGTATATGCACGTCCGCTAGATACCCCGACCTACAACCAACCGAAGCCCCCCTGTGCAGTCATGCCTCGTCCAGGGCACGTGGTTCATACACTGGGCGATGCTACAGCCCGGACTTTCTCGAAATGGGCCAACTGACAATTGGTTTGCTACGGGAGGAAAACCCTTTCAGCTCACATAAATAACAAAAACTGTAACAGCTATGTATTAGTTACACTTGCCCAACAAAGTATACACCTCGAAGTATATTATCGCACAATTAACGCAATATTACGCTCACGGTTATCATTCGCAGAAATATGCAACTGTGAAAAACACTTTTACATATAACTGTTCATTTGATTTTTTTTAAACTAAGCTTTTTTCGTACGTGAATGCTTTCACACGAACGGCATGCTTTCCTACTCAAAATTCCTGCGCAAGGAAGGCAAATGCTTGGTTACACGAACATTTCATTTGTTACCTTTTTTTTTTATAAACTTTCGTCTGCGCGTGAACGTACTCCATTTTAATCCGCCGATTACAACAGACCTACTATTTTACTGCTTCTNCCGATTACAACAGACCTACTATTTTACTGCTTCTTGCCGACAGCTAATACTTGTCTAAAATTACTTTTTCATGATCCCATAAAAACCAGGAATATGTTGGAGTACTTTAAAAACACGTACGTGTTTCTGGACTAGTGGTGCCAGCCATGGTCGTGGCCAGAAATTTACTTCGGGGCGGATTTGATATACAGAGACGGAACTGCGAAATGCTATACAATTCCTTCATGTTCAAGGAGGCTCACATATTTCTTATAATCTTCTTGTAATTCTTTTTTCATTTCGGGGTGGGAGGGAGGTATGTCTCGATAACTTCCCTAATCCCCTTGTGGTGCCAGTATCTAATGCGGCCTTAATTCAGGGGGAAATTCGTCGGGGGTTGTGCGCGATGGGACGAGCGCCGCCCAATGACGGCTCGCACTGGGCCGGCGCGAGGCGCCTCCTTCTCGCGGGCGGCGGCGGCGCGACGCACCGCCAGTCGGAGCGCCGTCCGCGCCGGCCAGACAATGGCTCGCCTTGATTTACAGGCCCCGCGGGGCGGGAGACGGAGGGGAGGGAGAACCCCGGGAGGGGAGGGCGAGTCTCCGCCAATGAAACGACGTCTTGAGCTGGCCGGAGGGTGGGGCCTTACATCATGTCCGACTTCCAGCCCGCGGCGCATGCTACGTTAGGAAAAAGGGAAGGGGGAGGGATAGAAGGGACACGAGAGGGGAAGTGACGTGAGGGTCATTAGTCAACTGTTACAACAGGAGACTTCAACAGGGGATCAAGACACTAATCAAGACCCCCTAGAAGTGCTAGACACGTGTCGGACGTCCCTAGACTGGCAGACAATCGACACTAACACCCATACCTATCTTCGTCAAACCTTCGGCAGCACATTGGATAGGAGAAAAAATAAATAAACGGAATCACACACAAAAACCCCTTAAAGCTATGGAACCAGTGCGTATACAGATCTTTACACAGCAACATGCATGGGTGTACTTGCTTGGGCTCGATCTTAAGATGAAATATCCACGGAAAACAACCAGATTATCTCATATCTAGTCGTTCAATGTATAGATAATTTGAGACGTTGGAAAATCACGAGAATCTTTTGAGTTAACGTATTTTTAATAAGACTGTAGATGGTTTATACTTTTACGCTTGGATGACCAAGTGTTTGAAGTTGTTTGCAGACCAATCACAAACATTATGCTTTAAAGTTTCAGCATACTTACTGGTTCAGTTAAATGGGATAGTAGCTTTATAAAACGCATGACGGCCAATAACGAAAGAAAACAGCTGGACATATGCAAGGTACGTTCAATATTAGCAAATAGTCTACTTTCCCACGATAATCCACCGTCTCTTTTGATAATCCTCTGGCACAACATTACATACTATGTAGAATGTAGTATTGTTCTACACTGCCTTGGTATGCAGCAAGAAGTATAACAAGAAACCGGTGGTGACTTTCGGCAATAACTTTTATAAAAGTAAATCATACATATGCTGAAGTATGTGTCGAGAGTAACTGGCTATTTTTTTCAGTTTTATAAACTTAAAAAAAAAGTAGGGCTTCATTTATTGTTAAGTTTCAACGTACAAGTTTTGTGCTGTAAGATTACTTCTTTAATGATTAAAAGAAACTATCTATAGGAAACAAAGTGATAGAAAAAAGAAGTAAGTACATAAATGGTAAGGTAAAACAGGAAAAATAAAGGCACCCATCATACAATTCAAGAAATATATGTGCATGTATCGTACGATTTGATTCGGTTCAACGTATCCATAAAATACTTTTACACAAAAACACAAGTNGGGGGGGGGGGGAGAGAGAGAGAGAGAGAGAGGGTTTGAGTAGAACACTTCACTACCAAACCATAGGTTAGTTAGCACAGCAAACTGCAACACCAGACGTGTGTGTTGTTAAATTAATGTGAATTTAATAATTTCCTTGATGCTAAGAAATGTAATTACCATATTTGGTTATTTTGTTCATTCGCATACTTTTCCACGGGCTACAAACTTGCAGTACATAATTCACCGAAAGTAAAATAATACAATACAGCCACACAAGAAGTTTCTTCTTGATTATTAAACATGCTGAAAAAAAGCATTGTGGTGAGCAATTTCCCCATGTTTAATACACGTCTGTAAAACAGGATTAATTATTAAGAGTCCCTGCCGTACCCGGGAATTTCTATTGCTCGATGCACCTGCTGTGAATACATTACGCCGTCTACTGAAACTTCAAAAGCGAGGAAGGAAATTATCGACATAAATTATTCACGCAGGGCCGACGTCGGATTCCCGTCTTGAGAAAAGGAATAATTTACC
>NQII01001332.1:319855-338423 GCA_002778355.1 Clitarchus hookeri
AAAACAGAGATACTTGACACTGCCGAGTACGTAGTCACTGCTACTCACATGCACAAGTACTCACCTGGCTATTTCACCACTTCAGAACTTGCTACGTTACACTTTGAAACACTGTCTACTTCCCTGTTGCTTCTGTGATTACACCATTCGCTTCCTGGCACGCCCTGCACTACAGCGAACCAGTAATACGCATGTTAGAAAGACACCGAGCTAATCACGTACACAGGACATGGGCGTAGCAAGGACTTTACTTCGACCTTTGTGAAAGAGGGAGAGGGGGAGGAAGCAGAGATTTCTAATTATTTTTTTTGGAAAAAGTATGAAAGCTTTAATATAAAAAATCATTATTCCAAAAAATGATTTACAACCAAACGGTTTATTTACAGAGACGGAACTACAAACTCCCACAAACCTCAGTTTTCCAGCGGGATTGCAAATTTCTCATAAGTGAAAAAATTTAAGATATTAGCTTACTTATGTTTAGTTAAAAAAATTATTTACAATCAATGAGCTAATATGCTGATATGAAATCACGAAATGCTATAAATATAAACATTTATCATGCTAAAGGCGAATCACGGATTTCTCATATTTAAAAAAATTCAAGTAGTAAATTCCTTTTCCCAAATTTCAATTTCTAATATTTTATTTTAATTTCAGGGGGGAGGGAGAATGTGTCACAATATCCCCCCCCTTTTTTTTTGCTACTCCCCTGGCACAGGGTCAATTGCTCGTTGAGGAACAAATGACAGCGCCCAGGGTGTATATACTCGTAGAACTGTCCCGCTCAGCCCGTGTCTCTTTGTATAAGTTGAACTCCCAAAGGACCTCTACAAGACCAACCCTAATGAGTGTGCAGTCTGCACGGTTCTAGGTTAGCGCAGTGCACATAAATAGTAATACTGACGCGACTAACAACACTATCAAGATACATATAAGATGATTTCTTAACATACATATGAGCTATTCACGGTAAAATGAGCACTTTTGAAAACCCTCTCATTTCAAATGATAATCTATAAATATATTTTATTTTATCCTTAGACGTTAACTTCCAAACGCGGTGGAATGCACACACTGTGTTTATTACTTGCATGGCAATATTTCTTTAAAAAGGTGGTCAAAGTATAAAAGATGGTTGGAAGGAAAAAGTAACTAGGACCTCAAAAGTGCTCACTTTACCGTGAACAGCCTTTATGCACACGTGCGCTCGCTGTGAATGTAAAGCGACGAACTTAAATCGATCTTTCTCAGTTCTTAGTAAATGCGTAAATTGTAACTGAACAACATATATACAAAGTACTACATAACACGAGAAAAAAAGTGTATTTTATCAGTTCATAATCGAGTGCACTATACATTCCGAAATAATAAGAGCTAAACGACTGTGACGCCACGTGACAAGAAGTGTTAAATTGTGACATCTTTGTTTACTATGTTCGATCTGCTACAGAGTCTTAAATTATTTTTTGTCACTGGAATTTTTGAATTCAAGTTGTCTGAACCTACGGAAACGCACGCCTTTCTACATATAACAAAACTTTAAACTACTGTACCGGTTTTGAGTAGGGCATACATACGGAACATTTTACATCTGAAGTTCACAATACAAATTAAGTCTCCCAAAATGTGACGCTTATAATACCCTTTCATTCCTAAATTTAAAAAAATTCCTTCCATTAAACAAAAAAAAAAAAATGTATGGACTTTCTCCATTGCCGAAACGGACTACGAAAAATCAAGGTTAAAAAATTTGTGCATTAAAGTGTTTTAACAAAAAAAATGTAAATTAAATAAGCAATAATAAATGAGCAATAATATATGTGCATTATTTAGATGAAAATGGAAAATAAATTACCACAAAAAATAACACGTTTTAAGTTAAAACCTTTTTAATGTGAAACTTCTTCGCTTTATTGTTTTTCTCGAAATCAGCATGGTCAATGTTGACCATTGCCACAAAATAAAAATACAATATTTAGAAATCACAGCAATCAGTTTTGTGAAGAGCAAGATGTATGTTCTGTTTTTTTTTGTTTTTTTTCCGAGGGTAAGGTATGTGAACAGTAGCATGCCCCAATTTGCACACGAGAGGTCGTGGAATTTTTTGGGGGCATTAAAAGCATACGCGCAAATATTCAACCTTTATTTAACAAATGCGAGGCCTCTTTTTCTGCGATACCATATCCTCCGTACTTAAATTCCGAAACTAGTTCACGAGTTGTCTGAATTACTAAGCTGAAAGATAGCAATTTTCTGGCTCATGAATTATATTTGCACGTGCCGTTATCTGCTTTCAGTAACACTTGAAGAATGACGCCTTTTCTGCCATCACTCACTCGTCGTAAAGATAACGTTAATTGGAACTGTACTTGACCCATACTTCTGTTGTGCACGCTTCTACTTTGCTTCTCTGCGCCTCCTCTGTCTAGCACGCGTGTTTCTGGCCGAGTTGCATGCCAAAACAATTTGCCAAAAAGAATAAACTATTTCGCTGCCAAAAAGTAAATTCCAGCCGTGGTAACGATTAGACAACAGAGAAGAGCTTGCGTATTTCATTACACGTGTAAAAAAACATCAGAAATTGTTAACACACAACAATCATTTTTGAAGGGAAGAATCTTTATCCTAAGGAGAACATATGGGTTCGTCACCCCCCTCCCCCTGTTTTTTGAGGGGAACTATTATCCGCTAATGTTACCCTGTCGTGTGTACAACTTATAGATCAAAGAAAACTACATGCGTTTTAGGTAATGTTAACACAAATTTGATTGTCTCAACTGTATGGAAACTGTGGTAAATGTTATCTACAATTACAATAACGTCATGGGATAGAGCCACACAGTACAATTTCACTCGAAACGACATCTAAACGCAATTTATCTGACCTAACAACTGTGAAACTTCAAGTTAGCAAAGCAAGGTTGTGGGTGACGTTTATTGTATTGTGAGTGGTTTCATTGAATGATAAGTATTGCAATGCAAAACATGTGTAAGGATTTGGTAAATTTGTATTACAATGTTTGGGTATGTACCAAGAACCATTATTACGGCTCTTAACTATTCGTGGCTGGTAGCTGAATACAGTAACGACAGGCCATATCTTCTGTGTAGAAAATGTAGTTCATAACAGTGGGAGCGAAAAGGGCACTAAATAAAATGTGCATAATTTTATTGAATTATTTGCAAAAATAATAATTACAAATTGGTGAGAAATATCTTACTAATTACTTATCAAGCAATAACAAACTTTAATATTTCAAGAACATGTAACCTGCGCAACTGTTGCAAGTGTGGAGTTTTCTGCGTAATTTGTAATACTGTACGGCCTATTTAATAACTTATAATTTTAATGATTATAAAATAATATATAATGGACACAATTACATTGTCAACAGTATTAATTTAAAAGAGTTCTAAATAATCAAACACGTTTTGTAAAGTGGTTTTATATCTTAAAAAAGTCTAATATGGTTAGCGTTTGCAACACAAAGGACTTAATTATTGATTGATGGAGAGGAACTTTGAACAATGTTACTGTTACAAGAACTTTTATAAAAGATGCCAGCTGAAATATCTGACTCCGCCCATTCCGCCCACGACAGTGTTGGGGGGGAAGGCGGATGAAAAGGGGGGAGTACGCAGAAAGAGAGAGATACGCAAAGAAAGCGAGATGGCAATAGTGGAGGGGGAAATGGTTGAAGGAGGGGAAGGCGGAGTGGAAAAAGGCCATCGCGAGCGCTGCTGCGATCTGTTGGCAGCCGGCGGAACTACTAGCTGTAATTCACGGGGCTGTAGAACTGCCACCTACCCCCTTCCCCATGCGGGCACAACCAGCCTAGGCCGTGCGATGTGTCGTTATTGATGGTTTGTGTTTCTCAGCTGAACAGAGACAGTGTGATCATATTGTTTCAAGGCCACACAATCTCCTCGATGAAATCAATGTGACCTTGTGTCAACACGCTGCTTGCCGAGTTCTATCAGCTGTTTTATTTTCGTATCCTAGGTCACATGCAGGCCCCTATCCGTAAACAATGAATACTGTGATCCACGTTTAAAGCAGACACAGATCGTATATATCAACACTTTATTTAACTAAAGCTACAATTTTATATATAACTAAAATAAAAGCAATTGTGAATTCGCATATTTTTTAGTGTACGAGTAGGTCTCCTGTGAAAGTCTCTACACATTTATTATTACTATATTTTATTTTATTATGAAATATAAGTTGTATTCCGAATTCAAAATTATAGCACAGAACTATCAGTAATGCTTTAAAACGTTGTATGCAAACAGAACAAACCGACCATGACGTACGTCAAAAATTGAAATTCTAACAACTGTAGTTTATTTAAGATTGTCTACATTTATTGAGAAAAAATCACACAAGGATTAACTGAAACTTACAAAAATCTAAACGTACAGATTTTACATAATTCACAACTCCTTATATTAGTGTAGTCTAAAAGGATGAGAGCTAGGAGGCAGTTTTTAATCTCTCTACGTCCTTTACATTTTTTTTTTTTCAGTAAACCTATTTCGATATTTTTACTTATAAGACTTAGCTAGTAAAAATAAATATTTTTTATTAGTTCTGTTAAAACCTAAGTAAACTACTTGTATAAAAATTATTTTTATCATGTATTAAAATAACTTTTTATCCACCAGTCATAACTAAACTTTTAATTTTTTATTAACATATTTATCTGGGTTGTACAAAGTGCCTAGTATATATAAGGCCCATCCTGAACGCCATAACGTAATTTTTTCTGTTGCGGTATAATGACCTCTAGTTTAATGTCGCTGTTTATTTCATTTTTGGTGAGGTTTTCCGTTTCATTTATTCATTAATATCTGATGATTTTGTTTATTACAATTTTTTAACGTTGTTCCGAACTTTAATTTCCACTCATTTAAATTTTGTATAATTCACGTAATTTGTACCTATTTCATTGTAATTTTTCTTATCTGAGCATTACTATGGTATTGTCCAATGTCTGTTAGGTAGTGCATATACAAAATAAATAAAAACTTAGTATTGGGTAAACAAGACTCATTGCACAAGCCACAAAAAATAAGACACATCAAGGGCCAACGATTCAACCAAAAATTTTAAATGGAATTACCAAATTCCAAAGAGGTGTTATGGTAAAGTTGACCGCAACAAAAGGAAAAGGTTTATGGGCCAGAAACAAGATAAGCCCTTTTCAAAATGGTTCATTAATGTTAAATTTATCGAGAATAATTACTGTAGCGGCTTTTCACATGCCATTTTCGCCGAACAGATGATTAAACTAATTTACACACGAAGACCTCTGTTTCACGGCAATTGCATTGCTAAGTAAGAATGACCGCAATGGGGGAAAAAAAAAACATGATAGATAAACATTTAAAATGCTGTGCGTGGGAAAAATTTTTACCGATTCACAAACAAAAAGTACCGAGACAGGAGAAACCGCGTAATTCTTAAATTTCTTAAACAAGGAACAATTGAACTCGGAGCATATAGCGAGCTGCTGTTGAGCACTTCTAGCGATCAAGGAGAGATGAAGGAAGAAATAGTAAGAGGGTTTAGATAGCGAGAAAATTATGTATCCGGCCTATTTTGATTCAATGAAGTTTGAACACAAAAAATTGCGTACATGGCACAACATTTTTGTAACTGGAACCGAAAAACTTCTCGTAATAGTTTGAATATTTTTACGAAATTACAATATTTTTGTATAGTTTTGTAAAAGTAAGATAGCAATAATACTGAAGTTCAAAGTTGGGTAAACTTACTGCTAAGCAATCTTATGATACAGAACGTTACGATACATCACACAAAGATGTACATGTTTGTTGTTTTGTAAATTAAAATACATGATTAGAGTATTAATTTATTTTTGATAGCTAGACATTGTTTCCTCCTCAACGCTTAACTTACTGATGTCCCAGTATTATTGAAATTGCATATGTGGCATGCCGCGGGAAAATATTTTAGTTAATGCCAAATACAAATTACTATAGTTCTTGGTTGTCCACAATGTAGTCAAGAGTATAAAAAAAACATGGGGTGTGGTTGTGTCGGGGATACGGCCGTTTGATTTGCGTGAATACGTCTACGTTTTTACGTTCCCGGCACCGCTTCACTCGATCAAATGGGGTTTCATGAGTATCACTGGATTGCTCTTGAGATGCTCTTTTCAACCGTATACTATTTTTGTATTTCTACTTGGCTTTTTGACGAGTATAGGCCGACATTGTGTTATGTTTTCAATTTTTTTAAATTTAAACTCATACAATTTCACTATAACCACATAACACAAATGTTTTATACACTCAGTCGATTTATATCGACGAGAGTTGTTGATTAAAACTTAAACGTGCGTCGTAGCTACTCCGCGTCAAAAGTTATACTACGCGGAAATTATGAGACGCGGCGAAACGATCTTAAAATGGCGGTCCCCCCCCCCTCCCGCGCAAGGCTTCGCAGACCTCACTCAACGTAACAAATTCTTTGATCCTTTGGCAATCGAGTGTTGTAATTTAATTTTAAATGTATACGATAGATTCGGAGTTACAATGCCAAACTGTATCCCCCGATTGGGTTATCATTAGATTTTCTGGATTGCCCACTATGAATGCAAATTTAAAGACTTATTCAAGTCAAAAATATTTACTCCAACAACTACAATCGGGTTCAAGAAGGTGCCATCAAATACTACGTAGTTGGTACTGGCGACAATAGCATTGAAACGCCGTTAGCCTGACAACCAGCATTGGAATAAAATAGAAGTAATGTGGTCAATTTGAGAATTTAGAGATGGAACTGCCCGGGAATTGAAACCATAACCCTAATACGGACCGCAGAAATATTATCTAAGTCGATATGAAGGACGGAAATGCAAAATTACATCTGCTACGGAAAGTCCAATCATGTAGTAAATTTGCGAACAATTTCTTAAGAGTGTAGAACTACAATTAAGTAACTAAACTGAACTAGTGTAGCTTCACTTTCACCCATTAAAATTATTACCTTCATAGTTCAAAGCACGGTTTAATAGATTCGCAAATAATAACGTTCCAATTAATAAAACTTAAATTATCCATTTTTCTCACAGCCACACTGTGCAAGATTTAAGCAAGCTGCAGTTCCATGTATTCCCTCCTACGATATCTACATTCTAAGCACGCCTCGAACTCTTACCTGTCATCTCGTACAACTCCCCCACATATATCTTCCCTCCCCGACCCATACTTTTTTTTCCTTTACCTGGCATCAAGGGCAAAAAACAAACGCTCAATCAGAATGTTAAAAGATTGATAAAGTCCGCGCGTCCTTTACGAAGGGGGCTTAGAAAGGTCGGGCACGTGATCGTTTTGACCCTTAGTAAGAAGTTTCCTACCACAACGGGTATAAATAAATGATTGTGACCTCTTGCCAGGAGAACGGGTTTCTTGCCCTTTTATTCGACGACTTGTTCCTGCCATGTATTATAAACTAGGTGAGAAGTAACTACAAAATATCCCCGAAAGGTTTTCTCAGAATGCTGAACGCCTACTCAACATTTTAAAANACTAGGTGAGAAGTAACTACAAAATATCCCCGAAAGGTTTTCTCAGAATGCTGAACGCCTACTCAACATTTTAAATTTTTAAGTCACTCAACTTCCGTATCATACATTTATGCCAACGGTGAAATCTATAAATATAACTTTTGTAAAACCCTGTTGTTTAATAATAAATGAACGAATACCTTGTTGTCACCAGCGTCTAAATAAATACCACCATGAAAATCCAACCTATTACTTTTTTAATTCTTCATTATAAACTATCTAACGAACGTTTGGAATTATTTCTGAGAAAGTTTTCTTTTATTTTTTATTTTTATAANACTAGGTGAGAAGTAACTACAAAATATCCCCGAAAGGTTTTCTCAGAATGCTGAACGCCTACTCAACATTTTAAAATTTTAACTCACTCAACTTCCGTATCATACATTTATGCCAACGGTGAAATCTATAAATATAACTTTTGTAAAACCCTGTTGTTTAATAATAAATGAACGAATACCTTGTTGTCACCAGCGTCTAAATAAATACCACCGTGAAAATCCAACCTATTAATTTTTTCTTCTTCATTATAAACTATCTAACGAACGTTTGGAATTATTTCTGAGAAAGTTTTCTTTTATTTTTTATTTTTATAAGACAAGTAGGACAATATGATTGGAAGAAGGGAGGTCTACATGCCTACTTCATTTAAAGGCGATACACACAGCCGCAGTACACCCAGTACGTGAGTTTGAAATCTTGCAGTATGGAGGCATACCTTATCAAAGTTGGAAATTTAATATTCAATAAATTGACGCAATCAAAATAACATTTAGCACTCAACTTGCGTAGTCACATTAACGCTATGAATCAAGCCAGTTAGTTCCGGACACCTTCTAATAATGTAATGCTTATTTACATAATGCTTGCAAGAGAAATTTAGGCCTGCGTTTGTATTACCGGCGTTACTAGTTTACAAGTTCTTGTATGCTAGTTACTGCCATGTCCTGAGGGCCACTGCCACATGTTTGCTTCCAGTCGGGGTTTTCTTGCCGTGGATTGCTTTACAAGCCAAAGGTGCCGGAAAGACGACGTTAATATCACGATTTTTGTTCACTGCAGCTTTCAGAAAAAAATTAAGTTGCGTAGCGTTAATGGATGGTTAGCTACAACAAAGACACGAAAGAAGCTTAAACATACCTTCATATTTTAGGCCACGATTACGAAGCCTGAATTCTTATAATTCAGAATGTGCCAACGTTCGAAAANAGTTACTGCCATGTCCTGAGGGCCACTGCCACATGTTTGCTTCCAGTCGGAATTTTCTTGCCGTGGATTGCTTTAAAAGCCAAAGGTGCCGGAAAGACGATGTTAATATCACGATTTTTGTTCACTGGAGCTTTCAGAAAAAAATTAAGTTGCGTAGCGTTAATGGATGGTTAGCTACAACAAAGACACGAAAGAAGCTGAAACATACCTTCATATTTTAGGCCACGATTACGAAGCCTGAATTCTTATAATTCAGAATGTGCCAACGTTCGAAAANAAACATACCTTCATATTTTAGGCCACGATTACGAAGCCTGAATTCTTATAATTCAGAATGTGCCAACGTTCGAAAATATGTTGACTACTCACGTATATGCAACGCTTATATGTATGTGTTTATGTGTACATATAAGCGTTGCATATACGTAAGTATTCATATATGCATAGGCTGTTCGCGGTAAAGTGATAACTAGTCACATTTTAAATAAATATTGCCATGTGAGTAACTAACACAGAGTGTATATTCCATTGCACTCGGAAGTTAACATCTAAGGCTAAAATAAAATATTTGTATTGACTACCACTCGAGGAAGAGGATATTTCAGTTAACTGGGTGACTTGCAAAGAGAAATGTCGTGACCTTGGCTTTCGATTATTCAAACCAATACGATCAAATACACCTTGATGCACTCTTCATCGTCTGTAGTACTGGTGGGAGGAAGACAAGTGTATGGAGATGCGGCGGAACAGTCGGCCTCGCAGTAAGCAGCACGTTTCCGGGCAATTTTGAACTTACTGCATATCTTTTTAACTTTCCATGTCGTGTTTCCTGTTGTGATAAATACAGCCTTCTTCAATCGGTAGTTAGTAGGTATATCATAATAATTTAGATACTTTGAAAAGCTACTGTTTTATTTCAGTTTTTTTTGTCTTCTTGAATTGAGTATGCCACGGGCTGATGGTGTAAATTGGCGGGAAACATTTTAGGTGACGTGTTTAATGGAAGCCTATTGTATTTGGAGAGACACTGTTCTTCACTTGAATAGTAAAACCACTACTGTAGTTTGCCAAAAATGGATCATGAAGTAGTGTACGAAAACGAAGAAAACCTCTCATGTATAGTTTTTTTAATAAATCGCTTCTGCCTTTTTAACCGTCTTTTTACCCTTTGAAACCAATTTAAATAAAAAATTACTTCTGACATCCGCAATTGCAGAGCTATGTCACTAATTTGCTTGAAGACGGGAGCATATGCCGGTTCCCAGAACGCAGCTACTAGTTCGCCAAGAAAACTGTGTAGTCTTCTGTGATTTCTTCGTTGTGTGATCACGTTTTTAACTTATAGACCTTCTTGTGTTCGTCTGTGTTGTTTCCTTTCAATCGTCTACAGTCCTGAGCGTGTATTTATATTTATTGCTCCATATATTGTCTTGCCTTTGTTGCCCGTTCGTTTGTTACTAGTCCTGTTTTGTTTCGTTTGAACTATTAACTTAATTCCCTGTGGAATTATTATTATTTTATTTTAAATTGACAACACACTGAGATAAAAGCCAACCACATATTTGTTTGCATGGGCCAAAAATATCTATAGTTGCCCCGATAAACTATTTTGTTGAGTAAACCAATTTTGAAAAGCAACAAAATTAATTTCGTTCATCTATCAAAATCCACGCTTGAATTAACAAAAATTCTGTGTTGGGCCAAAATAAATTAGATAGTCAACAAAATAACCTTTTTCTCAGAGCAGCTAGTCTTGACTTGTTCTCTTGTATGTTTATGCCATCCTCTGTGTTTTCCTTGGCGGCATGGCTCTGCAATGGCGTATGTCCGAAATAATTATTCGTTTAAGCACGTACCCCCACTGCACGTCGTTCAAAGAACAAATTTAGGCTAATATGTGGATAATTCGTTTTGAATGCGATGTGGCAACACTGAAGCCGCAGAAGGCGGGAGAGCGTGCTGGCCAGGTCCTTGATCTCCGTCAAGTCGCGTGAGAAATGGCCGGGTCGGCCGCGCGACATCGCCGCCATTAGCATGCCGGCCCGACGGGATCAGCTGTATGGAGACCAGGCGCCCTACCCCGGCCACCGCCACTGCCATCAGCTCTTCTGCGCTGTGTGCGTCAGCTTGTTCGGAACCCTTAGGTAGTGTACTGCCGCCGTAGCGAACCGTCGTTTCTCTTTAGATTCGGTATGTTGTGCTGTCCTCGACGTCGAGATTCATCAATTACAGCTTTTTGATATTCGCGTTTTTTTTATTTGTTCGTATTTGTTATTTTTTGAGTTTGTGATATTTACTGGCTAAACAGGATGTGTTTCTATGGCCATGCGCATTTTGCGCCGTGTTAGAAGTAAAGTGTGATCAGGAACCCCTCCTCAGTGCGTATTCCTTCCGTCATAGCTAACGACACATTTTTTTTTGTTACAGACGTTCGGTACGTATGCACTAAATAAATAACTTTTAACAAAATAATTGATTTGACAGTGCNTTTTTTTTTGTTACAGACGTTCGGTACGTATGCACTAAATAAATAACTTTTAACAAAATAATTGATTTGACAGTGCTAGCTAAACGTCTACTCACAGGAATGGTAGGAATGTGAATGCTGTTAAGCAGACTACGCTGTTAAAAGTCCCCTCCATCCCTCCCACACCGAAGGCGACTACAGCCCTCAACCACAAGGTTTTAGATACGTTTCCGGGGCAGTACAAGACTGGAGACAAAAACTTGTTTTGCCGAGAACCGGCACACGTCCATCATGCTCCGAAAACGCCTCGCACACCTGGGCTAGTCGGGACCCGTGTTCCTATTCTTCCGTACACGAGGAGGGAATCTCAACTCTCACGGGACATGGCTCTCCAGGGCTTTATTTAGTGTGGCGGGCCTTGTAGCGGCGATCACGACACAGCAGCGAGGCATCAGGAAACTGCTGTACCATTCTAATTTCCCGGGTCCGCGGACACCGTATGTTGCTCTGAAATTTACTCCTGTTTAACCTTTAAGGTCGCAGGCACAGGAGACCCGATTGCCCACACGCTGTACATTGATTTCAGTACACAGAATAATGTTCGGCATACCTACAAGTCGAAGGTGAGCGATCAAGTCGCCGGGTGAAGATACATTAGCGGGGAGGGGGGTACAGACGAAGCGGAGAAGCCATCAATCTCCGGCCGCGCCTGCGGGGCTAGAAGGGGGGAAGGGGGTCACGACCCCTGGACCAGATAAGCCCCATCAGTCATCCTCGCCAGCACGGGCGTCGAGGCGACACTCTTCTTTTCCCTCCCCCTTAAAAATACCCCACACCCCCACCAAATAAAAAAAAATGAACTCGGTGTCGTATCGCGCTTGAATTTGCTCCGGGTCCGTCGTGAAATTCCGTGCCGGCCCGATCACAAGCAACACGCTTAACGAAGGGCTCGAACCCGCGGCATCCACTGCTGACGTCACAGCTGTCTCTCTCCCTGCGTACCAAACGTGCCGCCGCGTCACACGAGAATGTAAATTCACAAGCCGGTTCCTTGTCAGGACAAGGTCGGCGTTTGATAATACATTCGGGTAGGTGAGCCGTGAAGAATTACTCACGAGGGGACCGCGATGTAGGCCCGCAAGAAAAAAAATTGGAAAGTGTAGTCGGGGGTAGCCAAATCAAAAATCAAAATGTAAATAAAACAACCCCATTTCCAGTTTTGTGGGCTATAATATAACTATAGAATTGGAAAAATGCACGAGTTTAGTAACCTGTGCGCTTGAATTCACATTCTTAAATACAATCAAACCAATTTACGTTCCTTATTTGTGGCGTGCTGTCACAGTGCAAGGTGATTATTGGGTCTGCATTTTACTGCACGTTAATTCCTGGCCCAGGGTTGTCCAGGTGGTGTCAAAGCGCGCAAAGTAAAAGTTTTCTGTGCTTGTTACAAACAATTGTTTGAAAACCAGTTGCCAGAGATTTTCTTGTAAACTGAAATACTGTATATTTACAACACATTGTTTAGGGAAAAATACAAAATTGTCTACGTAGCCCAGTGTTTACAATAAATTTAAAGTTTACAACAATTGCTTGTTAAAATCCATAATTCGGTTTACAAATTCCACACTAAGAATTTGTGAAATTTGNTTAAAGTTTACAACAATTGCTTGTTAAAATCCATAATTCGGTTTACAAATTCCACACTAAGAATTTGTGAAATTTGCTTCTATTTATTTGTAATGTTATATCAATATATTTGGTAAATAGTTCCCATAGAATTCCTTTTACAAATACAAAAGAATATTTTAACAGTGTGAAATGGTTGAGAAAATTACGCAAATATAGGAGGAGCCTCTGGTTTTCTAGCTTGTCCTGAAATTAAAATGCGAATTTTTCAGATCTCTAATTAAAACACTGNATAGGAGGAGCCTCTGGTTTTCTAGCTTGTCCTGAAATTAAAATGCGAATTTTTCAGATCTCTAATTAAAACACTGAAGAAAGGAAAATATTAATCAGGCTGACAAGATTTTATTTAAAAAAAAAAAAAAAAAATTGATTAGTAATTCTTAACTTATTTCGAGTCCCACACAGAATACCTGAGATCATTTACAATGCCAGGGAGAATGTGAAGTCCTTTACCCATGTTTATATGTTTGAATTGTAGTACAGGTGTTCGTTTATTTCATCACGGATATGTCAACAGCCTATTTCAATATCGCGCACAAATGTCTAAAATTTGAGCGAAAACCTGACGATGAAATGCATTTACACAAATCATGAAAGAATTGCAACCTTAAAGGGTTTCCCAAAATCTACACTCGTCACTTAACAGTTCTAGTACTTACGAAGAATCTATAAACTGATATGATGTGCTTTAAAAACCGAACTGTACGAATAGTCTACCATCATACAAAGTAGCCAAATTTGCAATAAATACTTTGAAAAGGAGTGGTAAATATTGGCACATATAGCCGACAGAAACTGTCTGCACAAAACAATAAATAATTATTTCTGGAGATTCACACACACTGGTGCAGATTTAAAGAGAAAACAATCAATTGTAATTTTCTGACAAATGGCAATAACGTGTGTTCTGATAACCTACAATAGTGAAAATGCCGCTTGGGACATGCGCGTTACAGCAGAGTGAGATAGATGCATGACTGGCGGTGAGTAACGGAAAACGCCTGTTTATCGTAAAACGCTGTTGCATTTCATTCGCGACGAGCTGTGCAGGCGCGGCCAATCGGCGCGCGACTTCCACGTGAAGGATCGTTACAAACGAGCGACATTATTGCTAAACAAATAGCGGGGAAATACCCAGAGCCTCGCAAAGGAGAACGAGGGACGAGAAGAAATAATACTGCTGGAGGGGGAAGGGGTGTTGAAAGAGCCACGACCAAGTGCCGCTTCAGTTATTGACACAGGTTTCAAACAATTGGAGAAAATAAACAAAAAGCTCTATTTGTGNCACGACCAAGTGCCGCTTCAGTTATTGACACAGGTTTCAAACAATTGGAGAAAATAAACAAAAAGCTCTATTTGTTGAGAAGTTGCCACCGTTCGCCTACGGACGTCGGGCAAAGAATAGCGCCGTTTAACAGGAGCACGAAGAAAGAATAATAATGGATTAGACGGTTTTTCAAACACGCAATTTTACTGTCACATTCTTCTGCCTCTTTGGTATTCAACTCCTATACATCCGGTAGCTTACCGACTCATAAATGTTGGTTACAAAAAAAAAAACATTTATTGAGAGTGAGCAGTGTGTCGGTCAGTAAAGACAACGTAAAACATGGAACAGAATATGTTNAAAAAAAAAACATTTATTGAGAGTGAGCAGTGTGTCGGTCAGTAAAGACAACGTAAAACATGGAACAGAATATGTTTAGTATTATCACTGAAATGATTTTGTCTTCGACATAAAAGTAGTACGGTTGAAATTACCATCACATATGAGACAGGAATGCACACAAAAAACTACCTACAAAAATAGTACCAAAAAATTATGGGCCGGAGGGAGTAAGCATCGTTGGACCCCTTCTTTCGTCTGTTTCATAATTCATTAGGCTGCGCTGTGCTTAAAATTCAGGGACTAAAGTAAAAAAAAAAAAAAAAAAAAAAACGAAATGCGTGCACTGTAAAAAATTCTTCTGAAATTACGGAAAATTTTTATGGAAACAAGCCATAAGATAACGGAAATCCGGTCTGTAAAGATAAATACGGAATTTGGACCAGTAAATATAAAATACTGAATGTTCCATAAAAGTGCTCCAAACTAATATACTAGCAAATAACTTATTTGCTCTTGTTATATAATGTATTAGTAACCATACATTACAACTCTATTAATTTATTGCCGAATGAGACATTATTCTTTTTGTAACTGTTGAGAATAGAAAAAATTGCTGATTTATTAAATATCAGTGCGCAGAACAATTTCATTGTCATGTGCTGGCTATCCTCCTTCCACTGCGAATCCGTTTCCCGAGATTCCGACTACTATGAACATAACCTGAAAGCACTTTGTTTTAGCGTCACGTATGTGGTAAAGTAATATATATTATTTTCACGACCAAGAAGAGCTTACAAGATTTTCTAATGCAATACTAACAAACAGAAAAGGCGTAAAATTTTAAGNAATGCAATACTAACAAACAGAAAAGGCGTAAAATTTTAAGGTAAGTGAAATTGTTGTTAGGAATAAGGTGCCAGAGTTTAGTCTTTATGATAAACGTTGAAGCCTACATTTTACAATATAACCGTGTGTACAGCAGGCCGGTATTTGTGTTACAGCTAGTGAAATACACCGCTTGTTTGTACCGTAAAAATCATATAAACATGATTTTGATTAATTGAAACGTCACAAGTGAACCAGATACCTAAATAAATATTTATTTATTTCATATCAACAGAATGCTGTTGCAATGTACAGATTTGAAAACAGCTCAAATTAATAATATATCCAAACATGGTGACTTGATATAATTGGATCATTATAAGGTTATTGCCGTGTCTGCGTTTCCCAACTATTTGATGAAAGTATATCTAGTAATTTATACCCATTATAAAGTATTTTGAATGTATTGGTCTTCCATCAAGTAATTTTTCTCAAGTCAAAAATGATAAACTATACCCAACATTGCTTACTCATGCGAAATTGAATTATGATGTACTTATGATAATAAATTATAATTTAACGTTAACATTGCTGTGGTAGGTAGACCTAACTTTTAAAAAAAATGTATTTGGAGATGGAAAGCAGTAGCGGTAGGCCTATGTTTTCTAACATTAGGCCCAACTGTTGACATTGTTTTATCAGGAGCCTACATGCATAACATAAATTTTTACAGTACGGTCGATTAATTAATGGTAGACATTTAAATAATTGTACATATTTAAGTGAAACATTATGTCATTATGTTGTATAAATCAAAGCTAACATTATCAACCTCTGTAAATAAGGAAAACAAGTCATTTCTTGGAAATGTCACAAAATATTTAATACATACCATATGCAATTTCTTCAATATCCAATACTCCAATATTGTTATATCAATATCAACCGAATTTGAAGTTTTAAAGAGATTTTTAAACAGATTTCCATTAACTTAAAAGCGTACTGATATCAATTGTCTACTATAAATAATTTTCAGTCAGCAGTGTCATCAGATTTAAAGCAGTTGATTGATATTTCAGAAATTTCGTACATTTTCAAACACACTAAACTCATTAGCCACTTAACCTGATGCGGTGTCGTATAGTTTGTATTTCAGGTTATATTATAATTTTTATTACTGGGTTACATGATTAGTTATGATTTATTTTCGATTCATAATTCTTTGAAGTAATGGTTTAAAGTATTTAGGCCAAGTTTTCCCACAAAAAAATAATCTGCAAACCATTTTTAGTTCATGATATTTGTAAACTGTTACTGAGTGTGATTTTTACCTCAGTTATGCATTTGGGATGAATTCGGTTAATAATTTCTTTAAATTAATATTCATTTAAATAGTTAACAGTGCCACTAATCGAAGATTCGGCAAAGCTACTCATTGGGTAATAAATAGAGGGCGCTGGGAATCAGCATCCGTGGAAGTGAAAACCATAGTAAATCACATCAAAACCCGTTAAATTAGTACGAGGTCGCTGAAATAATCAGTAGGATTACTGTCATTCTAATGGAGCACTTTTTAACTTGTTTACAAAGAAATTTAAATAATAAGGTAAATTCTGAATTATTTCTACCTAAAAGAATTTTCAAAATAAGTGAGATCTTGCCTGATGAATCTTGCATGCAAACATGTATCAAAACATACTTTAAAATAAAACAAATCAGATCCGAAGCGCAAGAGCCGTAACATGCCAGTATCTAATTCGACTAAATAAGCGTACAGACCAAAGTATTTGAAAACCATATATTTCCAACACGAATTCCAAGTTAAATTAAAATAATACTTCTCAGAAGAGTTTTATTTTACAGAAATGTCAACATTTACCCAAACTTATTTTGCTGTCATAGGGATTAATTTTGTAATGCTTGCCTATTATCGTACTTCATGAATGGTTCGTTTTAGAGGCGTAGCTCTAACTAAAGTAATCATGATAGCCGATGAGGGTGAAGCGAGGTGAGTAAATGAACAGCACCGGAATTAAGGGGTGGGGGAAACGGGAGATCCCCAAGAAAATACGCCGACCAGCAGTACCGTCCGGCACGATTACCACATGCTTAAGTCCGGGAGTGACTCAGTCGGGGATTGAACCCAGTTCGCCTTCGTGGGAGACGAACAGGCTAACCACTCAGCCACCGCAACCCCTTCCGTCTGAATAATTACACAAGAGCTTAGAATGGCGTTGAAAAGGAATGCACTGGTGGGGGTAGCGAAATAACCTCGGAAAAAACCCGTTGGCTATCGGTTATGCCCGATTTTTTCCAACCTGCTAATGTCCGAAGACCAGCGCGGATGGAACATGAGTGGCCATTTTGGGAAAATAGCGTGGCAACCTCAAGAATAACCAATTACCAGTGATACTTGTAGACTAGAACAATTTTGTACTAAGTTGCCGAAGGAGGCAGATGCCCTTCAACGGGAATACATTCGTAATAAAAGGACGTCTACTGATTCTTCAATCAAGTATGAGCTCCGGCGCACCGTATTTCACTTTAACGGTTCAACGAAACTGAGTTCTGTCGCGGATAAAGAAGCCTACGAGGAGGTTTGGTCAATCAACAGGACCAGGCAGATACAAACAAGTTCACAACTGGAAGGTCGACTTTCAAGTATACTTATCTAGTACTTAACGTGCGTAAAGGTCCGAGATAAACTCGTGGCATTTCGATGCGTTCCGCGCGCCTGAACAACACACGAATGTAAAATATATGTGAAACAGGTCGCTCGGAACAAATCAGAGCTTGCCAACCCTGCAGTCGTAACGGTCTGCACGTCGACTCACGAGGCAGACACACAGTCCTGGGTGGCGCAGTGGTCGGAGTCATCATGCCCACTAACAACGAGGTCGTTGATCCCAGACTACTAGTTTTCAGATAAAGTTTTCTGAAGTAACTCAGGGAAATTTATCGAGAAACAGAACTATATCAGTTGAAGGAGATCATCTTTTTTTAGTCCCTCGTAAACGCACCCAAAAAAACTTACGGATAAATGATAAAATACCAAAAACTTTCGCAATTTCGACTGTCATTTCCCAGAGATCGGGTGTCACAATTTGTATGCCAACGTCACATTTTATATATCGTTCCTGCTCTTGACCCTACGCTTAATCCCCCCCCCCC
>NQII01001332.1:338445-352199 GCA_002778355.1 Clitarchus hookeri
CCGTCATTAATTTAATTAATACTACTATTACTCACAAGACATTGTGCATTTCATCAACATAACTATAATCTTAATAGCCTATACATAAACTCTTATAGAAGAACCATGCATACTTGGTTATTCTAAATAGTTTCATTCCAGCGAATATGGTAACTCTCACTTTGACTTATTTTATATACCTACTTATGAAGTCCAATACTATAAAACACGACCGAATTCTGTGTATGTTTAATATTTTATCACTTTTGACAAATGGGCCTAAATGCACCTCTATGACTGAATGTCGCAGATTCAGTGCCATGCACAACATACAAATTGGAGAGGGTGAAAATTATAACATTTCGCTACCCCACTCCCAGATAATTTTAATTCTCAATTATCACACACATAACGCTATTCAATAAACACAACTTCAACTACGTGTTTATATTAAAGGAATGGTAACTACTTGCAATCGCACCTTTACTTATATTTAGCTTGCTCGCATTCTATCACAATTTTTCGCCATTTGTATACGACTTTTCCCCTTTCGGCGATTCGTAAAGGGCGAGGCTTCCCCCACCGCCAGCACTAAGCTCGGCCCTGAGTAGATTGTTATTTCAATAAATGTTAAAATGTTACAGAACTTCCTTTAAATACTATTTCGTTAATGCCTCGAGTGAGTGAGTGAAGAAATTTGGGCGGCTCTTAACATCGAGGTCTTCAGAGCCGATGTGGGAAAAATGATGTGAATATGGAGCAGCGTAAGAATGAAGAGGCAGGGAAACGGGAGATCTCCGAGAAAACCGCTGACTAGCGGCATCGTTCGACACGATTCCCAATTGCAAAAATCCGGGAGTGACCCGGCCGGGGTTTGAACCCGTTTCGTCTTGGTGGGAGGCCACCAAGACGTGGTGCCCGTGGCCCCGTTAATGCCTCGAGAAATAAAGATAAAAAGGAGCCCAAATAAAACAATACCTGAAAACTATAGTTTTGCAAAGTATATTATCTGCTCAAAGTCATTGTTTTGATTACTTTCATTCTCTGGTACTTGCCCGACTGTTGATTTCTTTAAGCTCGTGAACTATTTCCAGTTGGTTTATATTCCGCATAGCTGGAAACGTAAAACTAAAAAGAGTATATAAAAGATAAACTCACACGATGGTTAGGCCTACAATTTAGCAACTCACATAACATTTGTTTGCATTTGCAGACCATCGGAGTTTATGAATTACCTGTGCCAAACCGCAATACGTAACACCAGCAAATATTTTTTTGCGAAATGACGACGAATCTAAAAACTACGTCGAAAAAGAGTTTCGATATACTACATTTGCATCTCTAGTTTCAAACTCGTTGCAAAGTTTTATGTGAAAGGAAAAAAAAAGTATTAATTTGTGGCCGTACCAACAATCCTCTCTACCATCTACCTGACGGTGTAGTTATTTAACTTGAACATGTAGCTGATGTGGGTTGCTGGACATGCAATCAATTGCAAGACTTTGCCATTTCGTTTATCTTGTTCAATGTGTGTAGTTAGTGAATATAGACTGGAATGCTGTGTTTAACGCACAGGATATGTAGCAGACTGCCGAGAACGAGAGACAAGAGATAAGTGGAAAGGCGAGAGAAAGTGGCTTGGCATACATAAAATGTATCCTCTCGCTGGAATATTCCATTCGTAAAGCTAAAGAACCACGGCATAGGATGTGTAAGGCATATAATTATAATTAAATCCTTCTATTTCAACATGTCGTGAAACCTCGCACCTGCCAACCGAGCCAGAATACTCTCGGACACTCAGCGTCCGACATTTTGAGAGTCAAGAAGCCAATTAAAAAAATAAGTCTTGTTTGGATTCTTAATGAACTAATTAACTTCATTATATGAAGATGCAATTGTCTACTACTCTAATTTCAACGCGTTAAAAATAGCAATAAAGACACAAGAACAATTTAGTATCGCCAACCAAAAACACATATTCTTAACGTACGATTAATTTCTGTAATTATGGCTTCATTTTTCGAATGAAAATTATATAACTATTTAACGCTTTTCCTCTATTTTGAAAATTATTTTAGTTCTAGCATTTATTAAAACGTAACATTCGCACTGTGAAGGAAGGCCATTCTCTATACGAAGATTATTATAAGCCATTGATTTATACATACTGTATTATTAACTGATAACTTTTCTCTCAGATTTTTAGTAACATGGATTACTTTCGATGACTTGGTTTTTCATGCAAAATAAATGAGGATTTCTTTTTTTTAATAAAATATTACCAACATATATAAAAAATTGGTTTGTTAGTATAATTCTGAATCTAAAGCATTTCCACTACACCGATAAAGTTTTTCTGAGAAATTAGAACCCAATGAAAGTTACAGCAGAACGGTTTATTTTCCATTCGTTTTGCACTCTTGTCGTGCTATTTATGGCAGTACCTATACATCAATAAAGTATCCTTCGATTACTCAAAATATTTTTCAACCCACCAGCACTCCTAAACCACCGATAAGCATGAATTTACCTGAAGTCATATTAAAGTAGATACTTTTCTGTATTATTGCCAACTTAATCAGTATACCAGGATGGATTGAAAAAGATTCCTTAAAAGTGGTGCAACAAATTGTGCCCAAGCTAATGACACTTACCGCAATGTATAGAAATTCAAAAGCTAACGCGGAAAATCAACCAAGAACAATGCGATAGAACACTTCTACAGACATACTGCGATCAATTGATAATTGCACTTAATTGCTTACTGGGTAGTTACTTCTGACGCCAAGGACTAACTGTTTAATATGAAGGAATAAAAATTCGAAAGAGATGTCTCTGGAAAATGACGGATTCCAACGAAAAAAAGTGTTCACGATAATTACGTTCTTCAGAAACTACTTTCTATACTCGCAAAGTTTAACAAAGATACTTGCTGCTTGCAATAGTTATATTCTTTTCTTATTCGATTACCTAACAGACTTTCAGAAACTCGTTTGTTAAAGTCTCTTATTTTGTTAATTTCATTTGTCTTGTAGTATATTTTAGAATCATCTCATAATTAAAAACATGCATCACATTTCACCGAAAAATAACTTCTTATGTCGGATTCTGCTCAGAACATAGAACTCGGGATTTTTAGGAGCACATGTATAAAATATCCTGTGTCAAGGATAAGAAGACTTACATGAGATAATTCGCTATTAAATAACTAATACGAGAACACTGTCGCAAAACAAACACTGTTTGAGTGACATAGATGATCTTGGGTAACGAACCGCTTACGGCAGCCGTCATTATAAATAAGACTTGGCGCTTTTCATAGAATTACACAGGACGAATCATTTGATGTACACGAAGCCTATGTGTGATGTCTGGGAGGGAAAATATAAAATCACAATAAAGGCAGTTAATAATCAGGCCCTTCAATATCCGTTGCACAGGACGGTGGCGCCGTGTAAGAGGTAGCGGCAGGCAGTTGAACTACTTGGGCAGTGTGTGTATATATGCGTGTGAGTGTGTGACATCGGGCGTCGCCATGCTATATTCACTCCTGTGCCATGAAAGAGACTACACGCACGGCTCTCTAATGAGTGTCGACGGCGACTAGGTCAACCACGCCTTTCACAGGTCATTGGGAACCTTCGAGTCGCAACGATTTATTTTTGTTTGCATGAGTTTGAAGAGTCAGCTTTCGAACGCCTTCAAGAACACGAACAACACGCCTTCGTGGTACGTCGCTCACGGCGGCCCGCGCTCTTCAAATGTTAATCGCAGCCGTAACACGGTATCCATCAGGTAACGCGGAGAAAGCCATCCGGGTTTTCACTCCACAGTTGTCGAGAGATCATCGTGGCCTGTAGGTCTCCACGTTTAACGGTCAGATGTGTAGAACTTCTTCCCCGCTTCTTTACCAAGAAGCTGACTGAAATGTTGGATCCCGGTATATTCCAGTAGAGGTAAACACAACACCGCCATATTCTTTCATTACCACGCAACTCAATATTGTGGGACTATTGTGGAGTTATACAATCGGAAACAGTGCATTCCGCTGTAACCACAATTTGTTACCAAAACCGTACTTGAGTCTTAGGTANAAAAAAAAAAAAAAAAAAAAAGAACTTACGAATACAACTTATTTGTGTTTAAGATGCACGCAGATGTCATTTGATTAAGCTATTTGGTAGTAAATATTCAACAAAGACACCTACAAAAATGTCCAGGATTTTAATATCAGTTGCAGTATATTCCAGTATTTCCAGTATAAACAAATCAATCCTGAACAATTTCAATATTTCCAGTATCAGTAGACATCATGTTTACGAACACTTTATATTCTATTACAGACTACGTGCAAACCTAGAAGGACCGCAGACACTGTTAGCGGTACTCGGGGATAGAACAATTCTCAATCTGAGTAACAACTTAATATACAGCGTGTTTATTTAAGTATTTTACAAAGTTTAGGAGGTTATTCCTTATAAAAAATAACGTAGAAAATATGCGTACGGCCTATAACCTAAATTGTTTAGATTATGAAGGGAGTTATGCAACCTTGAAAATGGGAAAATAAAAACCTTTTAATTAATACCAGAAAGTACTAGGGATGAAAGAAAACTTATGTGGACAGTGTGCGATTGAAATAAGATAAGCAGTATCTGAGGGAATGTTGATTAATAATGTATTTTAACTCTTTAGTACATACTCAGGGGTTCAACATTGAATGAGAATTTATAGTTGCAACCCCAGTGTATTTGGTTACTGGTGAGGGATGTTGTTTGCACTTAACATTTTCAGAGGTTGCTTGTCTTATTTCAGTGACACACTGTCCATATTAGTTTTCTTTCAACCCTAGTAGTTTCTGATCTTTTCAATTAAAAACTTTTTATCCTCCCGTTTTGCGGAATATCAGCTTTATAGTTGTGAGTTACTCTACAGCAAATACGCAGATTTTCAGACCCGTGCAAGCCTTTCCATTTTCAAACATATTTGTACAGTCACGAAGACCATTATGAATGAAACCATTGTCGTAGAACCATGTGATTTTTATTACAGTTCTGAAGTGTGGATCTCTCCCTGAAGTTGTGTTGAATACGCAATTATTTTATTAGCCAGAAAACTATTTCTTGGTAATTAAAAAATAAGTATCTGTTTTCCTAAAAACAAACAAACAGTTGACTCATCATTGCAAAATATTTACTGCGTCCTAATACAAAATATATACTGCGTCCAGTGCAATAAAGGGTTTCTTTAAATAAATATATTTAGTAGCTAACTAAATTATTCTTTAAGTGTAAATCTGCGTCTTAATCTACACGCCTATACAAATGAATTAATTAAAGTCATAGTAGGACAGTTAGAAATTAAAAATATGATGAGTGAAAACAAGATGGTTAAGACGGCTAAAGCCTGTGTGCTACTTCAGTGAGGTAGTTTCACACGTCAAGACATTTCTAGGATGCCTTTGTGGCATATATCACGTATTCTATAGTAGGTAGGTAAATAGGTACTTAGGACTTAACGTCTCGTCGACAACGAGGTCACTAGAGACAAGTATTCTTGTCACCGATTTATAACGTGCACCTATTAAAATAAGCAATGGATTTCAGAGTGATGACCAATAAAGAAACGGTAGTCATCTCTTTAGTGCCACAGCATACGTTTAAAAAGTGCTTTGTGGAAAAGAACAATTCACAAAATTCCTTTCAGCTAGTTAGATCAATGCTAGCAATCCATCGTTGTGATACTCATTGGATACACTCTGTATTGAGTACTGTTAGTGTACACGTACTAACGAAAATGAGTGCAGGCATTCAATGGTTTTTAGAGGAACACATACAAACACACAGTTACAAACAGTAAGTTAAAAAGATCATGAATCAAATGGTCACTGTTGACAAGTCAAAAATAATATTTAACTTTTTAAGAACGATTTTGGGTGAGGTAATAATGATATCAGTACGATTATGGTGATCACACGCCCTATTTCTTGGACGAGTAAGACTGGACGTGTACAGTACGCTGTTCTGGTCAAGGGATCTGGCCAAGATCGGAAAGCTGTGGTTATGGTTTGTCAGGATAGTGTTGAGATATTCTATTTTTCTTAAAATCAATTATGTATTTACACGAAAAGTGACATAACTCCAGTACTTTATAAACGTGTCAGGAAACTTTCAACTCCTATTTGGCTCAGTTGGTTGGTCACTGGCATCTCATTTCTGAAGTCCTCAGTTCTATCTCTGGTCCTGGAGGGCGGGACATGTTCGAACGGGGAGTTCTCATGTGGGGAGAGTGGCGGAAATTACCGAGGTGTGAGCGTTACCCTGAAGCTCTCCCGTTTCCCCCCCGTCTTAATTCCTCTGCGTCTACACCTTCACCTGAGGCCGCGGTGGCGTATTAGTCAGACTACTAACCTCCTACCTAGGCACACCGGGATCGCTCCCGAATTTTTGCACGTGGGAATCGTGTCGGACGATGCCGCTGGTCAGCGGGTTTTTTTTTCGGGGATCTTCCGTTCCCTTCACTCTTGCATTCCGACGCTACTCCATACACGCATCGCTTCACCCTCATCGGCTCTCGAGACCTCGATGTTAAGAGCCAGCCAAATCTCTCCAATCCACCACCACCATCTCGCATTACCTTTTTTGGGCTGACCCGAAAGACAGGTCCATCTCTCTGGTAGATCAGCCAGATCTAATTATCGCCAGCCTCCTCTCATCCACACATGACCTTATCTCAGGCGTGAACTGCATGTAGATTTTTTCCTTGCAATTCTTGAAGGANGGAGTTCTCATGTGGGGAGAGTGGCGGAAATTACCGAGGTGTGAGCGTTACCCTGAAGCTCTCCCGTTTCCCCCCGTCTTAATTCCTCTGCGTCTACACCTTCACCTGAGGCCGCGGTGGCGTATTAGTCAGACTACTAACCTCCTACCTAGGCACACCGGGATCGCTCCCGAATTTTCGCACGTGGGAATCGTGTCGGACGATGCCGCTGGTCAGCGGGTTTTTTTTTCGGGGATCTTCCGTTCCCTTCACTCTTGCATTCCGACGCTACTCCATACACGCATCGCTTCACCGTCATCGGCTCTCGAGACCTCGATGTTAAGAGCCAGCCAAATCTCTCCAATCCACCACCACCATCTCGCATTACCTTTTTTGGGCTGACCCGAAAGACAGGTCCATCTCTCTGGTAGATCAGCCAGATCTAATTATCGCCGGCCTCCTCTCATCCACACATGACCTTATCTCAGGCGTGAACTGCATGTAGATTTTTTCCTTGCAATTCTTGAAGGANGCCTCCTCTCATCCACACATGACCTTATCTCAGGCGTGAACTGCATGTAGATTTTTTCCTTGCAATTCTTGAAGGATGGTTGACCTTTTTAAAAATATTATGATCACTCGCACCATTCCCTCTACTTAAAATATGTGTCCCAACAGTATGGCAGATTGTGCGAATCCACGTTAACGTTACGAGCAGAACTGAATCGTGGCATTGCCACAGAGTACTTAACGATACGGAGGTGTAACAGTTGCTTATACCGCCAACTTCAGCTGCACATGCAAGCAAAATTGCGTCACTGGCCATCAACATGTCAGAACGCCGCTCGCAAATTAGTGCCTGCTAACCTAGTCGCCAGCCGGCAGCCCAGATGATACAGAACCTTTTGCAGCATGCAATTCTGTGTTAAAAATATCCGTAAATGTATGGAAACGTTTACGGATATGTACAGTAAATATACGGAAACGCAATCCGTGATGACTAAAAACGGAGTCCGACTTCGTAAAAACAAAATACGGAAGTTTCTTTATCCCCTATAGCTTCGCGTTTCGGGGATGAACAATGCCACATCAACACGAAGCTTTCTTCGCCATTGTAACCAGAGAACTTATCGTTCCTGCGGCAGTTACGTTATCCCAGCCACAAAAACCTATGCTTTCAAATATTAAAAAGTAGCACTAGGCGTCTGTATCATTTATCAACTCTTAGAATACACCAACTGTAATAGAAACCAAGTCGCTTATGTGACTGTACTATAAATACCAAAATTATATCGAAGATATGTGATAGGTATAGGTGAGTGGTAAGTCATAGAATTCTAACTTCTTGACTCGGGTTCAAATANGATAGGTATAGGTGAGTGGTAAGTCATAGAATTCTAACTTCTTGACTCGGGTTCAAATATTGCTCTGAACTTTTTTTTAACATCTTTATATACACAGTAAATCACCCACATTATGAAAATTAAAGATTTTTTTCATTATCTCGTTTTTTTTAATTTGGAAGTAGAGTAAACTAACTTTGAAATTAATAGAGTGGTTCCGTGAATTCACAGAAAGTTTTGTAAAATTTACGGATAGTCCGTTTTTGAAAATAAATATTTCTGTAATTTTAAGGAGAGTTTACGGACACGTCTGAGTACATCTTTACCAGTCAGCACTTTTCCGTAAAATTAAGGAATTTTTTTTAACAGTGTAGCCTGTCAGAAAAAAAAACCGTTGCCTGAGCTTCGCGCAGCAAATCAGAGAACGGGTACGCGCGCATTAAAGGGACCGCTACTCAATTTCGCCTCTGTGGGATTGTCCAGTGTGTGGCGTCAAGCGAGCCGGCACGGGGCGGGTGCTAAGTTGAGCGCCAAGTGCCGGGACGTGCAGATGGTCCCCGACAACGGCGTCGACTCGCGAGGCGTAATGGGCGAGCCATGTCGAGCCGCCTGCCGATACTAATACACTCCAATTACCAGCCTGCTCGTCGTGACGGGGGAGAGACGCCGGGCACGGGCTATGCCAGGGGGAGACACTGGTGCCCCTCTCCCTGCACGACGCCTAGCAGTGCCTGCAACGCCCTGGTTGTCGACACTCAGTGTGTACAGGGACGAATGTTTATCGCGAGAAAAGTTGACCGCTTCGTAGCATCCAACGCACAGTGCACGTGTCAAGATACTCTTCTTCCGTTATTGGCTGCCGTGCATATGTCAAGCTATTTCCCCCAATTCCTTGGACCAGCGAATATTCTAAGCACAACGTTCGAGACCGATCTAACTCGAGTCAAAAATTGGTTCATCCAATCATAAAAGGATCGATCAGTGAGAGTGTTTTCAAACATATGTTGACTCAACACATTTTTGCGAATTTCCAATGTATCTCAAGGTGACCGTCTGCCTAGAGCTATTAATTATCCACGTTTGAAGCAGAGAAGCACGGGAGCGATAAGGACTACAATGCCAAGCGCATAAAGTGCGCCATCGTCATTAAGAGCAATGCCCTTAACTTGCACGCTGTTTCCCCGCCGTACTGTGTGTNAAGCGCATAAAGTGCGCCATCGTCATTAAGAGCAATGCCCTTAACTTGCACGCTGTTTCCCCGCCGTACTGTGTGCAACCATTGGACTTAAACGGTGACCCCCATAGTTTTATCGGTGGAAAGTCTGTAGCAAGGTTCAATGTGGGGCCGTTNAACCATTGGACTTAAACGGTGACCCCCATAGTTTTATCGGTGGAAAGTCTGTAGCAAGGTTCAATGTGGGGCCGTTAAGTATTTTTGTATTTATCTGACTGGTATATCTAAAAGTATAATGCTATGTTGGAGTGCACTGAAGTTAACTATTTCTATTGACTGATGCATGATAATGAATTAAGTAGTTTGGCTCATGGCGATGTAAATTTTACGTATGACGAAAGGATACAAAGTGGGCAGAAAAGAAGCCCTTAGACAAGGCTTTCACAATTGCTCAATTAAAAGTGAACCGCCTATATCGCGATTAAACGCTTCTTCTCTTTCTAAGAGTCTAAAATGGTCACCATTTACTCCTGGCGTACCAAACCGGCGCAGATGTGTAGTTATAGTATTTTTTCGTGTGAATACGCCTTTAAACTGAGATCGACACACACGGTACCAAGATGGAAATGACGATGTAACTTTTACACGGTGATCCATTCCCGGTACTATAACTTGGTGACTAATAACACGACTGAAGTAAAGGTGGCCTCGTTCAGTCAGGTACAGGCTTACTACTACGATGCGCGCGTGACCTTGAGGTGGCACTGCGCATGCGCGAGGAGCGGGTGAGAGCCCACGGCGGCTGGCGGTAATTTGGGGCGTGGACGAAAATTTCCGGACAGTGTAACTCGCGGCTCCGATGAGCTAGCGCGCTTATTTTAGTGCCAAGCAAAAAATATCGTACAGATCTGTCGATTTAATACACAAAACTCAATCATTTATTTCGTTATTTTAATTTCATTTCCATATCTCAAAAAATATTACCCACTAACTCGGGCGAATTCACGTAAAACCCACGGGTGTGCTGCCGGTGCAGCCCCGCCCCAATTTACTAATTCCATAACTTACAGAATACAAATTTTAATAATCAACAATAAAATTTAATTGTGTAACTGTTCTGAAACGTGCTTGGCCAGTGTAGCGAGCGGAATGCCGGGACAACCCCGGTTGTTGAACCAGGGGGCTGGTTGGTGTGGCAGGCTCGGAACACTACTCGAAATAGACGCGGCCACTTGCGCCAACGAGACACTTGAACCCCGGGGCGACGCAGGGCATAACAGATATTCCGGACGGAGCGAAGGTCGCCGATGACGGCACCGAGCAGCCGAGCATGTAGAGCTTTGGGCGGCTCTTAAGGTTCCCGCCTACCTGGAGAATATTTCCGCGTTTGAGGCTGAGAAGCGCGGGAGTGATAAGGGCGACACTTCCGCGCGCATCAAGTGCGCCAAGCCCTCAATTAATGTGCAGAGTTAAAGTCGCACTGCGTGTACCTATGGGACTTTCATCGGTGACGCTATTATTTTATTGCTGGAAAGTCTGTAGGAAGGTTCAGTGCAAAGCCCTTTAGTAGTTTTATATGTACAGTATCTGATGCATATATTTTGAGATACGGCATTAAAAAAACNTCAGTGCAAAGCCCTTTAGTAGTTTTATATGTACAGTATCTGATGCATATATTTTGAGATACGGCATTAAAAAAACCAGTTTTTAGCCATTTTGGAGTACTCTGAAATGGTCTNTTCAGTGCAAAGCCCTTTAGTAGTTTTATATGTACAGTATCTGATGCATATATTTTGAGATACGGCATTAAAAAAAACCAGTTTTTAGCCATTTTGGAGTACTCTGAAATGGTGTTTCCAACGTTCGTGACATTTTGAAAACTGATAACGATGTTACAGACTGAGGCAGTATTTTCGGCCCACGACGTCCTGAGGCTGAATTCCGGGTATGTCATTCTTATGAGAGTCACTTTTCGACGATACCATGATAGGCACAAACTGATTGGCCTTAAAGCATAGATATAATATTGAAACAAAATATGCTACATTTAGAAACTGCATACTCGAGGAATACACATTCTTTAGCAAATAAATAATTCATGTCGAATAATAAGATCATTTTAACAATGTAGATGCTCAAGTACTTTTCCCTTAAGAAAAACTTAATATGGATTCGAACCTGCAGTCTTTGAGTTACTGGCGTGAAGTGACTAATTCTGTATTTTTCTCAGAATAATATACTAATACTACGCACGACTCGGTAAGATTCATTTTACAAAGGGGGTAACAACCGAGCAGTCGTTTTAAAGGACACAGCCAACCTCCNCGTTTTAAAGGACACAGCCAACAAGCACAATAAATTCACATTCGTCTTGCATGATATTGTATCTATTGACTCCCAAAGAGATGTAAATCATTCTTGTCGAGTAATTTAATAATGTCTGGCTCATAGGCAATATCCCCTACCAATACGTAGCAGTCCAACCATTTCGTGACAGCAGCTTAGTCGCCATTATTAGGCTCACTACTAAGGGGTCGATTCCGGGTTACTACTGTCTTACAAAGCAAATAATATTTTCATCCAGACCACTTGAGCAGTGTACGTTAAATTCCTGGCTCTTGGTTCATGTGTGATTTTGGCTGAAGTAGTAACAAGTTTCACAATTTTATATGCAAATAATTTACTCATTTTAAGTGACAGGCATACTTACACTTGAATATAGATTTTGACGGGTCGAGTTATCTCAAAGTACATAAAGTCTCATGTTATTTTATCAAACTTAAAAACACAAACTGTATAGAATGGCATCTATTAGGGCAGCCATCCACTTTCATGGTTCGAATGTCAAATTTTTGGGCAATGTATGAAGAGTGTTAATGACTCTCTGTGAATGAAGAGATTTGGGCGGCTCTTAACAACAAGGTCTTGAGGTCGAAGCGGGAGGTCCCTGAGAAAACCCGCCAACCAGCGGCATCGCCCGGCACGATTCCCACATGCGGAAATCCGATAGTGACCCCGCCAGGAATCGAACCCGGTTCGCCTAGGTGGGAGACTAGTAATCTAACCACTATACTACTGTGGCCCCTAAATTACTCTCAGGGCAGATCACTTATCGACAAACTGGGAAAGACAATTCGCACCGTGACTCGAACCCAGGATATCGTGCCAGCGGATTCTCAGGTGACAGCAACGGTCCCGAGCGACAGCGCGATGGAGCATGGGCAAAATCGGGCCCCCGGGAGCAGGGAAGTATACGCGGGTGCCAGGGGGTCTGATGGGGCCCGCGCACGGCAGCAGTCACCCCCAAGGGCCTGCAGACGGCCTTTCCTGGGCTGGCACAGGGAGAGGGGTGGCACGGGGAACTGCCGGGCTGCATGCAACCCCTTGTTATTGACCGTGTTGCCAACCACGCCCATTTATCGCCCGCGCAAAGCCTTAGAAAGGAGGGCGAAGAAAAGAACATCAGCCACCTTCCTGCGTACGTCCGAGGTCGTTCAATTATTAAGAGGACTCGCGTCGCAGCTCGTCTGGGTCAGTGACGATACCGAGCAGAAACCAGAGGGCCTACGCTGGCAGAACCGTAGTACGTAGAGACCACTGCATGTTATTCATTCGCAGACATCCATGAAATCTGACTATTTTCCGTTTCATATAACATCAGTAAAGTTGACCAATGTATTCGTTTAAGTTAGGACATAAACGTTAGTTTATAAGCCGCCCTCTATAAGCCTTCAGGCATAACACCGGGCAATATTAATAAACCCTTCCCAATACAATAAAATTAATTACATTCCAATTTTTTTACATCAACAGTATTCTGCATGAACTGCTCAACATCTTATTCAAACTACGAATTTAAAGCATTTTGATGGCAAAGAAATACATTTCAAATAACCGTCTTGGTGTTTCTATGATATTCACTGCAACAAAATTAAGGTCCAGGTAAATTGAAGGAAATAAAATCAGGGAAAGGAAGATTGAGATAAACTACTTTGGAATCAGCGGGGGAAAAATTGATATTGGTACATAAAGCAAAATGTGGATTCGAAACGTGCCGGAAGATCTCACGTTTTACTTATTTTTTGAGCAGAAGACATCCACAGGCAACCTTGACTAAGTGCTTCGAACATCTTGCACACATACTAAAAGTAAAATGATAACACCTGTTGATCATGTTTCTAAATATTTATAGGATCGATAATATCGACCTCGTCCTAAATGAAAATAAATGCATACGAAAAAAATTGGATTGCACTAGTTGTAAACATTCGCCCTAGTAGGGATTTGAACCCACGCCGTGTTCGCTCTCTCTCTCTCTCTCTCTTAACCCCTCTTCCCAATTGCGTTATATGGACGTCGTATCAGTTACATTAAAGGATGGCATAGTATGCGCGCACCGTTAAATTGTAAAGGAACCGCGAAAAGCTGAAGACTTACGGACGACCAGCCAGCGAGAGATGCCCTGCAAGTGAACGGGTTGTGACCGCACTCAGAAA
>NQII01001332.1:352264-366837 GCA_002778355.1 Clitarchus hookeri
CCTGGGGGACTGGCGGGGCCCCGATCTCTTGACACTTCCATCAACCTTCATTAAGGCGGTGAATAAATTAAACCTGCAGGGGGGAACATGGAAAAAGGAGGGGGGACCAGGAGAGCAGGCTGGGTGAACAAGACTTTCTAATCTGTGGCCTGCGCACACACATCTGAACACGGCGCTCATTAGGCTGGGCTGGGGCGTGTTGCCACATCGCCGGCACTGCGCTTGCAACGCAGCGACGTCACTCAGCACCGCAACCTGCAACCTGTCACCGCCTTTCATAAAGAATTTCCCCGTGTAATTTTCTCTTCGACCGTACGTGTTACACTCGATGCTACCAGCCAGGGGCGTCGGAAAAGGTTGGGTAAGAGGAACCTTTGCCTCCTCCACGATTTACTAGGGGGCGCCGCAAGAAAACAAAGTTGGTGAAGATTCGTAATGTATATTTATTTTTAAAATATACATCAATAATAATATTAATTAGAAGTGTTAATACTGGTATGGCACGAATTTTGTGTAAAATATGTGAACAGGAAACAATTTGTATATATATATATATATATATATATATATATATATACCAATGTTATTTATTTAAAAACTTAATTTTTGTAAGGAGCGCTGGGACACCAGATACTCTACAAGGCCTTGCCCCCTCCCCCTCCATCACACTCCACCTAGGCTTGAAGTGGGCGTACCCATTCACTGATTCGTGAATGGCGTTTCGAAGTGTCGCTGGTCAGCGGCACCAATTTGCTGGCGTGTGTGACTTGAAGTTCGTCATATAAACGACTGTACTCATTAGTAGGGACAAGTGTATTTCGCGGAAAAATTAATGGCCATTCTAGAATTCAGTATACTACGTCCACAGCCCCAACTTCCTTTGGTTACTGGCCACGTGTCTACGTGAGAATCTATGTTCTTATTTAACTGGGCCAATCGTAATAAAGTAATACGATAGTTCAGTTCGCGGACATACACTTGAAGCACATGAGATTTAAAATCATCTAACCACGAAAGTACATATGAACAAAAGTGTTTTGGAGTACAACTGGTCTTAAAATCTTTTCGTGAAAAAACACCTGGCCCTCTTCATAAGTATTCCGTCGCATCGGGTTGGTAATTCTACGGTTAGGAACCCACAACTATCAGGTCCCTTCGGTGATGGTCATTCCGAGGACAACCGCGTGGTGCAAACCTCACCAACAAGCAATACCAATTCAACTTGCAAGATCCCATCTCGACTGCAACGGAAAACCACTGGATTTCTCATTCCTCGTGCCGATCCACCGTGTTCACACATTTGGTGAGTGAGTGCACAGGCATACTGGTGTGTTAGGGTGCACGCCATCCATCATTGTGAGTGGAATATACATTGAAGAGCAAAAAAAAAAAAAAACTGGTACACCTGCCTAATATCGTGTAGGGCCCCCCGAGCACGCAGAAGTGCCGCAAGACGACGTGGCATTGACTCGACTAATGTCTGAAGGTATGCAGGAGGCAATTCACACCATGAATCCTGCAGGACAGTCCACAAGTTCAATATGCACCAATTTGAGAAAGGGTTTCACGTCTCTCACGTTTAATGATTCTCGTCAGTCGTCGTTTGTTCCGTTCTTTCATGATATTTTTCTGGCCGCAGCGATGTCGAAGATGTGATGTTTTACCGAATTCCCGATATTCACTGTACACTCGTGAAATGGTCGTACGCGAACATACAAATTGTATCGCTACCTCGGAGATGCTATGTCCCATCTCTCGTACGCCGACTATAACACCACGTTCAAAATCACTTAAAACTTGATAACCTGCAATTGTAGAAGCAGTAACCGATCTAGCTGCCGACCGCACCGCGTTACTCTGATTGGTTCCATACCTCTGTTATATGCATACGCACGCCTATACAAATTTTTTTTTTTTTGGCTCTTGAGTGTATATTAACTCTCAAGATTACTTGTAAGTTTGATTAAAAGTATTTGAAAGTTGTGATATCCTAGTATTACACAACCTTGTATACCCGACCGTCTCTGACGAGTTATTTAAGTAAGTATATACCTCGAAAACCATTTACTATAAATACACTCGACCCCTCAACATTTTTTCACAGGACTTTTTGGTTATTCGTTTGCATCCCGAGTATGAAGTACCTGATTGAATCCCAGGACTTCGGAGAGTCTGCAATTTTTATGAAAAAGATTCTCATAATGTTAACGCAGTAACTCCTAACTATTCATTACACTGCTACGTTCTCACATCATATTGAACATACTTCATGCTGCGGGATTTTTAGTAGTGCTCCCGTTTACCCTAGCCCTTAAAGTATATCGCTTCTCAATATTAGTCTCATGACATGCCACTTCAGCAAATACGTGTACATATGAGCCCAACGTGAAAGCCTGTAACTTGTCGAATCTTATCAACACGTGCAATTNACTTCAGCAAATACGTGTACATATGAGCCCAACGTGAAAGCCTGTAACTTGTCGAATCTTATCAACACGTGCAATTTATTATCATTATTACAAACATCAGTAGCAAAAATATAGGGGAAGAGGAGAAAGTGTATGCTTTATTTTGAAATGCTTCCCTTTATTCTTAGCTTATTTTATAAGCACACGTTAGAAGAAAAATTTACCAAATTTCTCCCAATAAACGAACGATATTTGATTGGTCACCTGTCCAAGACACAGAGGCAAGGTTCTCAAAATTCACACATCCAACTTCCTTCTGTCTCGTGAGAGGTCTCGCCGTCACAAAAACGCAAAGAAAATATTTGTCAAATAATAAAAAAAATCCATACAATAAAACGGCAACATCTGTCAAAATACGCACTTTTCACAGAACAATGTACGAACCGTTTAGAGACCCACGGCACACCTGTGTGATGTCTGCGAGATCTGCTAATATTGGAATGGAAGCAAANTGTACGAACCGTTTAGAGACCCACGGCACACCTGTGTGATGTCTGCGAGATCTGCTAATATTGGAATGGAAGCAAATAATACTCTGGCACTGCACGGTGGCGCAGNATGTCTGCGAGATCTGCTAATATTGGAATGGAAGCAAATAATACTCTGGCACTGCACGGTGGCGCAGCGGTATTATGTGGCGGACAGGTGAGCTAGCTGGGCAGAATGGCTGGGCAGAGGCAGGCACTAAAGATTACATTTATAGGTAAGTGAAGGTACAGTCACTGGCAGAATAAAGGAATGTATTAAAATGGAATGGTTAGAGCTACGATAGCCTTACCTAGTAATGTCACTGATATAAAAGTCATCTCTAATTCATGCTCCTCTTCCAGTGGTCCAAGTTGATGTGTCACCCTACCAAAATAAATATCGAGGATTTTTTTTTGATGCTCACTAGGTTATTGCTGCTAATAATAGCATGCACCATTCATTTCTTAGCCTTGCCTTATAAATGCTGCCTTGTCTACCTACAACTTTCACCATTTTACAGTTTAACTTTATCTAGTTCACTACCTAAGCGATGATCGATTATAATATTTAATTATACTTTATAATTATGGCGCAATATATATATATATATATATATGCAGCACGGCATGATGGAAATGGATGGCGTTAATGGCAAATAAAAAATTGTAAACACGAATATTGTGTGTACAATGCACAGGTGCTTAAAAACAGAATGTTGGAGAATTCTACGAGCCTCGCATTTAATCGATTCCCCTATGAAACTGATTTGGGGGAGGGAGAATGCTGGAAAGTTCAGCATGTATTACTGCGATGCTCACAGTAAATGTACGAGAACTTTAGGGTTTGTGTGGTTTACGAGTCGCTCGTAGTGACAAGCTAATACTACATGGGATTTCAATGGTTCTGTGGTAAAATATATAAGTGAAGCAACATATCATTTGTGATGACATTACATCACACTCGTTTCACAAATACTCTGAACCGGAAAACTGCCGAAACAACCGAAGTAATATGTACACATTCCTAAAGGCTGTAGCAGCAATACTAAAAGATGATCGTTATAAGACGTGACAAAACTCTGGGGATGTCAGGAAATTTGGCAAGATATTTTTCCCCTTTATAGCGAGCGACGAAAGGAAAACGGTAAAGGGTGCAAAACAGTGCACAGAAGCCGGCAGAGGAGAATATATAAAGACAAGAAGAAAGAAAAGAAATAAACTTTTCCCTTCCAACGTTGCTGCACCCCGCCCTTTCCTCCTTTAGGGAAAATAATAAAAAACATGAAACGTCACGTCAAAAGCCCCATTACTGTCACGCCGCGAACGAACGGCTTAATCGAATGAGGAAGGAATTCTGGAGGCGGCCGCCTTGCTGGGAGACGTGGTGCGTTCAGACCCCTCCTCCTCTTCACAAAACTGCTGTCTCCATCGACATTCGCCACGCTTACACGATGTTCCCCAGCTGGGGAGCCGAGTGCTGTTGTTTAACTCAGTCGTTTCTAGAGTCTCGCTTCTTTCTGTCTTGCGCGTCACTTCTTTGTCTTCGCCAACCCTCAGCACCGCCATTTTCAAATGCGCGACGCTATTCCCCACACTTCCCTAGACGAATGCTCACCAACAGTTACACAAACTGTTGTAACTTAAAACCAAGAAGGTAGAAAGGAATAACAGGACATGGCATGCTATGACGTCATTGAAGCTACATTTTCGTCCATCGCCTTAATTTGTGATACCCAAAACATTGGAAATTATGAGGCAGATTTGTGTATATAATACATGTAAAATGTGGAAGTTTTTAAATAAATGACAACCAATGAAGCTAACTTTCTGGCTAAATTTCAAAATGCTCTGACACAATAGTATCAATTCAATTGTGACGTGTATACATATACGCACTGTCACCGAGCCAGAAAATCTTATCGAGGTAAATTCTTCAATCCAATTTTTCCCCGTTCCACAATTGTACATTGTGAACTGGGTGATAACGTATTTCTACTTCCCTTAAGGTCATACTCATGAAGAAAGAACACGTGGAAGTCATGCTGAGGAGCCTTCGCTCTAGCTGCCCGCAATGATAGTGTACCTACTTTGTCATATAAGGCTATGCGTCTTACAATGTCGGACGCGTGCAACGGCAAACAGCCCTTCATGGTGCATTATATTGTATTAGACAATACTTCGTATTTAAATGTTTCTGACCACACGAACTTCTACGTCCAACGACACAGACCTGGCTGGACCCAGTATCCCAAGAGACCAAGCAAGGAGAATTGAGGAGTAGAAAAAAAAAGGGGGGGGAGTGTGGGTGTAGAGGTAGGGCGGTTTGGCAGCCTGACGTCGGGGCGACATTTACTGCCGCCCGCGGGGCCTGGCCGATGCAAGCCAGCTGTAAACATGACACGCTCCTGAATTACGGCCCGATCGGAGACAGGATTTACTGCGGCCTTTATAGTCACTGCCCGGGTGCGTGCGTGCGTGCTCGAGCTGGCCCTAGCTAGCACTCACTCTTTTGTCTCGGCTGCACTGCGTCGTTGAGCCTGACGCAGCTATTGTTGACCCCCTTCCCCCGGGCAAATTCCTGTCGCCACGAATTACTTACATCGGGTTCGTTTTGCAAGGCTGGACAGAGAATCGCTGTACGCTTTCTTTCCTTCCAATTACGTTGGTACATGTCCGTGAATTTCGTAAATTCGTTAGGTGGCAGGTTACATACACCTCACAGCAAATGCATACTCAAATTTCCTTTTAAATTGTCACGCCTAGAATGGCTCTTGCTTCATCCATCGAGGTCGCCTTATACACTGAAGAGCAAAAAAACTGGTACACCTGCCTAATATCGTGTAGGGCCCCCCGAGCACGCAGAAGTGCCGCAAGACGACGTGGCATGGAGTCGACTAATGTCTGAAGGTATGCAGGAGGCAATTCACACCATGAATCCTGCAGGGCAGACCACAAATCCAATATGCGCCAATATGAGAAATATTTGCACGTCTGTCACGTTTAATGATTCTCGTCAGTCGTCGTTTGTCCCGTTCTTTCACGATCTTATTCCGGCCGCAGAGATGTCGAAGATGTGATGTTTTACCGGATTTCCGATATTCACGTTACACTCGTGAAATGGTCGTACGGGAACATCAAAATGTTATCGCTACCTCGGAGATGCTATCTCCCATCTCTCGTGTGCCGACTATAACATTACTTTCAAACTCACTTAAATCTTGATAACCTGCCATTGCAAGAGCAGTAACAGATCTAGCTGCTGACCGCATCGCGTTACTCTGATTGGTTCCATACCTCTGTTATTTGCATACGCACGCCTTTGCCAGTTTTTTTGGCTCTTCAGTGTAATATTTTAATAGTCTTCGTACACCAAATTGTTTGTTATAACTGCCATGTGCAGATAAACTAGCAAATCGCCGCAACAAACAATATAACTAGACTTCATTGTCAAACTCGCAACAGCTCCAGAAGTCTTCGGTGAGATTCTTGGATATAAAAAAATACGTTGTGTTTCAAGGAATCTTATTCCAGGTCTTCAGCCGTTAAGGACTCAGTCAGACCAACGACAAAAAATTTTGCATACACGTTCAGCTCCACTTATGTAGAGCCTCGCTTAACACATAGCATATTGAATGAAGTTACCTTTGAATATTAAAATATGTACATAAACATTTTTGAAAACAAGTAGCATGAAAATATTACCTCGTAACCCAGAACTGTATTAATTATTCACGTTTCCAGTTTTTCAATTAAAACCGTAAAAATCTATGCCTGAGTAATTTTTCACCCCTCTTCCACATTCCAATGCAAATCGCTAGAGGAACGTAACCGCAAACGGTAAATGCTGGAAATATTTCCCCCCTAGAGCTCGCTTCGGTACATCGGCAGTCGGAAAAGAATTTAAAAAAGCAGAACAAAAAAAAACCGCTCGCAGGTCGTGCCACATCCGCAGTTTTTTTTCGAGCAGGCGGGCTGCTCTGTCCGGCCGTGAAATAACGCGACAAATTTCGCGCATCTCGAGTGACTATTTATATCTCGCGGGATCAATATGCGCGGAAGTCAGTCCTGGTACCCTGGCTAGGGAGGAAGGGGGTTGGAAGCGGGTGACTGTTACGGGAAATGGTGGTGAGGGTGTGCAGGAAGGGAGGTGGGGCCATTATTGCGACTGTGGCCGGGGCCGTAAACAACGCCAACGACGTTTATGACGGCTCTATTTTTCATTCTTCTGGGCAAATTTGAGCACGCACGTGATCGGGGAGGCCTACGCCCAAAGCTATCCAGCTGCCCCTCCCTCTGTACCAGCGGCTGTGTCACGCCGCAGTCACGGGCAATTTGACTCGGACAGGCATGTTACGACATGCAGCACGACCCGGGTCGCTGCTCCAACGAGCCTACGGGCGCCGTTGTTCTCCGAGAGAACGACCCGGCTATAGCCCGTCCCACGTAGCTAAGGTCCATAGTGTGACAACACGGCGCAGAGCCGTAGCTATGCTTTTTTTAATTGATGAAGGTCTAGTCGACAGCAGAGTCAGTAGACACGGGACAAGAAGTACCTCGGGCAATCACGAGCCGGGAATAACTAGACCATGACCTATATTGAGGAATATCCCAAAAATTCGTCTGACATTAGTTCGGAAAACATTTTTTAATCAAAATGGTTGTGCTGGAAATTGAACGCAGGTACTCCCGAATATGAGTCCAGTGTCTTAACGTGGCTTCTTGTTGATTAATCAACTGTGCAGCCTTACTCGTGTTGAAGCTGAAAAGAGAAAAAATTTCATCGACACCCGCTCTGTGGTAAAAATGTAGCCGAAACCGGCTATAGCCAGCTGAGGTGAAAGATTATCGGAGAAGTAGAGCTGTCTAATTTGCAGAGTTTCACCCCAGTCAATGTATCTCCAAAAGAGTTTATACAGACGCGTATTATTAAAACATTCCTATAACGAGACGCTCTATCCTGATCATCTACCTACCTGCAGGTGAAAGGAGCAGAGAAACGCTATGCCCGACCCACCATGCAAAAAATACTAGTCCGTCTTCACGCTAACAGGTAGAAAATACAAATGCAATGCCGATAAACTGGATACGGACCAATTGAAGCCAATTAATGTTTTATCGCCCTATTCATTTCCTTGCAAGACACTACTCGGCAGTAACACCTGAAGTCTAATCTTTTCCCAAGCATTTACACAATGTAGTTTCACGCACGTTAAAAATTCATCCTGCGTGACACGATATTGTCAAAACCACCGTTATTTCAATATCAGATCACAGACAGCGTGCTTGTAAACAGTGCCTAGCATCTGAAAATCGACTCCCTTGTCTCTAAGAACCATGTTCCACCTGAGGTAGATTAAAATTCCAAGACAAAGTACACTGTGTCCACAGTACCACATACAACAGAACAGTTAAAGGGCATCTATAATTCGTCCCTCGCAGAAAGAATTGTCAAAGACGTCGTGTTTCCTAGCACGCATTCAGGAGAAAATTTATTTCCTCCCTGTCATCAATCATTTTGCTCGTAAATCACTTATGTGTCCGTGCGGTCACTAACCGCCGACACAAAGAAAAGTCTGTGTTTTATTTTGACGGTCCTCTCAAAATGTTAAGTTTCGAATTTTTCAAGCCCTTAACTAGCCATCAAAGCTGTACGCACAATCGTGTCGAGGATATCATACTGCAGCCACTACGGTAGCATGCATTGCTCTGTCAAATCAAATCATGATATGGTTAATAACCGTAAGCATTGATGTGGCACTAGAGCAAACTTTAATAAGGGGAAAATGTACATAATTGTGCAAGTAAAGCATGCTTTCGTTACTTATAAACTCCGACAGTATGGATGCAATTAATAACAATCATCATCCCACGAACAACCATTAAATTCTAGCCATAACCTTGTACGCATGGCGACTCCCTAGTGGCGTCTTATAGTTCTGCTAAGCCTGTTTGTAACTAAAGAATGCTATATCTCCCAATACCACGCTGCAGGATAACGTATACAGATGGTTGAGAATAGAACGTCTTCGGTTCGAATGCTATTGAAATAAGGGAGATATTTTCCCAAAATAGTGCCGAAATAGTAAACTCGACAAGTTATATATTTTAATTTTATTAAATGAACGGTATCGATAACCAATTGTATACTTTGTGGTACAAGAAAGTGTATTCGAACTAATTTTTTTGTTCTTATTATTTACTATTGTTGAAGTAGCTTTATTTACATCTTCGCTTTGCCCATAATGACATCGTCGGTAATCTCTTTTTGCCTTCACTTTTTTTCTCCCGTTTTTGTTTTAGCCCGCCTGTCGGTTATTTCCAAGTGTTTGTATTTGCCTCTTCTCGCCGCAAATGTTTGTACTGAATTGTATTTCCGCGTGGAAAACGTTTTCCAGGCGGGAGTGCCAGCCGGGGCTGGAACTCCGACGGGACGGCGAGTAACCGAGCATAATACAAATGAGTCCGTAAATATTTGCCACGCTGTGACGGATGTTGGAAGGGGGGAGCAGGGAGGGGGAGTCGAGAGGCGAGTGAGGCAGGAAAGGGAGCGGAAGACGCTCCCAGGGGCTCGGCAATGGCGCGGCCAAAGGGGGCGGTCTGCAGCGCCGCAGGAGCGCCGGGATGCTGCGTCGAGAGGTAGGTGGGGGGGAGGGGCAGGCGCCGGCGCCTGCGCACTCTAGCGGCCTGAGGAAAAAACACCACCGGCTCTCGGCAGCCGCGGGAGAGACAAGGACAGGCGGGGCCGTCGTCCGTACAGGGAGGGAGGGCGGACTGAAATGGGAAACCAATCGGCGAGAATGCTCGTAGCTGCCATCTTGAATTGCGTCAGGAACCGCATCAAGCCACTGAAAAATGCAGGGTAACATATCTCACCGGACGCCGGAGGGGGCGCGGTACGTGAGCGCGGAAACTTATTTCTGGGGGAACATTTCCGAGGGTTTCGCCCGCATTAGGTCCCTTCACGTGCTCTGCGCACGGCAATCAAGCATTCTATGGCGCCTCGCCCCTTCCGCGGGTTTATTGTTTACCGATGTGACTGGATTAATGTCCGAGGAAGACCACATTTTGCAAACATAATGGAGCTAGTTCGGCTTTAAAAATGTACTCCAGTGAAGAATCAAACCCATGAATACCTGTAAACAAAAAAAAAAAAAACTAATCAGCTGGCCACCTTCACAGCGTTTAATAAATAGCAACACAGAGAAAGGAATATTCACCAAAAACTAAACTCGTTCACATGCATTCCTTCGTAAATACGAATTACTTAATGGCAAGTTGTCGCGGCCCAACATTTTTCTACTCAAAAATTTACAATGTTCAACAACCTTTCTTCGACAGGAAAGGAAAAAAAAAAGGNAGGAAAGGAAAAAAAAAAGGGGGGGGGGAGGTGGACGTATACTATTTACTTGTCCTACTAAAGTTAGTGGAAATTAATTTTCAGTTAATTTTATATTTTTGAGAAATTTACCTAACGCATTATTACTCAGGGGTTCAAATATAAGCGTGTCGTTATAAGAAATGGTTGAGCCTGTAAAATTGCGTTTCCACGCCGCATTTTCCGTAACTCTAGTGACGCTAGATGGCTCGTATGCTTTCGTTGATATGCCAGAAGACGGGCGTCCCGTTTCGTGTACAATGTGCGTGGAATGTACTGGGTAGAAGATAAACAATGCGGGTTGATTCATGGTGATCTCATGGGATATGTTAGCGTATTTAACACACGATGATGTGCGTTGTTAAGCCTGGCTACATTTCTTCTTTCTACCTACTGTTCATTTTTCGGCCACATGGAAAACACATTACAGTATATGAAAATTATCAAAAGTAACTTCATTAGTGACCGTGTGAAACTGTTAGAAACACACATTTATAATTACGCAAATTATTACCCTAATATGAAACCAAAACAAGTTTTTAAGCAATTTCATTGGCCATCAGTTAAAATATCACACTTTAGTTTACCCATTTCGTGCATAAAACTACTATTATGTGTCAGTCAGTGTCTGCGTAATAATATATTAAGTTCGTGACAGGTTTTTTTCCTTAACAATAATTTCAAAGATATGAATTAAGCACGAGAACGGGCAATCCTTACAAAGTGTGTAACAGAGTCGCAATTTTTTTGCTCCTAGAAAATGTTTGCACATATTCATTTTCAAAAGAAAAAAAACTGATTCTTCCGCAAACCTCTGATTCGCGCTGTATCCCTGTAAGCTACATTATATTCACCGTTCCTGTCAGATACAAGAATTGCAGGTTAGGACAGATCAGGTCCGGTTAGTTACACTAACAACCTGTTACGCATGCTTACGGGCAACATGCATATGCAGTCCATTCTCGGTTACTTCCAACTTTTCTGAAGCCCTGCTTAAGTTCTACTTCAGGCTATTTCTCCGCCTCGCGCAAAAACAGTCTAGAAAATTATACCAGAGGGACAACGCACGGCATTCGTGCGGACTCAATGCATTAATATTTCGCATAAGAGCTATTTCTTACTAGGCCTTTCCAACACACATATTTTCTCCCTGTTTTAATTCATATTAATTGTGAATGAAATATTATTTTAAAGATAAAATATATGAAAAAGTTTACCAAAAAATAAGGCACTTTTATGTTACCACAAGTATAGCATGTTTGTGATACATGACACGTTTATGAAACAACCAAACACATCATACATGCAGTGATTTTTCAAAGGTTTGATTCGAAAAGTGTAGAGAAACCACGAACATACTATAACTAACATTGGTCAGGAAATGTACGTTGTTAGGTTGTTTTCCTCATGTTAGCGAGCATTACAGAAACGGCATGATACAGATCAAACATCGATAAAGCAACGTGATCCCCGATAGAAAGAGTGAAGAGATCTGGGCAGCTCATAACACCGACGTATTGAGAGCCGATAAGGGTGAAGCGAGGTGAGTATGGAACAGCGCCGGAATGAAAGGGCGGGGGAAACGGGAGATCCCTGAGAAAACCCGCCAACCAGCAGCATCGTCCTGAATGATTCGTTATCCCTATGCCAAGCGTAATCGGCTGATGATAATGCAGAAAAAAATTCCACGAGTTTCAGGTTATTAGGTAGCTCAGCCTGAAGGAATGACAAATAACGACAGGAAGCTTCTGTGAATTACCATACCACGCACTATATCATCACGTAGCGCCTCGTAAGAAAAGTTAAGTGGCGTAGTAGCGCATTAATACAAAATGTTTAGAACTTTTTAGAGCTGCACCACTACGCATTGTACTTTTTTTTTATAAAAACTAAGCTGGACTTTAAGAGTACTATTTTGAAGGATTATAATAATTAAGGACTGTGCTATGAAACTTTGTACTACGAAGTACTCGTACTAGGCACGTTTCTAATTTAGCTTCACCTAATAAACCCCCTACTTATTTACCAACAGCTATGGGTTTGTTGTGAACTATCAAATTATTAACCTGCACTACATCCTCCAACTTGATTCCCCTTGGCAGTACAACAAACACCTGGAAATTATACCAAACCATGGGCTGATTTGGCATTTTACGTCACACGAGGAACGTAAACAGCACATCGCAAGGGGCATTGGCCAGACACAATGAGGACATTTCCAAACATCTTGGGCTGAAGTATCGTGGCCTTGAAGACCGTGGTTCTAAGTCGGAGAAACTAACTGGAGAAAAAATGAACTGGGGAAGTTGGCCGTCATGAACTAACACACTTGTTGGATTTAGCAGCAAAGGTTACTACTCTTAAGAGAAACAGGTACTTTCTGACCCAATCATTTTGGTAGTCACGTGAGAGGAGAATTATTACCAATTTTGTTTTAGTATAACTTGGATTTTCAGTGGTAAAACTGTTCCTTCCCACTAGTTCAAACACCACTGTATGTATTGTTTTTGAAGTTATTTATTGATGTGGAAGCCCACGAACGTAATTATTCCTAGCTGTCACGTACACCTGTATTGTTTCAGACGTGTTCCGAGAAAAAATAAAGCTTCGAATAATGTGAAAATAGTGAGGGGCCAAAATTGATTTAGACTTCTTAATTTAAGCGTAATGTATTTTTCGATTGTGTGAATTTTGAATAGTTGATAACTTTTTTTCTATCTAGCATGCATGCCGAGTACATGTCAGGTTTCGAACACCTGGTCAAATATCGTGCCAATAGAGAGAAAGACCCTTGGGGAAAAAAAGTTGTCAAAATGTACTGCGTGTCTTGCAACGCCAATGTCGTTTAAGCAAGCAAACGTAGATACAAAATGTACTGTACTTGGTAAGCGAGCCCACTCAGAGGGCGTTTGTACAACAATGTTACATGAAAATTTCTGGCAGCTCTATTTTACTCGACCCCTTATACGTTAGGCGGTGCAGTGGCAGCACACTGGACTCGTACTCGTTTGGCTTCGATTTCCGGTTCTGCCATCCTCGTTTCGGTTTCCCGTGGTTTTTCTAAATCGCTTCAGGATAATGCTGGGACCATGGCTGAGTCCTTCCTGCTTGTCTGAACTACTTGTTCTGTCTATGACGCCGCTGTCGACGAGACGTTCGGCCCTACCCACACAAGCATCCACCCCTGAAAGCCCCATAGGTACTCGCAGAGCAACGAGAACACTGCACGCCAGTTGAGAGCCTTGCGCTTAGTGGCGATGGGGCACTTGATACGCGTGGCAGTGTCGCCCTTTTCGCTCCCGCCCTTCTCGGCCTCAAACGCGGAAAAAAGTTCTAGGCGGGTGCCTTAACCAAGCTTTAGCTAAATGCTGGTAAGCTGCAGCTTTCTTCGCAAATCATTGCCAGCCTTTAAACGCGGGTGGCCACTGCCCATTTTAAAATAAAACTTCGACCACGGACCTAGTAATACAAAAAGAAACGCGAACAGAGAGGAGCCAGTGTTCGTCTCGGGAGTTATTTCGAGGTTAGGCCTGAGTGCATTTCCTTGTTCTCGGCACACTTTCGGTAACCCAGGCTTGATTCTTCGGCGTCGACTGACGAAACCTACGTTCGTAGATGAACTCCCAGAAGGTTTCTGAAACTTTGTAGCACCTGTTTTGTCTTGAGTGTCAACTTACGATCCTCTGTACGTGAAATACGTTGACTACTTTGTTGTGGGGAACAATTTTAGTAAAAAATCCTGCAGATTCTCACTCCAAAATGTGACAATAAACACCGTCAAGAAAAAGTGTGTCACATCTAAATTACGCTGTTCAAGTTTAATTGAACTATTTTAAAAGCCCTGCTAAAGCTCTGCTTTTTTTTTTCTTTCCTTCTTCATTTTGCATGCTTCCGCTATATGAAAGATTTGCGATGAACCGTTTCACTCTATGTAATGCCTCATCCAAGCGGAAACCAAAGAAGTTTTAGAAAAGTAAATGTGCTATAATATGCTAATTCGTTCTCCAATGTCAATATAACAAAAAAATACCTTAGACTTCAGTAGCCATAAATTTGCATACAATACGTCCGATGTTAGCATTATTTTCATTAATTCGCTGGCAACATAACTGGGGTGTGCCAGTGTGTTCAGTAGTATACGTGTAGTTAAGGACAGTGGTTTTTTTACAATGGTTGATTTCAAAAGTGCTTACTTTAGCGTAACGAGACTTTGAATGCTAACACAGCCGTAAATTATAGCATAACGTAACCCCCCCCCCCCCC
>NQII01001332.1:372424-475958 GCA_002778355.1 Clitarchus hookeri
GTCTCTTGCTATCTTGTCATCCTGAATGTTGATGATGCGAGCCGCGCGCGTGACGGGCAAGCCATTACAAGCACGGCGGTTCCCTCAACAGGCCCACCGCCCGGTCGATCGGCAGATTGGGACAACACCGCGCGTGACGTCACTGCCCCCACGCCCGCATCAGCTTACACCACGGCCATCGAAAGCATGAGACGGCACGACTAGGAGAAGTCTCCAATATACACTATCGCTGCATACCTCCGAATAAGACGTAGATAAATAATGCAAAATGGCACAATACATTGCCTTCCTTATTGTTAAGATTTTTGTAGAAGTTAAAAAAAAAAATTGTACATTACTTATTACAAAATAATGGTAACTGAATGTTTTTACGATTCAGCATGGCGGCTGAAATTTTTTTTACAAACTTTCAAGATGCACAGTTTTTTGCTTCTTCTGGTACCTGCTCTGTGGTGGATGAAAGTAGTCATGACGAAATATTAATACAAGAGATCTACCTGAAGATCAAGCACTGTATAACGAAGAAGCATTTGCGGAAAACGACCGGCATTGGAACATCGTTACGACGATAACACGGTGGGAGAATTTATGGTGTGGCTCTGGGAGCAAGAAAATTTTCTTTATGAAACAAGTGCTATGCGAGTTAATGAAGTCAAAAACGAAATCAAGTACTCTAAAAATATTTTACATGTATCTATCCAACTGAAATACAGTTTGACTATAAAAGACAGAAAGTAATTCGCGCAGTAAATTTTAGGAAATAATGTCTACTCAAACATGTTTAAAAACTACTTTACCACAGTCTTTTAATATTTCATTTCTCAAGAACGGCATAATTTATTTTGTTTGCACCAGAAAGTTTAAATAAATATATATTCTTTGTAGAAAAACATTATGCATTTAAATTAATGTAATTTATTCTAACATTAAAATCTTAAAAAAATATAAATAAAATCGACTTTTCATTTTTTGCATTTTAAATCAAAGTTGTATCTAGAAAACCTATTAAATAATAAATGCTTGAACCAAGCTTGATATTCGAAAATATGAGCTATGAAAAGTAGAGCATGATGAAAAACTATGAGCACTAAGTTTTCCAACCATGAAGGCTTAATACTCTTGAGTGCTCAAATAGTCCAAGAGACTCTAGCAGTGCTTAATAACAGCTATCTTAAAACCCGATGAGGGTAAAACGAGTTGAAAATGAGCAGCGATGGAATGCTACGGTGGAGGAAATGGGATTTTCCTGATAAAACTCACTGGTCAACTCTCACATGTGAAAATCCAGGACACTCCATCGGCTATGAAGCCCCGTTTTCTGTGGAAGATAAGTCGTCTTACCACTACACCACCGTAGCCACCAACTATAGTTCGAAAATTGCTGTGTGTGCATGCCTTTGCAATATTTTTATACGTTAAAAATATATTTAATTGCTGAAAATATCATCACTCTATGTCCCTTTTTCAAGGAAACGCCACAGCAAAAAACGTGCTGAACAGCTCTAAAACAATTCTGGTATGTGTGAACCCTTCGCTGACAAGTGGCTGCAAAATATTATAGTTTCATACTTAAATTCCGGTGGTAAGCTTTCATAACGAGGAAGCCTGTATCTGAAGATCACACCAGAACATGAAAAATCTGTGTACTGTTACAAGAATTTTTAAAATTACAAACAATATCTCAGTAAAAATTACAATTTCTTTTTACAGTGTATAGAAGTAGATTATGTTTATAGAAGTCTATATAAACCTAGGAATTTGATAAAATAAGAAATAATTTAATTATCTTTGTGTTATCTCGTGTGTTTTAAAGGTAGGTAGGTACATACGTACGTGCGCCTTAATGTCTCGTCGACAGCAAGGTCATTACATACGGTGCAAGTTGCTCAGAGAGCAGGAACAGGGAAGGAATCGGCCATGGCCTGTAGTAAGAAACCATCCCACCCCGCATTCGCCTGGAGTGATCTCGGGAAACCATTGAAATTCGGAATCAGGATTGCCAAGCCGGGAATCGAACCCGTGTCTTTTCGACTTTGAGTCCACTGCTTTACCACTGCATCTCGCTTGGTAATAGCACGTCTTAAAAATCTACTGAGCAGTGCTCTGGAGAAGCGATGACGTGCACAAATATATGTTCATTTTTTTTTTCAAATAAAACTGATTTAGTTTCCAGGAGACAAGGTGAACATCACGTATTACCGGGAATCCAACGCGAGCCCACTTAGGGGATGGGTAAAAATGTTATTCCGGCATTCGCTATCAGAATGAAATTAACGGGTGCAGCAAGCGGCGGCCACTGTACCTTTAAATGGCGTGGGCGAGTCCTTCACTTGGCATAACACAGGTGACGCCAGTGTGTTGTAACGCCTCATTTCACCACAAAATATTAGGAAACTATCTGTAATTCTGAGAGTATCTCCTACGTAACAGTCCTCTGGTGTGTCGTTCGACGAGAGTTGAATATTGTGTGAGTGAGAGGTTCCATGTTGCTCTCGCCGCACTCGACAGTGGCTGCCCGCCTTTGGGACTTAGCCGCTATCGCATGCTTCCCGATAGCTTTGAAAATCACATTCCTCCAGAGCGCTCGTCGCCCGCGGTACGTGTGTATGAATAAGTCTTCTATGGAAGTGATCGAAGTGAGTGTCATTTTAATGAGGGACGCCTAAGAATTCCTGTGAACCGTCGCATCGGTCAGATGAAATAATGTGGCGCAGATGCGAAGCGATGGAANTAAATAATGTGGCGCAGATGCGAAGCGATGGAATGAAGGAATTCGACAGCGCAAGGAAAAGGAGGACCATTAAAAAATCCATATTTTATATGGTGTTCATAATAAAGTGGGCGCTTTTGAAAGTTCTGCTTAGAATCTCCTTTCATCCCCCATTTTGTATCTTTCCGCCATCCCTTAAATTAACATTGCCTGGACAACATCATTTTATTCATGCATTAGTTAAGTGTAACCGTAAAATTGTTAGGAATATAAATATTTTACTGATATGTTAATTGTTACACTTAAACTCATAAAAAAAATATAAAAAAATAAAAAATTTACTGCCCGCAAATCTAAATGTCAAACTTCTAATACGGCGTAAAGATATTGAAATATTTTTCCCACCTCGTTGCCAACTTTATAGACAGCATGCAAGTATTTGCGCCCGTTGAAACACATGCAGCAAAGGACNTTTTTCCCACCTCGTTGCCAACTTTATAGACAGCATGCAAGTATTTGCGCCCGTTGAAACACATGCAGCAAAGGACAGTAATTTTTTTTTTCAAATGGTGATTTCGAAAAGGCTTACGTACCATAAACAGCCTATAACTAACCTCACACTCCGTAGCCCCAAACGCAAACGCAAAAGAAAAAAACCGGTCTCGGATAGGTTTGGGATCGACCCTGATCACAATGACCAGATGCGAGATTTAAAGGCACGGTGGCGGGGCGGGGGGAGGCGACTGCAGTAGCGTGGGTGGTCTACGACGAAAAAAAAGGCTGGTGCGTAGAGGGGTACGCAGGCATCCCCCGTGGTAGGTCTGGCACGTCTGTTGGCACCGATTCACGCGGGGGTATACATCCCTATCGCCGCGTTTTTGCCGCCTCTTTCCCCCTTCGCGACATAACTGGTCGCCTTGTGTCTTGTCTTCGGTGGTGGCTGTGTGTAAGGGTACAAGCCGGGGGGGGGGCAGACTAGCGCGGATAAAGAACGCCTGTGTTAATGGGACGCAAGAAAGCTCCCAACAGCCCCCAGCGCCGCTCCGCTGTGAACTGTGGTGTCACACCAGCCGGCTGGAACTTCTCCTTAACCACGCTGATTAATTCCCCCTCCCCGCCTCGCGAGAAAACCACTTTTTGTTCGTGCGTGTCTCCACGCTAGAGTACGCTCCGCCCCATCGACGAAATGCTGCAGTGTTTACAATCTCGTAAGCCTTCCATTAAAAAATTCTGTAGTAATGACTGTTCGCCGTTAATTAAGCACTTTTGAAAGCCACCTCTGAAAAATGGCGCTGCCCCTACCTGCAATTTTTTAACGGGTCTACCGACTGGCATACGTCCAATAAAGTTGGCAACGACGGAAGGAAAGTAGTTCCACGTCTTAACACTGAATTTAAAAGTGTTGGGTAAACATTTGTAAACACTGAAATAATTTATTTTGCTTTCTGATTTTTTTAATACATGTAAGTGTAAAAATTCCCTAAATTGTGAAAATTTACTTTTCTAATAATTTCACAGTTTCACTTGACCGACACTTTAATGAAGTGATCAGGCCCACGGTAATGTTAATTTTGCATGTTGTGGAAAAGTACACTCGGCACACAAGTATAGAGGNGTGATCAGGCCCACGGTAATGTTAATTTTGCATGTTGTGGAAAAGTACACTCGGCACACAAGTATAGAGGTATCAGGCAAGGCTTTCAAAAGTACTCTGTTTATTGACCGCCTATACCCAACAATTTACCCTCCATGTTGTTGCAGATGTAAATTTAGCAGAGTATATGTAGGGATGGTTCTTGTAAATTAAACACTGTAAAAACGCCCAACGTGTTTTGAAGAATTTTAAATAATAGTTCTAATATAAGCGGTTGAAAAAAATTAGAAATATTTTTGTTTTAAAACTAAGCAAACGTGAAACATCTGTAATGTACAACAAACGTCATTATTTTACAGCTTAAATATTTTTCTCAACCTGTAGATACCCGCATACAAATAAAATTTATAAGTTCCAGGTGCCCTACGTAAATATGAAGTTTAGATCATCTGGGGAGACGGTATCTTCAGCTTCTCTTTCAGACAGACTAAGTTGAACCCCAAATATTTGCATTCGTAGATTTTAAAATACACGAAATATTAATTAAAAATATAATGTTACTGTACAACAAAAAATGTTAATAATATTTAAATAACATAGCTTTCCTTGTGGATAGTGTGTATTGATGTCCTTAGTAAGAGAAACATTGCTGCGAAACTGGTGAAAATTTCGACTTCAACGTTTAGCACAAAAAATCATTTCGGTAGTGTATCAGTTTGCTTCGTAGCTAAAGTGCCACGATTTGAGATTTTTTTTTCCCTTTCAGTTGGAAACTTAATGCCTGGAGATGGTGACCTTTGCGGTGTTGGATAGTGTTGTTTTATGTAAGGTGGAGGCAGAAAGGAAATTGCTGCTGGGTTCGTGNTGGTGACCTTTGCGGTGTTGGATAGTGTTGTTTTATGTAAGGTGGAGGCAGAAAGGAAATTGCTGCTGGGTTCGTGTCGGAACGGGAGGGGGTAGGTGGTGTTAAGGGCCGAGAAGGTGGGAGTGGGGGGTCTGTGGGCAGAGTTGGTGACTCAATCGATAAGCAGCATTACGTCATGGGGGCTTCAAGCCTGGCTGGTCGCTTCCGCCCGTGGGTGTGCATGTGTGTCTGCCTCGTTGTAATGACGAAGTGAAGGGGGGGGNGGTGTCACACCAGCCGGCTGGAACTTCTCCTTAACCACGCTGATTAATTCCCCCTCCTCGCCTCGCGAGAAAACCACTTTTTGTTCGTGCGTGTCTCCACGCTAGAGTACGCTCCGCCCCATCGACCAAATGCTGCAGTGTTTACAATCTCGTGAGCCTTCCATTAAAAAACCCTGTAGTAATGACTGTTCGCCGTTAATTAAGCACTTTTGAAAGCAACCTCTGAAAACTGGCGCTGCCCCTACCTGCAATTTTTTAACGGGCCTACCAACCGGCATACGTCCAATAAAGTTGGCAACGACGGAAGAAAAGTAGTTCCACATCTTAACACTGAATTTAAAAGTGTTGGGTAAACATTTGTAAATACTGAAATAATTTATTCTGCTTTCTGATTTTTTTAATACATGTAAGTGTAAAAATTCCCTAAATTGTGAAATATTTACTTTTCTAATAATTTCACAGTTTCACTTGACCGACACTTAAATGAAGTGATCAGGCCCACGGTAATGTTAATTTTGCATGTTGTGGAAAAGTACACTCGGCACACAAGTATAGAGGTATCAAGCAAGGCTTTCAAAAGTACTCTGTTTACTGACCGCCTATACCCAACAATTTACCCTCCATGTTGTCGCAGATGTAAATTTAGCAGAGTATATGTAGGAAAAGTTCTTGTAAATTAAACACTGTAAAAACGCCCAACGTGTTTTGAAGAATTTTAAATAATAGTTCTAATATGAGCAGTTGAAAAAAAATCAGAAATATTTTTGTTTTAAAACTAAGCAAACGTGAAACATCTGTAATGTACAACAAACGTCATTATTTTACAGCTTAAATATTTTTCTCAACCTGTAGATACCCTCATACAAATAAAATGTATAAGTTCCAGGTGCCCTACGTAAAGATGAAGTTTAGATCATCTGGGGAGACGGTATCTTCAGCTTCTCTTTCAGACAGACTAAGTTGAACCCCAAATATTTGCATTCGTAGATTTTAAAATACACGAAATATTAATTAAAAATATAATGTTACGGTACAACAAAAAATGTTAATAATATTTAAATAACATCGCTTTCCTTGTGGATAGTGTGTATTGATGTCCTTAGTAAGAGAAACATTGCTGCGAAACTGGTGAAAATTTCGACTTCAACGTTTAGCACAAAAAATCATTTCGGTAGTGTATCAGTTTGCTTCGTAGCTAAAGTGCCACGATTTGAGAATTTTTTTTTCCCCTTTCAGTTGGAAACTTAATGCCTGGAGGTGGTGACCTTTGCGGTGTTGGATAGTGTTGTTTTATGTAAGGTGGAGGCAGAAAGGAAATTGCTGCTGGGTTCGTGTCGGAACGGGAGGGGGTAGGTGGTGTTAAGGGCCGAGAAGGTGGGAGTGGGGGGTCTGTGGGCAGAGTTGGTGACTCAATCGATAAGCAGCATTACGTCATGGGGGCTTCAAGCCTGGCTGGTCGCTTCCGCCCGTGGGTGTGCATGTGTGTCTGCCTCGTTGTAATGACGAAGTGAAGGGGGGGGGGGAAGAGGTGTCACCCAGGCGGCTGCCAAGTGAAGGGAGGACGTAAGCAAACAAGTCCAGTCCGGCTGCAGTAGTGCTTGATGGCGGCACAGCACAAAATACACCGGTCGATGAAAACAAACACAACTTTCACGACCGCCTTCCAGACTACCAACCACCACCCCCTCATCATAAACCAAATGAACTAGGTCAGTCAACGCTACTCGTGTGACGCTACAGTCCTTGTAGGTTAAGTACTTCCTCGATTTGGAAAAGAAAATCCCACAATTCTCCTCACGTGGGATGCCTCTTCCATACAGATCACCATTCCTACTGTTTGAATAAACCATCTCTCACGTCACCATATCACGTGCACAACTCCACGCACAATAATTTTTTTTTTACGTAGCTTGCACTCGCAATCAGCACATTTCACCCCTCCTGCTGTGGGAAACCATTTATCTTGTAAAATGTAAATTGCACCAACTCGTAAATGGCTTGCTACAGCCCGCATTGATCTCCCCAGGCATTGCCGTCTAATTATAAAAGAAGGGCAATGGCAAGATTTATACTCGCCAAGCCCATGAATGAGCTAAAGCCACCTGGAGACATCGCTACTCGCTGCAACAGCGTGGCAAATGGCATTAGGATGGCTGGAAGATGTAGTGTCTGTTAATTACGTAATCACCGTCAAGTTAGACCAAGAGCAGCGCACTCACTAGGCGTACTGAAGAAAATATCAGCGCTGCGTAGCGTCCATACATTATTGCGCAGACTTGAAAACACAACGAGTTGACATCAAGAATGTTCAAAATTCATCTCCTTAACAACACATGGCGCATTTCTCAGTTTATAATGCGACAGAGATGACAGACAAGAGCTACATGACAGCGCGCCAAATCATGCGCCACCTGTGTGCTGTCTAATATTTTCGGTGCACTTAAATTATTTTTATTTTCGACATTTTCTCTTTTTCTACATTAATCACTTGGGTGAGACTTTCCTGATCTCGAGCAGTGCCTCACCAATGAGCATTTCAAACATTTATCAACACTGATTGTACGTATGATAAGTTAGTGTCAAGGAGGGCTATATGACCCTAGAAATAATCTTCCGATAGACAAGCCCTTCATGACATAAAAAAAAGCGATTAAACTCATTAAAAAGGCAAAATGTTTATTTTAAAGATGTCTCGACACCGCAAATTGACCACTGGTACCACGAATATTTAACGCAACAGTTAACGTGCAACAAGCAATAAGTTAACGTTAGCCGGGTCGAGCAAGGCACGTGTATCTCAACGAGAGCTATAGTCCATTCACGGTTACTTCCAACTTTTCTGAAGCCCTGCTAAAGTTCTACTTCCAGGATATTCCTCCGCCCCATACAAACAAAGCTTAACCAAGTCTAGACAATTACAACAAAGAGACAACGCGACGCATTCGTGCACACCCCGTACAATAATATTTTGTATAAGAAACTATTTCTTACTGCGCATTATCAACACACACATTTTCTCCCTGTTATAATTCATATTAATTAAAAAAGAAATATAATTTATAAATATAATATAAGGTAAAGTTCAATTTAACCCAAAATAAGGTACTTTTATGTTAACGCAAGTATAAAATATATAATGCGTGCGCTACATTACGTATTTAGTAAACAAGCACAACACGCATGGGGTGTTTTTTCAAGGTTTGATATAAAAAGTGTGAAGAAACAGTGAATAGACAATAGTACGCTGGTCTCATATAAACTTAAATTTATGTTCGCGTAATTAGTTAATTGTAACAACTTTTGCCGTTGAAATAGTACGCAAATGGTAACATTTACCTGAAATTAAAGGCACTACGCATTAAGAAAAATGTTTTGTGGAATCAAACGAAGTTTCTTTTTGGTGCAACCGGACTGTTTGTACAGGGGAAATGAAATATTTCGTTTCAAACACGAAACTATTTGTTTGTTTTTATTTGGTTACCTCAAACTAAGATTTGGTTGGTGCAACCAAATATTTGTTTGGCTCTACGTACATGGACCTTTTTAATGCATGGCAATAGTACTTTTAAGTAATATCTAGAAGTTATAAAGTATTACCGTAGCTATAGTCTCTGAGAAAATTTCCTTGAATACTTATTGTTTAAAACAATTGTCTTAAAAAAAAAGATTTAATTAGAAAGATTTCCTCAACATTCATTCCCGCTTGGGATAGGCAGTGAGTGACCTTAGGGAAAGCTTACCCCGCCATACTGGATACTCAGTTTTTCTAGATAGTTTACACTTTTAAAAAACAAAAATTTGTAAATACGCCTTTACCCAACTAGCTATTGACCTCACACTGCAGTTCAGACACGGCTGAACTACGAACTCGTGTTTGTGTCACGATATTGTTTTTTCAAAATTTCGGCAGAATTAATATTTTGACGTAATTATGAGCTGGTAGTTGCCTTGTCTGTACTGCACTAAGGTCAATAGCTAGATAAGTATAAGTATAGTAGTACTTTAAGAATGTTATTTTCTTAAATTATAAACATGTTAAAAAAACAATTCAATACCGCAGGGGAAGGTACTCATTACGGAGGATGAAACCCTGCCACGTAGGGTTTATGCAATTTTCACCGTATTTGCATTACAAATTTAATATTTTATTATGGGCATTGAGAAGGCATAGGGCATTGCTTTGNGCAATTTTCACCGTATTTGCATTACAAATTTAATATTTTATTATGGGCATTGAGAAGGCATAGGGCATTGCTTTGTAAATGTTCTATAACATGTATTGGTAGACTATTGTTGCCAGAATAATTCCTGTAACCGCCACAAGAAAGGATTACTTATTTATTGTCGGTAGTCACTAGTCAAAGGCTAATAAACGCGGTAGAATTGTAATAGTTTGATAAAGCTTTATAAAGCATTATTAATGGCATGTCGTGCGAAAAATTTCGTTAAACATTCGTAAGTGTAAATTATGGCAAAATTGGTGAAAATCCAATATGCGGGTGGCGATGACTTTGCAGTGACGAGATGTGGTTCCCACACGCCAGTCAGAGAGACTTGGGTGTCCCCAGCTCCCACCCACCGCCCTACGTCGCCGCCTGTGACGGCGAGAGGAACCAGGAAGTGACTTGCTAAACGCGGCGGGGGCACACCCACACTCCGCTGCCCACGTAATCACCATCATTCGCCTTCCGCCCTGCTTCCTGCAGCGCCGTNGGCGGGGGCACACCCACACTCCGCTGCCCACGTAATCACCATCATTCGCCTTCCGCCCTGCTTCCTGCAGCGCCGTAAAAATAAAGGCCGCAAAAAAAAAAACTCGCTGGGGGCGGGCGAGTGTGAGAGTCTAGCACACACCTCCCTTGCCCCCTCCACAGTTTACAACCTACTTAACGGACGTTCAAGAGTAGGAAATTATTTCTACATTTTTAACCGCACCATAAACTTCTTCGTTGTGGCATGAAATAATTGTCTCAAAAAGTATCACAATGATGGGAAATTAATATTCTAAAACCAAGGAAAGGGGCTTTAAAATATTTTCATTCATAACTTTTTTTTCGTACATACCTCAAGATTCAACAAAATCAGCACGTAAGGCTACAGCTTAAAATGGTAATCCAAGACATCAGAATGTCTGAAGTATATTCGGTTCTGCCGTATTTCAATTCTTATTTTTAAGATCGAAATTAAAGTCAAAATTGTTAAAGTCAAACTTTTACCGCATGTAAATTAAGTGTTAGATTTCAAAGAAATTGTAATGTGCCACTCCTGAGACATCAAGAAAGATTTTAACAGGAACCAAACTTCATGGCAAAATAACTCTTTGAAATCTGTTCGATTTTAAGTCCTAAGTTCAAATACATACATTTAGGCTTTAAAAAAACACTATAGATATTATTTTCAAGTAATGTATAATTAATTTTTTATTGATATCACGTCACGAAATCATAAAATATACTAATTATCCAGACAAAAATTTGGCCCATGTGCAACCTCCAATAAGAATACGACGCTTCGTCAGCTTATTCACGACTAAGAAAGTAAGTTCGCGCTCTTAGTACTTCTGAAATCTTTCAAAGTCAAAATACGTTTTCTACTTCTAAAGCTCACAAGTTACGGGAGTTACCACTCAATGACAATGTCCTTTCAACATCGTCACGGGGTATGTTACAATAACGAAACGGCTACAGCATAGTTTGCAAGTGTCTTTTCAAAGTGCCTGGTAGCAATTGGGAAACTGGGTTTTTCCAGTGTACTGCTCTGTTTACGGCAATGCTTATGTCCCTGTTTCGATTCAGTGAATGTTTTCTCAAATTAAAACAAATTCCGTGCAGTTTAATAAANCGGCAATGCTTATGTCCCTGTTTCGATTCAGTGAATGTTTTCTCAAATTAAAACAAATTCCGTGCAGTTTAATAAAATTATTTTATTCCTTATTGCAGACAGAACGAATGCCCTTAACAAAGTATAGAAATGAGTGGTGAAACTGGATATCTAGCTGTTATGTTCATTGTATAATATTAATTATGTAAATACTTCATTACCGTCATGCGGCACTTAAACGTATACTACCAACATTTAAGAAGTTTGCATTACACACAACCCCCGGGTAAACAAGGTTCATATTCGTCGCTTAAGTCGCGATATGCGAAAACTGCATCTAAGACGTCGGTCCAGACGCGTCTGGATGCTGCAACTACTCGTGCAAAGAACGTCCATTTCCCTTCATTGATTTGTAGTTGTAACACAAACATGGTAGTGAATAGCTGAATTTCTGCTACAAAAATTGCATTGAGCAAAATAAGAAAGTTTTATTTTACCAGATTGTTGCGTAACCTCGTCCATTATTTTAAAATTATGCCATATTCGGTAGTTAAATACTTGGATTTAAGTGGCTAACGAAACGTATATATTAGGATGCACGTAATAGAATTAATAAATAAGTAAATAACTGTAAATGAATAAAATTACAATGACAAATTGTGGAATGTGAGAATACTGCATTCAAACGTTTCTAACGTATGAACATCAATTTACTTATTTATTTACGTTAACACTGTCTTGGAACTACAGTGACAGAATGTGTTATGCACGCTACAACTTTCCTCGACAAATAGTGCCGAATGAGGTGGTGCAGTGGTCATTTTCCAGACTCGTATTCCCGAGGACCTGGATTCACTTCCCGGTCTGCTCATCCTGATTTATGTTTATCATTTTCCCGAAATATCTCTAGGTGAATGTTGAGATGGTTCCTTACTATAGAACAGGGAGGATTCCTTTACCGTTCCTGCTCCTCTGAGAAACTTNCATTTTCCCGAAATATCTCTAGGTGAATGTTGAGATGGTTCCTTACTATAGAACAGGGAGGATTCCTTTACCGTTCCTGCTCCTCTGAGAAACTTGCTCCATCTGTGATGACGTCGCTGCCGAAGAGACGGTAAGCCCTACCTACCTTGACAAATTAACAGTGTTCCAATTGAACCACTGCTAATTCCTTTATGCCTATGTTGTCAGTTGTAAGACGGCCTTGGTTTGCAGGCGACGTGTTGCGTCTCGACAGGAGACAAACCGGTGCGGCGAAGAGCACGGATATGGCAACCCAGGGAGCGAGTGCGTGAGTAACGATGTGGGTCATTGGCTGGCGCGGTACATGGAGGTACCTGTATTACACGCCACCCAATAAAACAAGGGCAGGTGGCGTCGCCCCGCAGCCGGAGCGCTCGCTCGTTAGCGCTAAATTAATTAGCCGCGCGACGCCGCTTCCGACAACCTAGTCAACCACGCGTCTTGACCTTCCACCCGCGAACCTCCCGCCGTCCTTCCCTCTTCTTAGCTGTAGTCTGTTCGCGGTAGCTCCAAACTTTTTAGAACAAAACTTTCAAAAATTACCACATGCATGAGGTATTTGGTTGTTTACTAAATGCCATGCGTCACAAGCGATTTATACTTTTGTTAGTATAAAGCTATCTTATTTTTGGTTAAACTGAACTCTTACTAATATTTATCTATAAATTTNATTTATACTTTTGTTAGTATAAAGCTATCTTATTTTTGGTTAAACTGAACTCTTACTAATATTTATCTATAAATTTATAAAAAATACGAAAAAAAAAACAGAGAAAAAAAGGGTGCGTTGATAACTTCTAGCAAGAAAAAGTTTTCATGCTAAATATTATTATACTNAAAAAAAACAGAGAAAAAAAGGGTGCGTTGATAACTTCTAGCAAGAAAAAGTTTTCATGCTAAATATTATTATACTGAGTGCTCAAAAATGCGGTGTGCTGTCCTTTTGGTATAATTTTCTAGATTTGGTTTTGCACGACGCGGATAAATAGCCTGGAAGTACAACGTTAGCATGGCTTCAGAATAGTTTGAAGTAACCATGAATGGACTCATAAGGATTATTCTACTCAGGTTGGGAAGCTCAATGCTAATACTTTCGTAACTAAACATTTTCGCTACCAGGTAGCACTGATGTTGCATATGTCCCGGATTTCCTTCACTTCTCATGAAAACAAAATAATTTCATTACATATATAATGTTATATAGTGTTAGAACCTACATACCTTATGGACGTTGTTATCCGCACACTCGAGTGAAAAATTAATGAGCTATGTCCGCATGTTGTTAAATATTTTTAGCGGTAAACTGGATTTAGAAGAACTTTGTATTATACAATTACTTTAATGAAATGTGGCAACAGAACCAAAAATTCCTTTTGATCAGAGCTATATTCATTTCGCTCTTAACCTCGTTACTTTTTTCATCAATATAAGCATGTTTATAGACTATTCATGGTAAAGTGAGCACTTTTGAAGGCCCTCTCATTTGGAATATAGTCAATAAATATATTTTATTTCAGCCTTAGACGTTAACTTCCAAGTGCGGTGGAATATAAACACTGTGGTTATTACTTATATGGTAATATTTAGGATAAGAAATGGATAAAAAANTTCCAAGTGCGGTGGAATATAAACACTGTGGTTATTACTTATATGGTAATATTTAGGATAAGAAATGGATAAAAATTGGTAGAAAGAAAAGAGAAATTAGGGCCTCAAAAGTGCTCACTTTACCGTGAACAGCTTATATGAACGTTCACTGCCAATCACAATAAAATTTCTTCTGTTTACTCTGGCAAACTTCATTCGAAGACGTGAATAATAGTTATAAAATTTAGTTAATGTTTAACATTTTGGCACGGGCATGTTTATATCACAATCCGAGACAAAAACTAAATTTTACACACAAAATATAGAGCGGAGTGGAGAGAATTGTGCGGCCTAACATCGGGGTCTTNTTCCAAGTGCGGTGGAATATAAACACTGTGGTTATTACTTATATGGTAATATTTAGGATAAGAAATGGATAAAAAATGGTAGAAAGAAAAGAGAAATTAGGGCCTCAAAAGTGCTCACTTTACCGTGAACAGCTTATATGAACGTTCACTGCCAATCACAATAAAATTGCTTCTGTTTACTCTGGCAAACTTCATTCGAAGACGTGAATAATAGTTATAAAATTTAGTTAATGGCACGGGCATGTTTATATCACAATGCGAGACAAAAACTAAATTTTACACACAAAATATAGAGCGGAGTGGAGAGAATTGTGCGGCCTAACATCGGGGTCTTCAGAGCTCATGAGGGTGAAGCTAGGTGGATAAAAAACAGCGCCAGAATGCAAGGGCGGCGGAAACGGGAAACCCCTAAGAAAACCCGCTGACCAGCGGCATCGTCTGGCACGATTCCCACGTGTGAAAATACGGGAGTAGTCCCGCGGCCTTACGACAGTATAGAATTTCCAAATTTACCGTTAACTTGAAAGATACCTAATTTGGAACAACAGCGCACCTCGAGGCGCAAATTGTCGCTACGCCAAACTCTGCCATAATGTGGTCCTATTGCCAACCTGAGTATAACAACCCTTAGCTTGGACGGGCACACCGCTCAGCTGTTGCGAGATGGGCAGAGGGTCCTTGGTGACCGCCGCCTGAGACGCCGGCAGCCGACAGTCCTTCGAGGTCATCGTCACTACAGCTGACGTCATTCTGCAACCCGCTTGCAACGCACGCTCCGCTACAGCGCCTGCTACGACTACCGGTACACTCGACTAGGAGGAGCCCTAATGCTACACATTTGCCCACTTACGGGCTACGGAAAGACCTCACAAGTGCGCGGATTGCACAAACATTACATTAAAATCAGTGTGAACTGCTAAATGCATTTTTAAGGGGTTGGATTTACTGGCAATATATTTTTATGCTGGTAACAATCGTATATAACATATCGTTTTCGATTGGAAATTTGCTCACTTATTGCCAAACGTTAGGGATAGGTATAAAATAGAAAAACCTTAAATAAGCAAAAATAATTGGCTTAGAATTAACAAAATAATATAATATACAAATTTATAATGAAATGTTTATATGTTTAATAAATAAACAATGAAAACCCAGACAAGGGTGGTTACGAAAACGAAATTATGTTGGGATTAAAACAACGGGTTTGGTCTAACTGTGNAATGAAAACCCAGACAAGGGTGGTTACGAAAACGAAATTATGTTGGGATTAAAACAACGGGTTTGGTCTAACTGTGTTGTTGGGAGTTCTACATAACACAATTATATAAATATCTACAACTTTATTTTTTGCACATGTACTGATCTTGTGGTTTCTACGCGTTCTCATCCGAAAAACCACAAAAAAGGTTTAATCGAAAAAAATTGCTGTATATGATGGTTTTGTTATATACTGTAAATGCATATATATATATATATATATATACACACACACATACATATAGCAAATAACAGAAACTCCAAGCAACTATTTTCAGTTATTCAAATTCTTTTCTTTATTATATGTTTGGAAAATTCGCGCGCTGCGAGATATTTCCTTAGCCCTTAAATAGCGAAGCACAATCGGGTCACGCAAAACAGGAGACGGTAATAAAAAAAGAAAAATAAATATGGATCCTTATTGGGCGCTTGCATATATTACTCATATTTAAAATGGTAATATAGCTGTAAACTGGAATAGTTTTATTAAATTGGACATAATTTCAACATACCAAAATGTTTATTTGATTTGTAATAGTTTGCGTGATATGACTTCCAGGCATGAAAGTATGGTTTCAAACGCATTTAAAAGAAAAATAATAGAACTAATAAAATTCCTGTAGTGCACTCCAAGTTCTGAAACGGTGGTAGAACTGGCAAGCTAACAAGAAATATGTGACAGCATAAAAAGCAGGTTTAATGAGTGAGTACACCTGTTATGTACCAGCTGGAATGGCAAGATCTTGCATAAACGAGTACGGCATATAATACTGCGTGATATCGCCACTGGTCAATACACTAGAGATGAATGTAGATTTATAAGAACCGTTGGCAGCCAAAGAGAAGGGCAGAGTATCAAGCGTGCGAGACAGCCTGTCACAAAAGTGAATTTTGCAAATAAGTAATTGAAAAAAAAACACCGGTGATCATTTACGATTTCTTGTTCTCGTGTCCGTGGCACAGATGCATTACAGTATATAGAAATGGTCATTATAGAGTCCGCGATGTTTTTTTCACGACTTGTACTGTTCACGCACTATCCTCGTTCCCTCGCCAAGTGCACGCAATATGACGATTATGAGTACATCTGGACAATCTCTTTGCAGAGCCAAGGGAACAACTGTATCAGCCGTCACTGTCCTGCGGTGCAATTCTGCACGTGAAGATGCGAGTCCCTCAGCCGGCACTGAACGCTACTTACTTATTTAGCAGTTTTTCATTAACAGTCACCCCCCCTTCTCCCCCAATCAAGAATCCATTATTGAACACGAGACATCCTGAACGGCGGAATACAATAGTAAAGATTTTAAAGCATGATAAGTGGTGTTAACACATATTATTTAATACTTTCTCCCAGAACACTGCGAGGATCAAAAACTCTTTAGTCAAAAGTCTCTGAATTTCATAATTCATCTGCGCAAAACTTTTACAGCTGAACGCGAATTTCCGTGCGAAATGTATAAAAATAGGTATATTGGGTAAAACTATGCGAGCAGACTAGCTCTAAAATCATTCCACAATAAACGGATGGTTGAGGAGAGTACAAATGGTATTCACTCCTCCGGCCTTTCAATTAAACAAAAAAAAAANTCCACAATAAACGGATGGTTGAGGAGAGTACAAATGGTATTCACTCCTCCGGCCTTTCAATTAAACAAAAAAAAAATGCAAAACACATTAAATATATTTTTAATTAAATACATTATTTTCCATTGTCTCTTGGCTGATAGCGANAAAAAAAAATGCAAAACACATTAAATATATTTTTAATTAAATACATTATTTTCCATTGTCTCTTGGCTGATAGCGATGTAGGTAAAAAATAGTGGTGGACGTGTGAGCTCATGTAGACAGGGTGGATGTGTGTAGATAATGCAACTCCACTGGTTAGGTGGCGACGCGGCGAGTGGGCGCAGCATACCCGCGGCCTCGTCGACTGCCCGAGGCTAGTAGTCCCAACCTCACAACTGGAGACACTGATATGCACGTCTTGTACGCCACTTCGCTTGTTGAGACGCAGTCAAGACTCTCTCAGGGTGTAAACTAGGTGCCTTGTGACGAACTAGTAACACCATACCATGTCCACAATTATGAAGGAAATCCTCCTAGGTATTCCCCGAGTACGGCTGCCGAACACTCAGATATAACATCCATGAAAGAAAGCTTATTTAGTACGTGATTACTTGCGAATGATTTTATCTTACACTCGGGGACGAGAAGAATTCGCGAATACATCATCTGGCAGACTACACTTCCACTCAATAACTTTAGGAGTCCTTATGACACTTTTTAGTCTCAACAATAAGTGTACTACAAGAACCAAGGTCATTATGTGCAAGGTAGTCAAAAATGAAAATATCAACTCTCAAGAAAACTATAAACCAAAGAGAACGATACAAGATGTAGTTAAGAGATTTGAGAGTTTACACCTGTTGGCTTCTCGTGTTTTTCCACTCGCTGTAGCTGAAAGCAATAATTAGACAATCGTGAAATAGAGGTGTTGTTTGTGAAACGCCCAACACCACCAGCTCGTATCCTTGAGCCCGGACCTCCCGTAAGAAGTGGGTCAGCATTCCTCAGATGGCCACAGCTAGCCACATCATTTCCGCGTACCATGTAGCGTGGCTATTAAGACGCCGCTTTGTAAGACCCGGCGTGTAAGTCCGAGAGGGCAGAGACGGCGAAACCAGATATATTGCTCGCTATGCAAAGTGCAGTTTCTCTCCCCTCCACCCTCCTCAAACCCAGCCTGCTGCTCTGCTCCCCTCTTTCACCCGCTCGTTTTATAATCACCAGCCATCACGCGATGAACTGCAAGCAGGTGCCATTGTTTCACTTCATAGACAGGTACATTCTAAAAATGACTTAAGAGTGCAAAGCCCGGTTTCGTCATAGCTTAAGTGAATGAGTGAAGAGATTTGGGTGGCTTTTAACATCGAGGTATTGAGAGCCGATGAAGGTGAAGCGAGGTGTATACGGAGCAGCACCGGAATGTAAAAACGGGGAAAATGGGAGGTCCTCAAGAAAGTCTGTCGACCAGCAGCATTGTCCGGCATGATTCCCACATGCGAAAATCCGGTGGCGACCCCACCGGGATTCGAACCAGGTTCGCCTACGTGGGAGGCGAGTAGGTCATAGTTCGAATTTTGGTATGAAACGAGCCTCCCAGTTATCAGAGTCAAATGAACAATTCCGCCGTTGTTGCTCTATCTTTGGCTATTCGGCCACGCCGGCTCTAAAGACCTTGCAGTTGAGCGCCGACTAAAACATTGTAACTCAACTCGTACAGGGGCTGTGGTGGTATAGTAATCAGACTACTCGACTACCACCAAGGCGAACCGGGTTCGATTCCCGGCGGGGTCGCTCCTGGATTTTCGCCCGTGGGAATCGCGCCAGACGATGCCGCTGACCAGCGGGTTCTCTCGGTTTTCTCCCGTTTCCCCCGCCCTTGCATTCCAGGGCTGTCCCACATGCCTCACTTCATCATCATCGGCTCTCAAGACCTCGAAGTTAAGGCTCTCAAGACCTCGAAGTTAAGAGCCGTACATATCACTCCACTCACTCTACACAACTCGTAGATAACAGTAAAAACTGAGTAACATAAATAAAATCTTGTTTATAACCATTTGAGAGTACCACTCGACTGAGGTACGAGACAACGTTAAGTTAACATGACGAAGAAGAGAAGTTGGGTAGGCTTTTGAAAAGTGTTGGAGGCGACGGACGAGCTGTATAATTACTTTGTACGAGTGAGAGCAGAAAAATTAAACAGTCTAGCATTGCCGGGGGGTGCGGAGGTAGCAAGGCGATTGCCGCTAACAGGATCTTGCAGAGGGAAGCCCTGTAGCTGATGCGCTGCGCGGCTTGCACGGACAACTTCACTAAGCGCGTCAGGCCACATCGCGCGGAAGACTCCGCCCCGACCCAACATACTTGCACAATTAACTACGTTTCTGAGGGGAACTTTGTACCCGGCTCGCCTGCCGGGCCGTGCACACGCTCGCGTGAATAAATAATAAAACAGCTAGCGGATATATTTCCTCGCAGGACTACCGTTCACCACCCGCGCTCTAGAAAGGCTGGCTAGCCTGAGAGGACAGCCGATGACAGGAGAACCAGTGCTTGTAACATGGGCCGCGGTAACGCAACTGATATAATCATATTTGTTTTACACTCATACGGCAACCACGTCCGATCACCTACGCGAACAGAATTAGTTTCAGTGGTTATATTTATACAGCCAAATGCAAACACCAAAGGAAATCATAACCAAAAAACACTCTTCCGTAACCATTCATAATCGCTTTCGACACCCAAGAATGATGAAGATTATTTAATTATAATACAACTTACTTTATTTCGATATTAACAGATATTGCTTTTCAATCAGGATTTACATTTATTTCAACGAATGCAGAAACCCCCTTCCCACACACGCATTTTCGGCCACCATAGTAACACTATTTACTTCATAGCAGTCAATCAGAGTTCAACATAGAAAAAAAGTTGTTTCGATACACTTTCACATGCAGATTATTTTGAACAAGAAGTGATAGCGATCAGAATAAGTTCGGAGCCAATGTAACCGTGCAGAGCTAATCGAGATGTGTCCCCGGGGGACAACCCCCCCCCCCCCTTCACAGCCGTAATAATTGCGCACGCAAGAGTCGAGCAGCGATATTCTGGTCGGCGATCAACATCCAAGTCCTGAGCACCGGTAAAAGTGAGGCGAATGCTACGACGGGGTAAAACGGGAGTACCCCGAGAAAAGCCACTGGCGAACGGCAACGCCCACCACGTTTACCGCATGCGAAAATATGGGCTACCTTGCCGGGAATCAAACCCGGTTCACCTTGATCGGAGGCGAGTAGTCAAACTGCTACACCATCGCAGTCCTTACGTGCAGGAAAAATTAATCTTCTCATTTGAGCACAAGAAAGAGGTAAAGTGATCACGTTTACGCTCCATTATAAAAAAAGCACAAACGAAAGAAAAAATTATGCAAGTTGAGTTCCTAACCGAAATAGTAACATAATCTACTANGCAGGAAAAATTAATCTTCTCATTTGAGCACAAGAAAGAGGTAAAGTGATCACGTTTACGCTCCATTATAAAAAAAAAGCACAAACGAAAGAAAAAATATGGTAATTATAGTTAACCTTATATTGGCATAACCATTCGCGGTTGACTCGAGAAACTGGAATCCAAAACTACGATTATGCACTTTTGTAAAATATTATGTTAAACGGTATCTTGCCAGTGATATAATTATTCTATAAGCAATATAAACATTTGTTAATTATTCATTACAAAACAAGAACAGCTTTTTTTTTTTGTAACCGGCCGTCAGATGAATTCTTGCCAGATAAAGACTCAAGGACGACATGTCTGGCGTTGTTTATTAAAAAGCGTTCGTCAAAATTCTATCACTTCAGCCTCATTTTGTGTTCTGCACGTCGGCGGTGCATACGTAATCTTCAACGCCGAAGGAGTTGACAATGGTGGAGGTGGAGGGGGAGGGGGGTTCCCCTTCACAACTTCCAAAAGAATCAAGATTTCTCGCTTGTAATCTTCTACCGTGATTATTAATTCTTTGGGAAATACTGGAGAAAAAAAGTCTAGCCTAAAGGTAGCCAAAGCGGCAGCCTTACATTGTTTTGTCGGCAGACGCTGCCGAGCTTTGAAAAGTGATTCTCGTACTGGCGGCACCACGGTAGTTTTCAGCCTCGGCTAATGTAATACAGCTACAGCTCTTAAAGTTGTCGTTCCACACGTTAATGTGCTGTTATGGTACAATATGTCTGCGATTAGTGAGTATGGTCGCAAAACATTATAGTCAATGGCCATGTTGTGCACCCCTGCAATAGTAACTTTCCGCACATGTTTCTCGTATGTGCACGAATTACTAGTCTGTTCAATGAATGTTATTCATTTAAAGCTAATTTTATTCGCTTCTTACTCATTAAAAATATTTATAGTTTTATGATAGTCTTATGGCTTGTGTGGCAATATTTTCTTTTTCAGGGAGTTGGCATAATGGATGTGGGGGGGGGGGCCACAGTGACAGTGTTTTTTCGGTGACTGTGTTATAGTATTGTTAGTGTCGGGTGTTAATAACGATGCCCAAAGTACTTAAGCATCTTATCGATCGCCAAGGTATCCGTCTCGCAAAAAAAGCGTGTCAGTATATCAGAACTTCCCCGTGCAGTGTTATTACTGCATATAAAGAATATTGCAGAAGAAACTTACAGCGAAATTATTCCGCGTTTCTGGAGCTGGTCCTTGGCCGGACACGCGGTAGCTACTGTTACTTCTACATTTACTGCTTCTGCTCGTGGCACCGTCGTGAGGCTGTGCAAGTAAATACGCAAGATAGCTATAGGCTATTTGCGGTAAAGTGAGCACTTTGTGAAGCTCCGACAACAAGCGTTAGGCGCTAATAAATGTATTTTATTGCAGCCTCAGACGTTAACTTTTGAGAGTAGTGAAATGTATACATTGTGTTTATTGGTGGAAAAATAGAAATTGGCTGAAAGTAAAAATTTAGCAGGGCCTTAAAAATTACTCACTTTACAGTGAATTTATATCATTCTGTTTCTGAGGCAGTCGGATATATTTGCCTCTTAGGTGCATAGAGAGAATATTGGCAGGGCGCGCATGCCAGCCGCGCAGTAACCATCTCTGTGTCGTAACAATGAAGAAAATGCTCAGGTAAAATTAGAGCGGCCTCCAACGGAGCACTTCACCCGACTGTAAATTCAGCAGAACTCATTTAAAAGTAGTACACGCGCTTTTAAAATAGGCAGAAAAGTACTATTTTGTTACATGTGAAATAAGAATGCGTATACAAGATGTTTTTGAATAACATGTCGAAATTCAAACCATAGCAAATATGGACTAATATAAACAAAACATGCTAGTAAGATAATTTTTTGAAAGGTCATCTGGTATTTTTTAATTTAAGTTGAAGTTAGGCAAAACAACGCAGGGAGCCCGCAGCTATACATACCTGTTTGCGTAACAAGTTATAATACCACGAAGGCGAACGGAATTGACGCGCCATGCGGAAAATAAAATGCAAACACTTCTGGCAGCCTTTACTACTCAATTGCTAATCTTTCATTGTTCTTGTGTACTAACAAGCAACCCAACCACTAGCGGCGTCCACGTTCTCGAGTTCATGTTGCCCATGTGGCGCTCTCCGCATGCCACATCAGTGACAGAAATGAGAGTTTACTGAAAAAATGTAATGTAAACAAACGGCATATCACTGTCTGAACAAGTTATTTTGACAGTGTTACGGCAATTTTTGAGCCAATGCTGAATGAATGCGCAGGAGACTTAACATCCGTGTACCTGATTTTTAGGCTTTGTGTTGATGTGCCAGATTGTAATGTGGTGTTGATGANGGGGGGGGGGAGGTTAGAGATGCGGGTAAGGTAAAAGGTAATGTTTGATTATTATATATATCGACGGCTTGAGATGGTTACTTGTCTGTCAGCATAGCCAGCGTTGCCAAAAGAATATGGAAGTGAATAAAAAATTACGTAAGTGTCGAGCCGGGACAATAATTTACAAAAAACGAGAACTTCTCTAATGGTTTTTTTATATAGCTCGTTTATGGTTAACTAAACACTTATAAAATCAATCTATGAAAAATAAATCCTTGCCCGTATTGCGTATGCTTTAACGTACGCACCAGCTGGCACACTAACAGTTAAGTTTCCAGTGAAGCACAAAAAGTATTTCAATGTCTTAACGTTATTTTTAAGTGGTGGTACTCGTATGTTTACAACAAGAAAAATTAGTGAATTTATGCTTATTTTATGCACGAAAGGGTGTGAATGGGAATATTTTCAATATATTTATGCTCTGAAAATTTCACACATGCTCCTGATCAACGCACGAATAAATTGAGAGGGCCCATGGCAACGTTGATTATACCATGTGGCGGAAGAACATAAAACGAGCAGAGAAGTAGATCCTAGCAGTGCTATCAAAAGTGCTTGCATATCCGTACACAGTCTTAAGAGTCAATAAGAGTATGACTTACGATTTTGAAATGCCCTCGGCGCTTGGTCGAAGGTAGTGTGGAAGGTTCTGGTATCATAGAAACTTGGTCGAACTAAGTCAGGCAATCACAGAAATAACGTTACATCTTATAAACAAGACACTGCGGAAGAAGACACGCTGTGTAAAAACAGATAGTTGTTGTTTGTAAAATAAAGATGAAACTGAAGAGAGTTAAAGCTACCACAAGTCAACATTAACATGCGTGAAACATGTCCGTCCTNGTAAAATAAAGATGAAACTGAAGAGAGTTAAAGCTACCACAAGTCAACATTAACATGCGTGAAACATGTCCGTCCTCCTCTTATTTTTAAACATATTTTCTACGCGTGCTTTTTAAGGGTGACTCAACAATATTTTAAGTCAACAGTTTCGTAGTTCTTATTGCTGCGGCATGAATGATTGGTCATGTCTCCCATGAGCCGCTTAATAACAAATGTTAAACGCCTCAAGGTCCCGTCAGGCTATAAGGAAGTATTGCGATGGCGATCGAACATAGCATAAGCAAGCTTCGCATGCGATGTCTTCTCACAATGTGAAGCAGTGACCATAGGGCTTTAACACAGCAATATGTTCAGAAACAATACAGCATTGTCGTTATAGTATAACATATTATTTTTTATAATTTATATTGTAAACCGAGGTATACTTACAGCTATTTTTGTTGACTTCCGACACTTTTCAACGACCACATTTATGTTTCAATAAGCACATTTAGGAACAGGCAACAAAATATCGACTTTTCATTTATTTCCTAAAAATAAAAGATTTACGTAGAAGTGTTTCATGGTGTTTTAAAAAATAGGCACAACTGGTTACAATGATGCCCATTTGACAACTATGCAGTGGGTGGTGTTGGGCGTAAGAGAGTATTGACTACAGACAACATAATCTGGTTGTGGTCACGAAACCTTGGGCAAGGCATATTTTGATATTTTTTGCTGTGACTACGCCTTTTTATTTTAACTGTTAATTGATCCCACGTCGCAGGTAAGCGTTGACATGCGGCGCTTTATGCATTCTCAGCACGCGTTATCACATTGTGTTACAATTACTAGGGCTGTTAAGGTGATGCATTCAAGTTTATAGTCTGACAGCTTTATTGAATCAACACGTGCCGATGGCAATTAAGGCAAAATAAAACATGCTTAATACCTATGTGTTTCAAGTTTATAAGCAATCGCCCTCATGAAAGGCCCCACTTCTCTTTTGTTTATCGTGTGTGTTTAAAAATGGATAAAATATTGCGAGTTATTAAGTTTTTTAATAACACGAGTAAAGCTAGCAGAAAAATATGTAAATTTGTAAAATAAGACCTTTTAATGTCATATATTGGCAGTTCTTGTCCAACAGCCCTTCAAAGTTATGGGTCCTCCTTTTACGTGGAACCATATTTTACTGACCCGCTACGTCAGACCTCTTCTTATCCCCTTTTTCTTCTCCTCGTCTTTACTCACGCCTTTTTCAACCTGATCCAGAAAAAAAAAACTTAATTTACAACAGCTAACCAGACAAGTGAAACAATTCATAAATATCTTGTTATTATAAAATTAGGTAGTATTTCAAATTCACGTAAATAATCCACTCTTCCCACATGACCAGCCAGCAATGGAGGACTTACTCGAGTGTACGCGGGAAAACTCCTTAAAATTTAATTATCGGCCGAGGTTAATGATGGCTAAGGGGAGTTTAACGTCGCAAGTCTGTCGGGAATCGCCCGCTAACAAATCGACGTCAAAAATTACACATAATTAGTTTAATTGAATCATTTCGGTGAGTAAATATTGAACAGCGCGAAGATTTATGAAGTGGCATATTGTGAAAATGATGTACAACATGAGTTGCGCCGGGAACACAGAACTCTCTGGCCGTGGAACATTAAACAATAATTAATAACGCAGCTTCCCTGTAATTATTAGGAATGCCCACGACAGTAGCGAGCACATTCATCTTGAGGGAAAACTGAGGCATTTCGAACATCTCGCCCGCCCCAGGATCGGATCACAGACGGGCAGCGTGCGATCTACAAATAAATTAATTGAAAACGACCTCAGCTTCGACGGGACGCAATATCGAAGAGCGGAGGTGGGGAGCGGGGAAAGTTAACGAAATACTTAATGGCCAGCCGGCAAAAAAAATAGGTTATTAAAAATACCAATTAACTGTAAGCGTGACCAATATTCTTGAACGGGAAACCGTCTGGGGAGAAGGGGAATGTACCGTGAGATGTTATCTGCAGCTCGCCGTCCCCTCGTAACAGGATTGCCCGAGCTATAAGCACTATATCACGTGACTTGGGTATACAAGGTTTGATACGCTGTCCACGGCTCCTGTAACCAGGTCCACTAAACGACGCACCGGGCCGAACGTCAAAGCAACCTGTCATAGGCGGACAGCAAGAAATTTGCTTATCTCTGGTGAACGAGATTACAACTGGATCTACAGAAAGATGCTATGCTAAAGTACAGATTCAGTAAGTACAATCCATTGCCAAATTTTAAAAATATACATTAAAAAATAACACAAATCGAACAAAGATGCCTTAAGCGTATTCGTGACGTCATCAGCTTCAGAAAGAAAAAATCTTGACAGTGTTTGGAAGAAATGCTAAAAAGAACAAGACAGCTAGGCCGTCGGCGAATGCGATTATAGGACAACACGGAAAAAAATTATTCGCTAATATAAATTACTGGAAAAATACATGTACCTGTACAGATACATGGCGTCGCACTGACTGTTGAATAATAATGCAAAAGTATGATATGTAAAGCATACGATGGTTTGTAGTTACCAGAAAACAAAACGTTTTTCACTACCACTGAAAAAAATATTTCGTAAATGTTTCCAAGAAATGTTTCGTACATTTACAAAACTTTCTAAAAATACAAGATAATTTGTTTAATTATTCTTTGTGACGTTACAAGAGTCGTATTTGTAATACATCAAGACTTTTTTGTAGTGACCGGATATCACAAGTCCAAGTTACAAACTACTACATTCTATGACATTTATTCCAGTTAAAACGAATTTATGTCTTTACGAATGGCATGCTATTGAATAATAACTATGCAATTGGGGGCCATTTTTCTTTTTAACGTCATTTAGAGTATAAGATACTAAATTGCCTTTTACTATACTTTTAAAACTCAGATACGGTCATGCTGTTATGTGTATTGTAACTGCCCTGTTATTGGTGTTACCAACCGAACAGGCTGCAATAATTAATGTGTGAGTTTGCAATGCTTGTAATTGTCATCCTGACGCAAAGATCATAAAACAATATATTCTACAATTATAAAACTCCATTTATGCAACTGTTCACTCTATATGTAACAAAGTCCTTCTGAAATGCAGTAATTGCCTAAATTACCAACCTCAATCTTTCCACAGAGGTAAGATTATTTTATTCCTGTCCGAGTAAATAAACGATAATCAAGCGACTAAAATAACAAGGAAGCGTGAAAAATGAAGGGGCCGCGTGGTATAGCATGAGCGTTATAACCTACAAGTAGCGGATGCAAATCTCGGTGGCTTAGTGTGTTTCTGTGTGAATACAATACGAAGTATTTCCCTCCTATATTATTTTTTCAATAAATTGTTTCTGAGAGCGTCATATAAATTTTGTTTCCACCCCTCGATAATGTTGGCTAAAATAAAAACCCTTCATTAAAAATATTTTTTTTACTAATAATTTTAAATAATTTTTTTTTAAATTTTAATTTTTACAAAAAATTATTTTGTAGCGCCACATTTTTTTAAACGACTTAAAAAAAAGTGTGTAAAAGTATAAAAACTTATTTTACAGGGCGTTCAAACTGATAATGTTCTGTAGACCACGTGAGGCTTATGTGAGCAATAAATAAACAGCCTTTTCTGATAGTGACACTTTACAATTTAATTTATAATAGCAGTACGTTAACTAATAATTGCCTTTTATATTACATAGCTTTTTTAAGCTGCTCTATTATGTTGCTGCAATAGGAAAATGAAGTTGTTTTATATATTTATAGGCACATGCACACAAAGAAAAAATATTGTTGTAGGAGCCATAATTATGTAGCCGTTTCCCTCCAAGACTGTTAAAATGGGGACAACAGTATATTTGGTTGTGTCTACCCTACGAATATTGTTAAAGGTATATGGTAACGCCAACAGAACATACTGTAAAATATCAGTACGTCACAAATCAGTGACGTCATTACTATCTATAGAATAGAATGTTGCGATTACAAACGAGTAGGGTTCTGACTACAATCTAGTATGGTATTCCGTACAACGCTGCTCTGATGCCGCTACAGAGCTGATTGTGCACCCAGCGGTTATATATGGTAGTGCTAACAATCTGTTCTGTTGCCTTTACTGAGCAGTATGATGGCCCCAGAAAACGTGTATGGTAATCCTGACTATCTGCTCTATTGCCTTTACTGAGTGGCATGGTAGCCCTAACCATCTTATTTGGTCTATTGTAATTCCCTCGTCAGTTCATAGGATGCGCTGCTATCTGTACTTATTTTTAGAATTTGAAAACTTCCTTGTGGGAGCAGTCAGCCTCGAATAAGACGGACCTCGTGTTGATAGGCGGATACCTTAGACCACTTGGCTATTATATCAGTTATGTGATTCAGGTTTTTAATGTTTTTGTTTAACATAGCTTAATTTTTCAAAGAATGTCCTGTAACGTATCTGGAGACGAATTCACATATGAGTTAGCTTATTTATTTAATTAAATAATCGTTCCTTTACATTATATATATTTAAATTAATTATATAGCATTGGGTGTCATCTGATACAAAAATGTTTTTTACATGTAAAGTTTGCGTAAACAGGTTTTCCTTTCGCATAGATAACTTTTAGTACCGTTAAAAATATGGCGTTAGTAATTCGTTTTTATGTCCTGTTTATGTAAGCTATATATGTCTTTTAAAAATAAATGGGATATTCCAGGGCCCTTGTTGCGATTATTACATTTAACGCCTAACATGGCGGTGTCTGTCAACACTTTAAAAGGTGCATAGTAGCCTTGCAGATTGTCAACAGCCGCCACTAAATAAATATTACTTCATAATAACAACATTTTCCTATTTATATTCTGTATTGTCAATACTACAATTAGAGGGTACCTCCAACAACCCACGACACTGTTGTAGCTACCATACTGTTCATGTAAACTTTTGAAGAAAAAAAAACGAGGTGATATCTACAGAATACTCTGTTGCAGTTACCAAACAGCACTGTAGGGTTTACAATAGCTTGTTCTGTTATCGTAACAATACTGTAAGATTGTGTTCACAACTACCCGTATAGTTCCTACTACAGAAAACACTGTTCCTGCTACAGAAAAGATGGTTCCCACAAGAGAATGAATAACTTTTAAAAAATATATTTAGATTGTTCTGATAACAATTTGGATTGTAAAATATTACACAACATTTTGTAGTTGGTACTAAAGTTGAGTTTTCGCTACCATAAAATGCCCTTACAGAACTACTCTACTAAATTCTCTCTGCTGATTTCTTTCAGTGTGAATGTGTTTACAAATACATACACGCACACGCACATAAATCTACAAAAAGCAGGTGCTATTAAGAATTGAAATAAATTCTCAGTGCACTTTCTTAATAAGAAGTCATGTCATAACGGCAGGATAAAAATAATTGATAGTCGGGGATTAAAATCCCATGTTTTACGCAACAGGAATGCATACCATTTCAGTTATTTTCGCATAGAGACGATGAAGCGTTTNGATTAAAATCCCATGTTTTACGCAACAGGAATGCATACCATTTCAGTTATTTTCGCATAGAGACGATGAAGCGTTTTACGTGCGTGCCAGACTCATCATTAGCGCTCTCCTGCGTCTCTAACTCAAACATGCACAACAGACTCAGGTTGCGAGGTCATAACGAATAAAACATTGGGTTATCGTGTTGTGCCGGTCAACCTACAGTTTAAATCATCGCTGGTGAGGTGGCCGCACAACTAACAGTTTAAAACAAATGCTTCATTAATTAAAAGCCTGGAAATAATGTTACGGCCGCTTAAAGATATTTAGTATTAAATAAACTCTTAGTTCCTCGACCTCGCCCCTGAAACTTCACTTCGCCCGCCTCGCAGCAGACTGTGTTGGTGCAAAACTCTAGGCAGAGCCGCCAGATCTGAATTGTGAATCGCGCACTCAGCGATGCAATTAGCGGAATATTTACGGCCGGCAGACACGCCAAGTAAGGCACAACACGCGCGCGTACAGTCAGCCGAGAGAAACCTTGCCATCCCATATGGCGACAATACCATCGCTTATGGAAGCTATGACGGCTTCTTTCNCAGTCAGCCGAGAGAAACCTTGCCATCCCATATGGCGACAATACCATCGCTTATGGAAGCTATGACGGCTTCTTTTGCTTGTGTCCGCCATACATTAGGCATTTACAACCGTCAATTAAGAGGCGAGAAATGCGTTAATTTTTATCAAAGCCAAAGTGGCGGAAGTGACGTAATATCACTTTACTATAGACTTCACAATTAATTGAGCACTTTCGAAAACCCTGATTAAGAATTCGTAAGCAAATAAGTGCTTAAATGTATATAAAGCAAGAAAAAAAAACTTTATTTGCCAAAAATTTAAACATTACACTTACAATACACAGTCATGACTTGGAAATATTTTACTTGATTCGTTGCCAACTTAACTGGGAGCCCACATGACAGTGTTTACGGTAGTATAACGTAAAATATTTCAACATAAAATACCTGAAAATAAATTGCCATGACTGTTGTTATTAAAAAAAATTTTTAAGTAACTTTGAACTTGTTTGGCTATCAAGCTTTACGATACCACTTCAGGGTCAAGCTGAAACCCAATTGAGTAAAGGTGGAGAGAGAGTGGAGATATTTGAGCGGCTAATATCGAGGTCTTGAGAGCCGACGAGGGTGAAGTGAGGCGAGTATGGAGCAACGCCGAAATGAAGGGGAGGGGGAAAGGGAGATCTCCGAGAAAACCCACATGTGAAAATTCGGGTGCGTCTTCGCCGGGAATCGAGCCCGGTTCACCTAGATAGGAGGAAAGTAGATTGACTGTCGGATAATTAAAATAAATGCCGCTGTGAGAACATTCAGACTGAACAACGGGAAATCATATACTTAGTGTCATTTAACTTGTGACTATGGAAATATATTGCAGCCAGGTGGCTACACATAGAGTTTATCAATATACATACTGCATACGGTTCAGATTTGCTTGAAGAAGCGAAGAAATAAAAAATATTTCTGTTTTGTTAAAACTGAAGGTTCCTAGAAAATGTTTATTTATTACTTTCAATTTGGTCCGTACACAAAACATCAATAAAATTAGGCAGAGTATTATATATTTAATTATTTTTGGAACACTTAAGGACATGAATTTCGTTTCACAAACTTGGTAGTGGCTTTTTTTAGATTACTAACTAAAAGCTTGTTTTGTACTAGTTTGGTATATACTATTGCAAGACTATAGTTTCGACTGTAGGAATTTTCTTTACTTACATCTGTCACAAAAAACAGCCACATGATTAGCCCTAATTCAAACACAAACATTACAATTATTACTTAATTTTTCTGTGTATAAAAACCTCGTAATACCCACAAGCAATGTCATTCACAATACTTCGTATCCAAAACTTTACGTCAACTAATTCAAATTAAATTACAGAAAAACAATAAGCTGTATTGCGCGCAATTCAGTTCCACGTTAAACAAGTCAACAAAGAAAATAATCACGCAGTTTGGAAACGCAACGCTTATATGAACAGGAATTTGCACCCGAAAGCTACTTTTNCAACAAAGAAAATAATCACGCAGTTTGGAAACGCAACGCTTATATGAACAGGAATTTGCACCCGAAAGCTACTTTTCAAATTGACATGCTCAGAAATAAAATTAAGAAAAACAACAATGGCACCTGCGTGCAGTTCATCGCGTGATAGCTGGTGATTAAAAGGAGCGGGTGAATGAGGGGAGTGGAGCAGCAGGCTGGGTTTTTACAGGGAGTGTGAGAGGGGGAGGAATTGCAATTTGCATAGCGAGCAATATCTCTGGTTTCGCCGCCTCTGCCCCCTCGGTCTTACAAAGCGCCGGCTTAATAGCCTCGCGTCATGGTATGCGGAAGTCCTGTAGCTGGCTGTGGTCGTCTGAGGAATACTGCCCCATTTCGTACAGGAGGGCCGGGTTCGAGTCTGCTGGACTGTGGTGCTGGGCANGTGGTCGTCTGAGGAATACTGCCCCATTTCGTACAGGAGGGCCGGGTTCGAGTCTGCTGGACTGTGGTGCTGGGCGTTCCACAAATATCACCTCTTTTAAAAGCATCATGTCTTTTTTTTTTTGTAAGGTAGCGAAATTTACGAAATTAGAATTGATCTGATATCACCGAAAGTAACACATCAGAGAGCTGCTTACATAAAAAAAAATATATTTTATAAGATACACAACGTGTAAGCCAGACTTTCTATCTTCTTTCCTACACCTCATAAACGTTATGTACCACTGGTATTATTGAGTTACTCGGTTTCTCACGGCCAAAGAGAACGTATGGGGTAAGAATACACGCTGTCTGTANTTCGCCGGGAATCGAGCCCGGTTCACCTAGATAGGAGGAAAGTAGATTGACTGTCGGATAATTAAAATAAATGCCACTGTGAGGACATTCAGACTGAACAACGGGAAATCATATACTTAGTGTCATTTAACTTGTGACTATGGAAATATATTGCAGCCAGGTGGCTACACATAGAGTTTATCAATATACATACTGCATACGGTTCAGATTTGCTTGAAAAAGCGAAGAAATAAAAAATATTTCTGTTTTGTTAAAACTGAAGGTTCCTAGAAAATGTATATTTATTACTTTCAATTTGGTCCTTACACAAAACATCAATAAAATTAGACAGAGTATTATATATTTAATTATTTTTGGAACACTTAAGAACATGAATTTCGTTTCACAAACTTGGTAGTGGCTTTTTTTAGATTACAAACTAAAAGCTTGTTTTGTACTAGTTTGGTATATACTATTGCAAGACTATAATTTCGACTGTAGGAATTTTCTTTACTTACATCTGTTACAAAAAACAGCCACATGATTAGCCCTAATTCAAACACAAACATTACAATTATTACTTAATTTTTCTGTGTATAAAAACCTCGTAATACCCACAAGCAATGTAATTCACAATACTTCGTATCCAAAACTTTACGTCAACTAATTCAAATGAAATTACAGAAAAACAATAAGCTGTATTGCGCGCAATTCAGTTCCACGTTAAACAAGCCAACAAAGAAAATAATCACGCAGTTTGGAAACGCAACGCTTATATGAACAGGAATTTGCACCCGAAAGCTACTTTTCAAATTGACATGCTCAGAAATAAAATTAAGAAAAACAACAATGGCACCTGCGTGCAGTTCATCGCGTGATAGCTGGTGATTAAAAGGAGCGGGTGAATGAGGGGAGTGGAGCAGCAGGCTGGGTTTTTACAGGGAGTGTGAGAGGGGGAGGAATTGCAATTTGCATAGCGAGCAATATCTCTGGTTTCGCCGCCTCTGCCCCCTCGGTCTTACAAAGCGCCGGCTTAATAGCCTCGCGTCATGGTATGCGGAAGTCCTGTAGCTGGCTGTGGTCGTCTGAGGAATACTGCCCCATTTCGTACAGGAGGGCCGGGTTCGAGTCTGCTGGACTGTGGTGCTGGGCATTCCACAAATATCACCTCTTTTAAAAGCATCATGTCTTTTTTTTTTGTAAGGTAGCGAAATTTACGAAATTAGAATTGATCTGAAATCACCGAAAGTAACACATCAGAGAGCTGCTTACATAAAAAAAAATATATTTTATAAGATACACAACGTGTAAGCCAGACTTTCTATCTTCTTTCCTACACCTCATAAACGTTATGCACCACTGGTATTATTGAGTTACTCGGTTTCTCACGGCCAAAGAGAACGTATGGGGTAAGAATACACGCTGTCTGTACAGAATACCACGCCTGTTATTCTAATGTGTCTTTGTTATGCAGCTACCAACCCGAAGAATATCCTTCATGAGCAGCGAAATACAGATGGTGCAGAACTTTTGGTATACCTTATTTCCTTATTTAATGGTAACTTATATATTGGAAGGCCATTTCACTCTTGATTAGACTGCACACTATAACGCCCGTTGCAGGACTGTTAACATAGAGTCTCGCGAGTGCCAAGTGTGATAGGCTGTTCACGGTAAAGTGAGCACTTTTGAGACCCTAGTTACTTTTTCCTTCCAGACATTGCTTATTCTTCAACCACTCTTTTAAACAAATTTTGCCATTTAAGTAATAAACACAGTGTATATATTCCAACGCACTCGGAAGTTAACGTCTAAGGCTACAATCTCATATATTTATTGACTATTATACCAAATGAGAGGACTTTCAAAAGTGCTCACTTTACCGTGAATAGCATATAGGTGCGAAACTGACCCTAAATATATGTGAAGAGTAGTCCGTGTAACGACGTATTCACGAATTTTTCTCATCCTCCCTAATGTAAGCACCAGAAACAATAATTCGCAAGCAATCAATTGGCAAATTAAATCATCTTTCGCTGCTGGTATAACTGAGTATGCAGCGGTCATCCTCAGGGATACAAGAATTTTAACTTCATGGTAGTCACAGTATAGCGTTACGAACATATCACGAGGTCAACAGTTCGGATTCCGGGCGAGTATTGGTTGTGGCATACAATACGTGCATATCAGTGTCTCCAGTTGTGAGGTTGGGGCTACTAGCCTCGGACAGTCGACGGGGCTGCGCCCGCTCGCCGCTGACCAGTGGAGTTGCATTATTTGCACACATCCACCCTGCCCACATGAACTCACACGTCCGCCACTATTTTGTCACTCATCGCTGCTGACAGAGTGACAAAAAAAAACAATGCACATAATTTAAAATTAAATTTTATATGCGAGTTTATTTGTTTCTTTATTTTATAAAGCCAACGACCGTGTAACTAACGACACGCTTAAAAAAAAATTTTGAAGCGAATTTAAATTCAACATGTTACTGCATGAAACTTAAGCCTGTGTCAAGCTATCCGCAAATCGTCTACGAAATATTGCGCAAACATTTTCATTAAATATTTTCAAAAGGAATACAAAAAATTAAAGTATCGTAATATTTTATCAACAACACCACCAACATTTGAAAGTCTGTGCCGCTATAGTTCGCTTGTGTAAAGCTAGCAATGATTTTGAAAGATAACTACAGTTAAAAGGTAGCCCAGGCGGTATTTTTTCAACCATGATGTTCCTGGTTTGAATCCTTGATAGACAGTGAACACGTGTGCTGTTTATGCCGGTTTAGCATGTAAACTTGTTCTTTGAAAAGCCCTCTCCGTAAAAATAATATAAGGTCCTGAATATTAGAACTAAGTACACACTGAGACCTTCTGACGTCAATATTCCTCCAGAATCTACAATAACTAGGATTCCTCAGTTCTTCACAAATTTCATGATCGAACTGTTTATTTTGTCTAGCATACAATTTGGTTAAACTGATGTATATTTCACTTGTATTCGATGGGTCACTGGTTCGATACCAACTGGTTTCAATCGGTGTTACTTTTTCCCCGGGTAGTTTATAATCCCCGAGACAACACTACCATATCCCTGCCCAGCAGACGAAGGTCAATGATAGCTAAGTTGTCTTTGCAATACGTGGCGAAAAAAATTCTATGTTTTTCTTTGCTTACAGTACGGACGTCGTGGATTAAATGATGCTGCTGGCACTAAGCACAGCGCTGCCAACACGAGAAAAAGATTTGTTATTCATGGCAAGTCTGTAGAATGTGCTAGTCGTGATGATATTAAAGTTAAGGCATGAATCAACGGTAGCCTGAGAATATCTTCACAGCTGGTTAATCTCCTCCGTGCTACCTACTAAAAAATTCTCATCAGGAAATTTTCTAGCCGTCTTAGAAGCGACAGACTCGTGGTTAACCTTCGAGTCAGCCGTAGGTCCGTAGAAATAAAAACGTGTTATCAGCACACAGCAACCTCTTCGGGGAGAGAACGTTACAGGCTGGTGAATTCGGGTTATGACTCTTATCGTCACTGACCAGGAAGAGGTGAGATCAGATGTGTAGCCTGCTGGCAGATTATATATTTCAAGGACGTTGGCCGTGAAAAACGTGTTATTTTATATTTGCACTATTCAACTTGTGTACATTGTCCGTGACTAAATTTTCCTCAGATACATTTTTTATCGTAAGGTTTTTGCAAAATAAAATGCCAAAGTCAAAATTTTCCTGTTTTTGTAATGAAACCAAACTATCTGCAGAAAATTTAACAAGGACAGCTGAAAGGTCTTGTCTTGATTCATTTTAAGGCACGTTTAGCAAAACGTTATTTTAAAAAAATCAGAGTCAGCCACAAATTAAAAATATGCAAGAATTTTATACTTTCAGCAATTTTTTGAAGTTGCAAAAATATTTCCTGGTACAATTTTAAAGATGTCTTGAAGTAGCTATTGTCATCTTCTGTCAGTGTGAATGATCTCGTTTTCTGTATGTAAGTCAGTTTTCATTATTTGCACATCCCTAGAACAGTAAAATTGTGACTTTGATATGTATTTATGGCAACATTATGTGCTCAAAAATGGTTTTTTTTTTTTTGCCAGGAAAAGATAATTACAGATAATGTATACACGTTTGAACAGTATATGATTCAGATATAAAATAACACATTTTTTCGTGGCCAATGCTTTTAATTTTAGTTATAAACCCTCTGGATCTGGTTCGTAGTTACTTACGTATTTCTGAATCAACATTTGAAAAATTACCTTCTCGTTACTACATACATTTTAACTGATCTAAACACTGAAATGCTACCAATGAAGATGGCTTTGGTGTAAAGAAAAGTCACTCTTGTCTGAACGCGATGTGTTTCAAATTGTGCTCAGTGAATTTATTTAATTCTGTATCTTCTGGTTTTATGTACAAAACGTAGGAATTGGTACATCAGGAACATAAATATGTCACTAACATTTCCCCAGTTCAACTTTATCAACACACAAATAAAATGCATGGGTTTCTGACTAAGTTTTTCAACATACGGCAGAAATATACAAAATGGGCAGAAAAGTATATCCTAAGAAGGGCCCTCAGAAGTGATCAATTAACCCTGAACAGGGTAGAGCAATAGTGCATCAGACAATTACTTTTTGTTATGCACTGAAGAGCCAAAAAAAACTGGTACACCTGAATATATCGTGTATGGCCCCCGCGAGCACGCTGAAGTGCCGCAAGACGACGTAATATGGGCTCGACTAATGTCTGAAGGTATGCAGGAGGCAATTCACACCATGAACCCTGCAGAGCAGTCCACAAATCCATAGGAGTGCGAGGCGGTGGAGGTCTCTTCTGAACAGCACGCTGCAAGGCATCCCAGATATGCTCAATAATGTTCATGTCTTGTCATTTAGGTGGCCAATGGAAGTGTCTTAAGTCAGAAGAGTGTTCCTGGAGCTACTCGGTAGCAACTCTCGACATGTGGTGTGTCGCATTGACCTGCTGGAAATGTCCACGTCCGTCGGAAAGCACAATGGGCATGAATGGGTGCAGGTGATCGGACAGGATTCTTACGTATGGAATTGTCCACGTCCGTCGGAATGCACAATGGACATGAATGGGTGCAGGTGATCGGACAGGATGCTTACGTATCTGTCACCTGTCAGAGTCGTATCTAGACGTATCAGGGGTCCTATTTCACGCCAACTGCACACACCCGATACCATGACAGAGCCTCCACCAGCTTCAACAGTCACCTGTTGACATTTAGAGTCAATGGATTCATGAGGATGTTTCCATACCCGTACACGTCCATCCACCCGATACAATTGGAAACGAGACTCGTCAGACGAGGCAACGTGTTCCCAGTCATCAACAGTCCAATGGCGGTGTTGGCGGGCCCAGGCGAGGCGTAAAGCTTTGTGTCGTGCAGTTTACAACGGTACACGAGTGGGCCTTCGGCTCCGAAAACCCATGTCAATGATGGTCCGTTGAATAGTTCGCACACTGGCACTTGTTGATGCCCTAGCATTGAAATCTGCGCCAATTTGAGAAAGGGTTGCACGTCTGTCATGTTTACTGATTCTCGTCAGTCGTCGTTTGTCCTATTCGTTCACGATCTTTTTCCGGCCACAGCGATGTCGAAGATTTGATGTTTTACCGGATTCCCGATATTCACGGTACACTCGTGAAATGGTCATACGCGAAAATCCTAATTTTATCGCTACCTTGGAGATGCTATGCCCCATCTCTTGTGCGCCGACTATAACAGCACGTTCAAACTCACTTAAATCTTGATAACCTGCCATTGTAGCAGCAGTAACAAACCTAGCAACTTTGCCAGACGCTTGTGACCGTATATAGGGGCTGCCGACCGCATCGCGTTACTCTGATTGGTTCCATACCTCTGTTATTTGCATACGCACGCCTATACCAATTTTCTTTTGGCTCTCCAGCGTATATCACTGAAAATTAAATATCCTACCTGTTTACAGTTACGAAAATTGTTTTGGTGCGATTATATGTACTTACAAAAAGCAATTGATTTATTTTTTCCGAGCACGTCTGATAAAATGGAAGTTAACCTGATTCGCATTCCATTTCATCCTGTCCGAATTTAAAATTATTTTCCCTCCGTCTAGAAAAATTTGGACGTAGTTAATTAATGTGCGCATTCTTTATATTTTTCGTATTAGATTAAGTCTTCTATCAGACTGTGCAGATGTAATTAAGTCATTACNAATGTGCGCATTCTTTATATTTTTCGTATTAGATTAAGTCTTCTATCAGACTGTGCAGATGTAATTAAGTCATTACATATTCAGTTTACTTCCATAAATGGGACAGGTGGTAACTTATTGTGAATATATGTGGTCGCGAAAGATTACTGTTCTTATAAATATATGAACTGATTAGAATGTAGAATGTCAATTATGGAATGGTGACCGAAAGTGCTAATGGGAGGGAAGTGATAGGACTTTCTTGGAAAAGAAAAGCTGATTGTACACTTCTATTGAACGATTAACTATCCAAAAGCTGAACTATCTCGATGAGAGAAGCGATGACTTATACACACAATAGTTTCCCCCGGGCTCCATACAGCGGACGAATGGGCGTCCTTTGAATAGTTCGGTTGCTTGCACTTGGACGGGAACACAACAGCACTTCACCAGCCGAGTATAATAAACGCAGAAAATATTTTTCGTGTAGTTGGACGACAAGACAGCCAGCGCGCAAGACTGCGCACATGCTGCTTAAGTGTCAGTTTCCGTGCGAAGGTGTGGAAGAAGAATGGGGAAGGAAATAATTTACATTTAACTACACGATTCTTCCCGTCCACGCACAAAAGACTTGTGCGTACTCTGGATGAAACAGAATTCACAAAAAGCGACCCGAGTCGAAGGCAGACACATAAGAAGGGGCTGGGTAGGGGTTCAAGGGAGGGGTCAGCAGTAATTCCTTCTTAATGGAATTTAACTCGGGCCCTCCCCACACGCGCTGAGTGACCCCAGTCATGCAATAAACCTGTTAAGGGCTGTCCCTGGAGGATAATGTTGCGGATGGACGGGGCATGGGAGGAAGCAAAAGGGGGCCGGCCAACCCCCCGAGGAAATTAACTCACGGATAAACAGATTTTAATGAGAGCGCGCAGACAAAAGATAACGACAGTGGCCCCTCAAACAATGACTGGAAATGACTGCCAAGTGGCGTCCGCGAGAAAACACAGTAGCTTTGAGTACGTCTCTATTCGCCATCCTGAAAACATTACCTGGCTTGGTTGGCTGCAAACTACAGTAGTACCCAGCTTGCGCGATACGTGTGCAAGGGCCCTCCCTAGTTGTCGTATGGGTGTCATTGTAAACAGCTGCGTCTATTATAATTTTTTAAAAATCTATAGCATATATCCGCGTACATCTTTATCCAGCACACAAATGGAAATTGATATTTTGTTGCTCATTCACAAATTTAGTTTACTGAAACATAAATGTGGTCGCTAAAAAATANACAAATGGAAATTGATATTTTGTTGCTCATTCACAAATTTAGTTTACTGAAACATAAATGTGGTCGCTAAAAAATGTAAAAATAGGCAAAAATAGCGGTCAATAGCCGTCTGTTTACGATATTTATTCTTCTGTAAAACAGTGTTTTAAACTATGGCAATACTGCTGTATCTTTTCTGAACAAATTGCTGGATTCAAACCCTAGTGTTACTGCTTAAAATTCTCAGAAGACAGAACACATGCGAAGCTTGTTTTTGCTATTTCCCATAGTCGCAATGCTACGTGACCTTGAGGATTTTAAATTTGTGTTATTAAGGAGACGCCAAGAATCTGCATCGAGAGATGTGACACATTCATCAGTGAGAGTGACAGTGTTCACTGCAGCCAGAATACGTCCAGAAACCTGTCACGACAACCCTAAAGGAGTACTTGCTTCGATATGAATGTCGCTGATGTCAACCCTGAAAATTTTCAGTCGCAATTCTCCGGCACGTCATGCAAATATTACCTGTGTTATTCGGTGTTACACGAAACATTACCGGTTCACTGGCGCCATTACTCACGGCACGTGTTGTCATAAAGTGTACTTGAAGAAGTAGTAGTCCGGACATAATTCTGTACATTCGTTGTTTGCGCGTATCTCGGCAAATAGATATCCTGGGAATATACAGAAAAGATGGAAACCAATTATCTAGGCTCGTAGGGTTTTCTATATAACATATAAGGAGTGTTGAAAGAGAAGAAAATCCTGAAAATAGTACGTAAAATAATAGCATTTTGAAAGCTTGCTTCTGCTGTTTTCTTAATATGTAGGAGAGAAGTAAAACCGTACGGTATAGCGAGTCCCACTGTTACAGATCTGGTTTGCAGAGGAAAGCGTAGCGACGGAAGCACTGCACGCCGGCTCAGCGCCTTGCGAGTACGGGTGATGGCGCGCTGGGCGCGCGTGTTATTGTCGCCCGTATCGCTGTGCCTCGAATGCGAANATATATATATGGCCCATGTACTCTTTTAATCAGCTCACCACAAATGCTGCGCCGTTATGCAGTTAGTAAACATTGTTTGTTAAGGCAAGTCTTCCAGTCGATAGCTTATACATTGTGACGTAATTTAAGTTAACGGCCGTTCCAAAGTACTACCGTAGCAATATCGTATATACCCCAGATTGCATTTACTAATGATTTACATCTGTATTAGTAGTTCTAATTAGGTTGACAAAATTAGTTAAAATAGGCTTTTTTTTTCAAGGAAGGCACGCTCAACTCTTACGAATTTTAAAGTGTTTGGATCACTTTGAAATAATAGTACAGTGCCTAGTTATTTACCTGTTGTTTGCAGGTTAAAAGTTTCACCAAATTACAATAACGCCTTATAAATGTTCAGTTTTCCAACATAATGCATTTATAAACATCTAATGATGTTATCGTTTCTGTAGGCTAATAATACGTAAAACTTCTGCACTAAAAAAAAAATATCTCCTAGCTCACTATGACGCACAAATTCGTAATGCTTGTCAATCAACCCGATAGAGTACCACAAGTGCACTTTAAGTNACAAATGGAAATTGATATTTTGTTGCTCATTCACAAATTTAGTTTACTGAAACATAAATGTGGTCGCTAAAAAATAGCGGTCAATAGCCGTCTGTTTACGATTAAATAAGAAGACATTTTGTCACAAAATTTGATACCGTTATGTGCTGTATCTTTTCTGAACAAATTGCTGGATTCAAACCCTAGTGTTACTGCTTAAAATTCTCAGAAGACAGAACACATGCGAAGCTTGTTTATGCTATTTCCCATAGTCGCAATGCTACGTGACCTTGAGGATTTTAAATTTGTGTTATTAAGGAGACGCCAAGAATCTGCATCGAGAGATGTGACACATTCATCAGTGAGAGTGACAGTGTTCACTGCAGCCAGAATACGTCCAGAAACCTGTCACGACAACCCTAAAGGAGTACTTGCTTCGATATGAATGTCGCTGATGTCAACCCTGAAAATTTTCAGTCGCAATTCTCCGGCACGTCATGCAAATATTACCTGTGTTATTCGGTGTTACTCGAAACATTACCGGTTCACTGGCGTCATTACTCACGGCACGTGTTGTCATAAAGTGTACTTGAAGAAGCAGTAGTCCGGACATAATTCTGTACATTCGTTGTTTGCGCATATTTCGGCAAATAGATATCCTGGGAATATACATAAAATATAGAAACCAATTATCGAAGCTCGTAGGGTTTTCTTTATAACATATTAGGAGTGTTGAAAGAGAAGAAAATCCTGAAATTAGTACGTAAAATAATAGCATTTTGAAAGTGCTTCTGCTGTTTTCTTAATAGGTAGGATCACTTTTAAATAATAGTACAGTGCCTAGTTATTTACCTGTTGTGTGCAGGTTAAAAGTTTCACCAAATTATAATAACGCCTTATAAATTTTCAGTTTTCCAACATAATGCATGTATAAACATCTAATGATGTTATCGTTTCTGTAGGCTAATAATACGTAAAACTTCTCCACTAAAAAAAAAATATTTCCTAGCTCACTATGACGCACAAATTCGTAATGCTTGTCAATCAACCCGATAGAGTACCACAAGTGCACTTTAAGTNTCCTAGCTCACTATGACGCACAAATTCGTAATGCTTGTCAATCAACCCGATAGAGTACCACAAGTGCACTTTAAGTTGAACTAAAATTTCTGGAATTGCAATAACACTGACAATACAAATACAAGTCCGTTTAGGCCTCTCATAATCAGCTCCCAATCTTTGTTCTAATTCAATCTCCTTTCTCCCGGACTCCCCCGACCCCCATATCAACAGAAAGAGGAAAACGCTGGTAGGTATTCCCTTTATTTACAGCAGAAATTTTTGAGTAATATCTTTGAAAAATAAAAGTTAATATTTGATTCTAAATTAAAACTGCATGAACTTCGTTTTCGTTTGTTCCATGCTAGTAAGGACTGCGGGATTTTCTCGCAGTTTGTCGCCGAGCGAGATGGCGCAGTTGTAAAACACTGGATTCCCATTTTGGAGGGCGTGTGTTCGGTAACCCGGTCCGGCTGTTGTAATTTTGGTTTTCCGTGGTTTCTCGAAGTCACTCCAGGCGAATTCTGGGAAGGTACCTTTAAAAAATACCATTGCCCTTTAACTGCATATATTCTACCGTACACACTATTCATGAACACTCCCAATTAAGTTCGCAGTAAATTAAGTAAAGAAGTTCCAAGTCTTGGTGTTGTATTGCGAGTGTAGTGTTAAGATTTATGGTAAATAAAGTTTGTGTTGGCTTGCTTTACACACATTGGAATACTAATTGGCACAATATTATCACATGCATATTCCGAACAATTTCACATTTCCTCTCGACGACGCATGAATAGTCATCAGACCCACGAAAGTGTAAATTTCACGTATTGCGAAAGGATACGAAATGAGAAAAGTAGATCATAATCAAGACTTTCAGAAGTGCTCAGTTTACCATGAATAATCTTATAACACTGTTTCCATAATAATGTAGTATGCTTCTGCAGGTTTCCTCTGGTTGCTCCCATCTGTTATTGTTATGGAACTGCAGTTTCCAGTGTAAATAGGAAAAGTGTAAGGAAAGATTACATTTTGCTTGTTGTGGTGACGGAAAAACTGTAGGATGGTGTTGCTTCATCAAGTTTCCAACCTGGCAAGAGATGGAACTCTCTACAATCGAACTATCACGCAACTACCGAGCTCGGTCCCAAAAAAAACTGAAATGAAAGTAATACAGATTACTACGCGTTGTTGAAAGTGTGTGTAAAATTTCGTAGGATTTAAAAACAATTCTAACCGTGATAAGCTTACCAACATACAAAAAAGTACACTGGTGCAGGTCTTGGAAAATGAAGAAATTAAGTGACGGAAGGATAAAAATATAGGCAACAAAGTTACGGAAGCTATACAATAAAATGTTAATACACCTCTTAAAAGAAGAGCATTATAGCGACAACTCTCCCAACTTTTAAATGTTAAAGTATGTTGGTGCTCCATTAACAACGTCTACTTCTCTTACAGTGATACAGAACTATAACATCCACTTTTACTTCTGCGGTAAAGTTTCACGGAATGTTTTTAAATTGCTGTGGCGAATGTAGAAGCAATTATATTAATTCAAAGAAAAACTTCGTATCGTCAAACATCGTTTTCTAGATATCGGGGAATTTATTAGAAAATGTCATAAACTGAGCAGATGTTTGAGTATGGCAATAGTAAATCTAAATAAACATCATCGTAGTGTTAAGATGGAAGTACCTACTTGTTTCATACATAAATAGAAATTCGATAATTTAAATATCAATTTTTAAATTTTGAATATGAATATTACGGAAGTATACTTGTAACTCGGAACAAACGGCAACATAAAAAATATAGCATTAACACAACTCCTCCTCCTTTCCCTCCTCCCTCGATATACGGGTATAAAATTGCTCATTTCCATCATACATAATCGTGGCTTAGACCTACATTGTCAAAAACTGATATTTTTAGTGATCGCTATACATAGATAAATATATGGAAGTATTACACATGTGGGGTTCGTTATACCTATTTAAGATATCTAGTTCACTATTCACAGACTATGGAATAATTCAGAGGTATAAACAGTGATATTTACTGAGTTAATGTTAATATAATGTTTACATGTAATAACCGCTGAGGTAACTTGACGCTTGTGCTTTTGTGGGTACTATTTTCTTAGCAATATATTAAGCACAAACTGCGACCTAAGACAAGTCAAGTTCCGTTTTCGCTCAAGTGCAGAAGTAAAACGTATTTCGAGGCGTTATGGATTTGCCCGTTTTGTCATACTTTAATTAATCCTCGAGATATTGAGGGTCATATACTTATTGAAAATAACTTCAGAAAATCTACATAATTAATATAGCNGAAAATAACTTCAGAAAATCTACATAATTAATATAGCACGACACCAAGCATAGAAATAGACGCATGCAAAGTTTAGTTCTTAAATTGGGGTGTTCGGTTGTAGGTTTTTTTATATTTTTTTCTNGGTTGTAGGTTTTTTTTTATTTTTTTTTTTCGGTATGACGAGGGGTGAGGAAGACGCACACAGGCCAACATACACACAAGGTATCCACAGCGCTGCCGTGTTGGTTTCTCTGTGGCAGAGCACACTACTGACGTTATACTCACAACCTCGAGAAGACTGAATAAGCGATCATTCTAGACGTACGCAAGGTTAGACTCTTCTTCCAAGCACCAGATGGCTCTGAGACCACTGCGATATCAGAAGGTCCCTGATTCCTTCGCTTAGCCGTGCGACAGTACACTCCAGCAATATAACAATCTCTTATAAAAGTTGTTCATGGTTGTGTGAGAATTTTTGAGGCCCTTGTTACTTTTTATTATCAGCCATTTTTTTAAAATAAATATTGCCATGTTAGTAATAAACACAGTATATATATTTCACCGGACTCGAGAGTTAACGACTAAGGCTACGTTGAAATATATTTATTGATTATTATTCCAAATGAGACGGCGTCAATAGGTGCTCACTTTGCCGTGTTGTTGGCGTATAGACACTTTTCCGGCCAGGATACCTGGCGCCTGGACGTGCTAGAGAATGAAGTTGAGTTGGCAAGTCACCGCGGAGCGACACCGCGCGAAACTGGGTTACCGCCTGCTGCACAACAACAAAGCCAACCTGAAGTTTTCGACGACCACCTTTCACCAGCCAACACCGGTGGACCTCGGCGACTTCTCGGCCCACTCGACGCCAGTCGAATCCGTAGGCTGCGCGACCTGTGGCGCGATTCTCATCCGCTTACCGGGGCCACGGTGGTGTAGTGGCCAGACTACTCACCTTCCCCTCAGCGAACCGGCATATAATCCCGGTGGGGACATTTCCGGATTTTCGCACGTGGGAATCGTGCCGGTCGATGCAGCTGGTCGACAGGATTTCTCGGGTATCTCCCGTTTTCTCCACGCTTGCATTCAGCCGGTACTCCATACTTACCTCGCTTCACCCTCATCAGATCTTGAGATCTTGATTTTCAGAGTCACAAAAATCTCTCCACTTATCAGAAGCCCAAAAATATATTCGCGGTATCAAACCATTGAAAAATTACTCCATGTATGAAGTGTGTGGTTGTTTCCAAATATACCACGTATCACAAGCGNTATATTCGCGGTATCAAACCATTGAAAAATTACTCCATGTATGAAGTTTTATACTTCTTTCACATAAGTCTCTTGTTTTTGGTTAAATTGAAACCTGACGTACATGCTATCTTTAAATTATAATATAGTATTTATAATTAATATGAAAAAACAAAGAGAGAAAAAAATGTGTTGGTAATGGCTAGTAAGAAATAGTCCTACACTAAATGCGCACGAATGTAGTGCGTTGTCCCTATAGTGTGATTTTCTGAATTCAGTTAAGCTTTGTTAGCGCGGGGCGGACGAATAATCCTGGAAGCAGAACATTACCAAGGCATCAAAAAAGTTGGAAGTAACCATGAATCACCTATACATGAGCATCGCTAGCCGTACGTAGTGGAGTTCACGATATTGTGACAGGCAGGTGATCACTAAGCTAGGTGTCATGGCATCTTACAACCCGTTTATTGTTTCCACGACGTATCACCTCCCAATAAGCGGGGAAAGTGAGTTGAGAATCACACCCCTGAAGCACTTTGCAGATCACCACAACGATGGCTTCCGACGAACCTCCCCGCGATCGCTCGGAACCAGCAACGACCATCACGAAACGAAGCGGGAGTGAGACGTCTTTATTAGGTCGAACGTTATTATTTCTCTTTGTCGTGCGGGGTGAAAGAAAATCATTTCCGTGGTGCGAAAGAGCTGTGAAGGCAGCTGGGGCTACCTGGCGTCGGCGGGAATTGATTCTCGGCAGCCCGAGGTGCTTTTGTCACGTCAAACAAAAGCCGGCCAGACAGCGGCCTAACCAAGTCCGTCCGGCGCCAAGTGGCGATGGTCGCGATAGAATTCATTGCAGACGTTGATTATAAAGCGGCACCCGAGGTGAAGTCTTATTACTTTCAGGGCCTGGTAAAAGAGTCTTTCGGACGTGACCTAGAAACTCGAGGGCTTTCGAAATAGTAAAGTAGAGGAGCTGGAAAGGGCAACACCCCGCACTGTTACAATTTTGGCCCGCATGCTCAAATATAGACTCGCGGAAACTTCTTGCCGGCGACTAGACGGCAATATCCGTATTATTCCTTGATTTATACTGTAGTAAACTATACAAATATTTTAAAACTGTAACTTATTAGTATTTTTAAGCGTGCCCCGGTGAGGTGGTTTTGTAATTAACAATATCGACATCGGGTTGTTCCGTGGGGGCTGAAACAAACACTTAGATTTGCTATTTTCTATGCAAAACGTTATCCATTAACTTGTGGGTGGTGCATTGTGCTAGTGTATTTAGCTACCACCATGATGCTACCAGGGTTCAATTTTAGGTTGCTTCGGCTCTATATTTTGGAAGGCAATCGTGGTGGACGTTGCCTACTGCTGGCGGATTATCGAGGAGTATTCCCGTTTCACGGTCATGTACGGATCTATCTACCCAATCGTGTGCATGTATTTCAAAGGCAAGTGAACCACATAAAACTTCTTATATTAGTGGTACGTTTACTCCAATCATTATAACTATTTTTACATAAGAAAGAAATCATAGATGGTACCTTCACCTGGTTTTTTCGATCATGATATGGCTTGCTTTGACAAAATGAGACATTATTGTAAGAAATCAGCAAACATCCAGTGCCGGAACTAGATAATATAAGATTTGATAAGGCTGCACAGCGTATAAGATTAGATGAAAATATGAAAAGAATTAGGAGCATTCCAATGTACAAAATATTAAGAGATAAGCAAATATTTTATAAATTTATCCCTTACTCAAACAAGAGCTCCTGATGGTACTACTGTCAGTGTCAAGAACAATGGCTGATATATGAGTTGGGGGGGGGGAGCTAATGGGACTTTTGTCCTCCTCTCTTGGAGCTGGAAATTTATATTGGATAAAATGAGATTAGTTTTGAAACATCTTACACTGTTAGTAATGGACTATCATTACAGGTGGCGTAGAGAAGGAAAATTTCAAAAACTTTGTAGTCTGATGTATTTACTAAAAATTGACTTTTATATGCAGCATTAAAACTGCGAACGTTCTTGTAAACATGTGTTTTTAACGCAACGGGTAACACTACATGACTACACCCCCGGACACAATAGAAAGGACCAGTCCGCTGGCACTGGCCTGCATTGCGCCTTTGTACCAGCGTCTGTGAGCGTGCTAACGGAATAGGCGTTTCATGGTACTTTCGTTCAGTAAGTATATATTTTAACTTCGTGTTTCTTAGTGGATTGATTGTGTTTCTTTGCTGCATTTTTTTTTAAATTACGTTTTAAGAATAATTGCGGAATAATAGTCATAAGCAATAGCAATACGAAAACTATTGCTTATGACAATTCTTATGCAATTAGTCTTAAACCGTAATTTTGCAAAATTATTGTGAATATACTAATTACGTGACGAAACAATTGGTCAGAATGAGGTACAGAAAATCCCCCCAAGCCCTTTTTTTCCCCGCAATTCTGTTAGATCCGCCACCGTTAAGATTTATGTTTTTAGCTGCGGTAGTAACAAATATGAAGAATACTGTACATGGAACTCAGCCACAAAATAATTTACCCGTGTTTTTGGGGGCAGTTTTCTACTCGACATCGTGCGTAGCCAAGTAACTTACGCTAGTCATTTCTCTTTCGAAGCGTGAAACTTATTCGTCGCTAAGGCACGCCAAGCAGCACGGGGGAAAGAAAGGCCGACGGCTAGCACTATGTTACTATGTTCTCCGAACTAAGACGCCACGGGTAAACGGAAAATATTACAAAGCCACATTTTACCAGGCCAAGAAACGGTTTCCAAAAACCCAGATTAATTCCCTTGTTGCTTCACTCAGCCTACAGTACTATTAAAATTAAATGAGTCCGCTAACCTGACTCGCATTACACCAATAACTTCTGAGGGCCACAGCGCGTGTCATCGAGAGTTCTCTGTTCGCCCTGGAACAAGAAGGCGTCAAACAGAGCTACACAACGCTCAAAATTATTTGTTCCTTCTCGCCTTCTCCTTCCAGAAAATCATTAGCTTCTACTAATTAGATGAACATCACGCGAATACCTAAGTTAAACGACTTAAATTGAACTGGTCGTGGTAACAAAATATTTACACCGGAAGCCAAACAATTATTTCCACTGAAAATGGACATGGTTACTAAGGCGTTGATGATTCGAATTCCGGGTAGGCCAACGTATGGTTTGCATTTAATACATGCTATCTGAGATATGTCTTCTATGTAAGCCACAAGCAAAAAAAGGACGGGGCCTAATAAGCAATAATTTGAAGAAAAAAAACCTCGGTGGGGCTGTACAGTTAGGGACACGGTCACGGGTGTTGTGAGTACGTCTGCAATAACCGGTAATATTTCCTTTTGGATGCTGTAATGAAATTGAAGAAAAGAAATGGATACTTGACTGTCTAATTCCAACAGATTTAGTTTGGCACCAAATTCGTTCAGCGGACTAGCACATCGGAGTCGCCAGATATACTGCCCGGAAATGTTCGTCCACGCCCAAAATTGACGCCAGTCGTCGCGGGTCGCCACCCGTGGCAAGCATATGCGTGGCTCCAACTCAAGGTCATGCTGACATTGTAGTCGTATGGTCGATCGAACAAGACCACATTTTTTTTCAGTCGTGTTATCAGTCACGAAGTTAATGGTGTCGGAACGGATCGCCCTGCAAACGTTACATCGCCATTTCCATCCTGGCAAACCGTGTGTAGGTCTGATTTTAAAGACGTATTCACGTCAAAATATACACAGCCTATTCGCGATTTCTTCACAATTTTTGAATCAAACCTTTGGAAAATCATTTGATGTATGACGTGTTTGGTTGTTTCCTAAATGACGTGTTTGGTTGTTTCCTAAATGACGTGTTTGGTTGTTTCCTAAATGACGTGTTTGGTTGTTTCCTAAATGACGTGTTTGGTTGTTTCCTAAATGACGTGTTTGGTTGTTTCCTAAATGACGTGTTTGGTTGTTTCCTAAATGACGTGTTTGGTTGTTTCCTAAATGACGTGTTTGGTTGTTTCCTAAATGACGTGTTTGGTTGTTTCCTAAATGACGTGTTTGGTTGTTTCCTAAATGACGTGTTTGGTTGTTTCCTAAATGACGTGTTTGGTTGTTTCCTAAATGACGTGTTTGGTTGTTTCCTAAATGACGTGTTTGGTTGTTTCCTAAATGCCGTGTTTGGTTGTTTCCTAAATGACGTGTTTGGTTGTTTCCTAAATGCCGTGTTTGGTTGTTTCCTAAATGACGTGTTTGGTTGTTTCCTAAATGCCGTGTTTGGTTGTTTCCTAAATGACGTGTTTGGTTGTTTCCTAAATGCCGTGTTTGGTTGTTTCCTAAATGACGTGTTTGGTTGTTTCCTAAATGCCGTGTTTGGTTGTTTCCTAAATGACGTGTTTGGTTGTTTCCTAAATGCCGTGTTTGGTTGTTTCCTAAATGACGTGTTTGGTTGTTTCCTAAATGCCGTGTTTGGTTGTTTCCTAAATGACGTGTTTGGTTGTTTCCTAAATGCCGTGTTTGGTTGTTTCCTAAATGACGTGTTTGGTTGTTTCCTAAATGCCGTGTTTGGTTGTTTCCTAAATGACGTGTTTGGTTGTTTCCTAAATGACGTGTTTGGTTGTATCCGAAATATACCATATATCACAGGCGTTTTATACTTCTGTTAAAATAAGAGTACCTTTTTTTTTAAAGTTAAATTACATATTTACCTATATTTTATTTATAAATTATAATATTTGATTTGTAATTAATTTGAATAAAAACAGAGAGAAAATAGGCGTGTTGGTAATGTAAAATAAGAAATAGTTGTTATTTAAATATTGTTACACTGAGTGCGCATGAATGCGGTGCGTTGTCCGTTTGGTGTAATTTTTTTGATTTGGTTTGGCTTTGTCTGCACGAGGCGTACAACTTTAGCAGGGCTTCAGAAAGTTCGGAGTTACCATAAATGGACTATAATGAAGGATTTGAGAGAGGCTAAGGCGATGTTTTCGCAACAGGTAGTAAAGGTGTGCCACCTTTACTACCTTGTCCGCGCAGCTCTGAAGAGCGTCTGGCGGGGGAGGTCGCACCTGAACGGAGGGCCCCCACGACTTCCAACTCACGGCCGGGGTGTATCATTAACGTGGTAAAATTACAAGGCGGCCGACCGCCGACAAAACCATGTTATTAATTTTGGAAACTCAATCCATGCGTGGCTTTACTATTTGCTCGTTTCCCTTAAGATGTGTTGTTATCCCATTCCTTGCGGTCTGCTACATTTTTAAAATCCTTTTTATTTTTCTTTTGTCCTTTTCATTTGCTCCTCGACTTCTGTAAGAACGTGTTCTTTGGGAATGGTAGCTTTCGTCACTCTTGCTAATTATGGACTCTAATAACCTCTGCTTCGGAGGAAATGGACATGGCCAAAGCCTTGGAACCGCTGTGAAAAATAAAGAGGTTGGCCTTATAAGCCGTGCGGTTTTATATACATCTTGATTACTTCTGTGATTTCTTGAAATGCACAACTATACCCATTTCTTAATGAATTTCATAATAAACCTATTACAGCGCTATAAGAAGTTGTAAAATTTTACGAACGCGTCATTTAACGCGAATCGATATTAAATTCCCGGGTTTGAACGCTGTGCGGCCGAACTATTTCTCAAAGACTGCAACGTTTCTGAACGCATTCTATACCATTCCCCGGCTGGATTTACAAAATAAATTGCATTAATCACATCTCGGATCGTATAGAGTAATTGAGCTACTTTACATAAAAAAGAAAACGCGTTGATTAGTTAGCGCTTTAAAGGTTTAACCTGCAAGATCGTAAACATCCTAAATTCGTCTTGACATCGTTCTAAGATGGTGGAGCTGGTTATAGTCTCGAGTGTCCAAGGCGAAACAGCTACTCCAAAGTGGAAGGATACAATTAGCCTCTCCTAGACTGCAAATTTTCAAATCTGGTTTCCTACACGCTCCCGTGTATGAGCGAAAGTTGGCAGTACTTGTGGGGAACTGTATCCAAATGCGAGGCAGTGTCGTCCCGAGGCAGAAGGAAAACCATCAAGCTAGGTGACTGTTTATAAAAGATTCGGAATGGGGGAAGTTGTTTACTCACTGCTGCTACTGCGAGACGTAACAAAAATAATTGCGAGATACTTACCTTGTAATAATGGACCATCGTACGGTTACCCGATCCATATTACAGTGCTCAGATAATTGTACTTGAAAGTTGAATGAATTTATGACGTGGCTTACAAGAAACTTCAACATAGTACTTTCTAGCCCACTAAATCAGAGAAATCTAGCCAACACGATACAGGATAAGACGTAAAAAGGTGTGATAGGGGGTGGGGGGCGTTTGTGTAGAGGCCAGAGCACTCGCGTCTCATCACTGCAAACTAAGTTCAATTTTAACACGTGGGAAACGTGCCGGACGTTGCCATTCANAAGTTGAATGAATTTATGACGTGGCTTACAAGAAACTTCAACATAGTACTTTCTAGCCCACTAAATCAGAGAAATGTAGCCAACACGTACAGGAGAAGACGTAAAAAGGTGTGATAGGGGGTGGGGGGCGTTTGTGTAGAGGTCAGAGCACTCGCGTCTCATCACTGCAAACTAAGTTCAATTTTAACACGTGGGAAACGTGCCGGACGTTGCCATTCANCAGAGCACTCGCGTCTCATCACTGCAAACTAAGTTCAATTTTAACACGTGGGAAACGTGCCGGACGTTGCCATTCACCGGCGGGGTTTTCTTGGAGTGCTCTAGTTTCCCTACCATCACATTCCATCACTCCTACTATGAGGGGCACGCTTACGACTGCTACCGAGGGGTAACCCTGGTCGACTATTCTCGGAAACCAACATTACATGATACCAAACTTCTGCATCAGTGCTGAGTCTGAAATATGATTACCCCCCACCCCCTCCCAAAAAAAAACTTTTCTGCAGAACATTTCGAAAGTGTTACCCAAAGGTCGCTTTCGAATTACTACTGCGGAAGGTTGCTTATTCGCGCATTATTTATGGCTGTGACGTCTTCTTATTCAGAAGCGATAACTCCAAACATGTCGTGAACTTAACAATTCCACACTTTTCGTTTCTTTCGATTCATTTTTGTTAAGTCAGAGCGTATTTTGGGTTTGCAGTTAACGTAGTTACGTCACTCACCCGGTGATGTATTCATGAAGTTGCAAGCGTAATTTCATAATGCCGTGCAAACACAAGGGATGAACTTGGCTCCTCTCACCGCAACACCCGCAATTCCTCTCGATCCTGCGACTAGATGACTTCGCGGCACTGCAGACGGTATGGCGGAATGTCTGCCGCCACAGGACAGAAACCCAGCATCGCTGCTTTGGTGGCCGCCCGGGCTGTAGAGTCAAAGGGGGTGTGGGGGTGGTTGTTTACTCTGGACGGAAGGGACGGCGACCCATGTGAGGGTAATGGCGTCGCAGTGTTCCGCTCAATAATTCAGGCGGTCGAATCCCCCGGGCCGTGGGCGCAGCAGACGTTAATGACGTCTGGCTCACGTCACGCCGAACGACCGTCCGCAGACGCGACGCTGCCTCCCCGGTCGGCCACCACACTTCAGTTAGCGACCTTGATTCCCTCGTCATCGGCGACCTTGTACGCCTCTTCTCTGCGACCAGCTATAAATATCCCGCCGATCAACGCACTCCGTACATTTCACATCAGGCTGCACGTTTTGTTTGTAAATCGCTCCGGGGGCTTCGGCGCTTCACGTGAGCGTCTTCGACGAAAAGAGACTGGGTCCAGCTTCCAAAAAGGATGTCCACAACGATTACAATGCATATTCAGCACGTGAGGTTGACATTTAATACAACACATGTTCAGAAATGAACAGTAGGCCGTACACTTCAACGCCATCGAACCATTACTTAAATTCAGATTAAAATATACCTGACCTATGAACTCCAGTATTATAGTGCTCTTGACACTACACACAGGATTAAATGTAGGAGAAAGGTCTTCGGTTATTTTAAACTACGACCATACAGTTTTATTTTCCTCCTAGATATTAAGGAAACTGCGCAGAAAATCTCTAAGACGGGATTTTTAACCATATCCACGATTTATTTTCTCTTAGAATAAATTTAATGTTATAAAAACAAAACTGTATGGGCTAAGACAACTGTTCTTCACGTTTATGCCAAAAAGTCGTATTCCCAGGACATTTATTTGCTGAGATACGTAAAAACAACGCATTTACAGAAAATATGTCCGGACTACTACCTCTTGACATACCAATACTAAGCTCTTTTTGGATATTATGGTCCCCTTAAAACTTGGCTTCTGATTCGGTGCTCGCAAATTGAGACCCGTGTTTGATACTGACACTAAATTCGATGAACAAAGAACGGTTTAAATATTTTACATGAAAGAGGGTGTAGAGTCACACCCTACACAGTAGCCGGCGGTGAAGCCACAAAGTAGAAAGCAGAGCGAGTTTTTTCTATTTGAGAGGACGGAAACAACCCTATTCCACGTTTCAGACGCTGTTCACCCCCCCNCCCCTTCTCACTTTCGAAAGAAGAAAAGTGCGCGAGGGAGTGTGTGTTTTATGACGAGGGCAAGGAACGTGGCAAACGTCCTTGTAGCTTTCTGGGAGGGATAAAACACAAGCCCGCCAGAGGTTAGTGGGGGCAATGATCCGCTTGATTGCCTGCAGTTAAAAACATTAGTTCGAGAAAATGTCTAAGGCACGGACGAAAAAAAAACAACAAAGCATGTTACCATTCCTTAACGACGCTAGGTCGGCCTTTTACAGAACCGAAACGGAGAGGAGGGGATCAGTCATTTCCTAGACTGGCGTTAAAATGAACCCTTTTAGATGTCTCGAAATAGCGCACACAAGAGTATTATTGCTCTGGCAAAAAATACACAACTTCTGATGGTGCAGTAGTCAAAACGTTCTCACATCATCCAAACCCCGGATTTCGGTGCGCACGATCAAAGAAATATTACTCTTCCTGTTATTTCTGCCACTGATAGCAAATGTAAACTTATTGGAAAATAAGTTGAGATACATTCTTTCGGGACTAAAGGTTTCTAATTTATGTTCTCTGTCAACAAATAAAAATTTATATATTTTTACTAGACATGAGTTTAATTTTGGTGCCCGCGGATCTGGAATTATTTTGCGTGTTTGAGGCACATAAGAAAGAGGCTGCTAGGCGGGCCCAAGAAAGCGCATCAAAAGCCGCATCGTATCTGCAAGCAAAGCTTCGCAATAAATCATTTTGAGAATGCGTTCAGTAGTTCATTTTAAAATTCGTGTAAAGTTACGCCCAAAAAATCTGCATAAATATCTCCGAAACATTACAAAATTAATAAGTGCACTCTAAGGAAGGGCCTAAATTTTCACGTAAAAATGTTCAACTTATGATACGTGGCAAAATTTAATCACCTGATAATCTGATGCCATTAAATACCACACGTTTTCATGTTAGTGAAAATTTGTTACTGAAAAATTTTGGTTACAGTCACAAACACATCCAATGTCATGACAACTCTGTAGCCACACAAATAATACATGAAATTGGCTCGACCTGTGCTGAAAATGAACCATTATGGAAGGAAAACTTCCACTACAGCCAATTTTTTATTTCAAAAGTTGATAACCTGCAACAGCGGATATCCATAATGAAATAGGACACTGGTAAAAAAAATATGGCATAAGTACGCCGTTTAATTGACATACGCTCACTCTCGCTACCTATCTCGCGAGAGCAATTCAGTTTTGTGTTCAGGACGCCGTCACAACAGTATTTATTCCCTGGTATGATCAATCTGCACGAGGGGCCTGTAGCTCTAAATCAGCGCATCCGCTAACATGACAGTTGACCGAACACAAGCTCCAAGCCCCGGTAGTCTGGTGCATTCGACACCAGCACACATCGTAGCTGAGACCCTCGCATACAAATCCGGTCGAATGGGCCATCTTCGCCTCTAATGTCAGTCCAGACCATTAGCGGAGCTGTATCACAGCCCACTGCGTCGAATCTACATTGGGCAAGGTTCCCTCACGATGATCTTCCAAATGCGGAGTTCCAACCGATGCAAACACTTAAAAGAGTTGAATGCAGCAATTACAAATTACAAATTCAAAATGTACGGTAGTCGATTTCTAACGGCTGGACGGCCATCGGCGAAATGATCCAACAAACTTGTGATTCGGTTGCAAGTTAGTATAAATCATATATAAAAAGCTTAATCACTAACGCAGGTGGTTGGACTTAACTTCTCGTCGACAGCGAGGTAATTAGAGACGTAGCAAGTTGCTCAGGGAAGAGGAATTGGGGAATGAATGGGAAGAAATCGGCCGTTGTCTTTGTTAAGAACCCGTCTCAGTATTTGCCTGGAGTGATTTCGGGAAACCACGAAAGACCGAAATCAGAATGGCCTGACCAGGAATCGAACACGGGATCTCCCGAATGCGAGCCCTGCAAGTTACCACTGCGCCACCCCGCTCGGTCTTAATCACTAAGAAGCATTATTATCCGTAAGGTAAACTTGGTCATTGTGTGATTGAAAGACGGCAGTTGGTAGAAGTGTCGGCTCGAGGGTACAGTCGCAGTGATGGTCAGGCATTGGTGACAGCAGAGGCCGGGTGGCCTGTTCGGGGAAAGGCCTCGTGGGCAGCGGCGGCCCCACACGGGCGGCGATGATGTCTGCGGGCTGGCGGGCGGCCCCAGTGACGAGCGCCTCAATTGCCCCCGCCGCGTGCCAACCAGGATATCGCCCGCTACTGCCCGTCCCGAAGACATCTCCCCCGGAGCGGACACGTCTGCTGCTAACCGCACTATAACACCACGTTCAAACTCACTTAAATCTTGATAACCTGTCATTATAGCAGCAGTAACCGATCTAGCAACTTTGCCAGACGCTTGTTGTCTTATATAGGCGCTGCGCCGACCGCATCGCAGTACTCTGATTGCTTCCATGCCGCTATTGTTTGCATACGCACGCCTATGCCAGTTTTTTTGGCTCTCCAGTGTATATTGCAGGGCATCCCTTCATGGCAATATGCCGGATCATTGAAATATAACCAAAATACAAAATGAACCTAATTTGAATCGAACTCCAAAACTGAAAATATATCGAACCAGATATATCTTATACTGAACCGCTACACTATGACAACCACTTCAGGAGACAAAAAAAAATTGCTGCCCGTTTACAAATAAGTTACTTAAAAATATTTTACATCCAGGCATATATTTTTCCATGGTAGTTTTTATTAACAGCAATGAGATGAAATCTACTTTACCAGCTTCGTTACCACAATACGATTCACACATACTGTACATAACTTTTGTTTTATTTTTCTTTAAATTTTTAATCACCATTTGTTGAGTCACATAAACGTGACAAAGTGGCCTAAATTAATTAGAACTAGAATGTTTGGCTTGTTTAGTAATATTTACTCAGAGTTATAAAAAATAATACTTAGTTCTCGTAGTTATAAAAAGTAAAAACATCTACTTTACGGTATCCAGGTATAGTGGTTTGATTGTAACGTATAGTTTTGCCACAGACTCGTCGTAATTCATCCCCGTCGCCCTTTATTGCCTGAACAGTAATGTGCAGGATACGTTCACAAAGTGCAATTTGAAATGTCCATAACAATAAAAATACGCTTATATTGCGGACGAAAAAAAAAATGAAATCACCAGTGACCTCAGACACGCATGTAACGCTGAGCTGCTACTCCCGTACGTACTCACATTCTTTACATGACGCTACAACTCTCCGAGTTATCCATCACATCCGTCCGGCACGTAATGGTGAGAACAGGAATTTATTTTATTACAAGTCACGACTCATCCGCCTCCCCGCCGACAGTTTCTCACGGCCGGCGATCGGCTCGCGTAGGAGTCAATCAGGGAATTCATGGATTCGAAAACTTGTTACGAAGTCGTGGAATGCCTGGCAACGCGGAAGATTAATAACTCTCGTCACGTAGTTAACAAGGCTGTCAACCACTTCCAACACATACCTTAGGCCGCTTACAAGTGTTTGAAAATACCTTGTCCAGATCTCTCAAAATATAAGTAAAATGGCCTCTACTAAAATCTGTTCCACGCGCATTATTAGAGATATTTAAAGTACCAAACATTCTTTACTTACAATTCATACCTAGCACTTAACGTTGTACGAACTACGATTTCCGTCTAGAAAAATACAGCATATGCTTTGGAAAAGTACAATTAAATCTAGATATGAAAAGCCGATTAACAATTTAAAAAAACACAAAAACTTCCGTTTATGTAGTCCTAAACAAAACTTTTGTGGAGAAACCTTAATTTTTTTTTCTGGCATTTTTCCTGTGATTACAATAAAGGAAGTTATGTTGTAATAAATTACAATAGATACATAATTAATAAAAATAATTTTGTTAATACCATGTATATATTTTGAAGATAATTTTACTGACATTGTTTTTTATAGGCTAAGCATTAGAAAGAAAGGTTGGAAAATATTACTGCCTGAACTGAAGGTAGTCGCAGGCCGGATGACTCCTGCTGCCCAAGCTAATGAGTTCCGGCGTGCTGTTAATGCGCGCACCAATTAACGGAAAAAGACGTCTGGACGTAAAGGGCTGACTAATCAGTTTATTTCCTAAAGTGTTTATCAAAAGTGCGCACACAGTTAATTACGGCGACGGTTGACACGAAAACGCCACTCGTCAACACTGAAATAAAATCAAGGAAGTCTGGGTCTCTGTTGTAAAACAACGCGAAATACACAAGAAAGTCATGTGAACTTTCGTTGAGTTGCTTTCACGGTCATAGAATATCGGCAGCCCACTTTTGCACCAAATTTCAACAACGTCAGCTGTAACCGTTCTATTTTAACCCAGTTCTGTTCGACTTCTAAAATCTGTAAACATTTTAACAAAAAAAAATGTAATTTGTTTTTTATGGTTACGAATTATTGTAATTTTTTCCGTACTACAAAAATAAGAAACAAGAGCAATTACTCAAATTTTAAAAGAAGANGGTTACGAATTATTGTAATTTTTTCCGTACTACAAAAATAAGAAACAAGAGCAATTACTCAAATTTTAAAAGAAGACGCTGGCATGGTTAACACTTTGCAAAAAAATTTTGCATATTCACAAAAAATCGAAAACAAAGAGAGGTGTCATCATAAAAAAAAGCTTTTGAGGTTTACTCCAGACNGCATATTCACAAAAAATCGAAAACAAAGAGAGGTGTCATCATAAAAAAAAGCTTTTGAGGTTTACTCCAGACATCATGAGGTAACCATGGCAATTCTGTAAAACAAACAAATAGTTCATATCGACAACTTATTGCGTTTTATTATTTTAGAATTAGTCAAAAAATTCAAACTTTTGGCTTTGGTGTGTTTTTTTTANTCGACAACTTATTGCGTTTTATTATTTTAGAATTAGTCAAAAAATTCAAACTTTTGGCTTTGGTGTGTTTTTTTTACGAGGAAACTATGAAATACTAAAATGAAACCGTGAAGTCTACAAGTTGTTCAAGTTAATACGCTTTACTGTACGCGCCTGTATTTAAGGCTGATAAACGTACATAAAAAAAGGGCGGGGATTAAAATCCTAGTTCTGACAAAATTGTGGTTGTATTCCTATACCACACATTTTCATTCAATCTGTACGACAGTTCCGTTGCTGTTACTATTCTCCTGATAGTTGGATTCGGCATGATGGCATTTATACGCCGAGAGAGGATACAAAGCCATATTTCATTCATCCAGCTCAATTTCATTTCGAACAGTCAACTCTCAATACACCGATAAATCAGCATTTTGTCCCGTTTATATTTTACTTGTACTAAATTCGCCGGCAAACGTTTCCACGTAAAAATGTCTGGCGCGAGTAAAGCACAGGCAAAAAGCAGTTCCCCGCCTCGCCAAGGTCAGCGAGATCGCTGTTGGAACATGCTCCGTTATCTGGCGCGCGATCTGGCTTCCTGCAGGCCATACAGCTACCCGTCTCAGTCGTGGGATCCTGGTGTTACACCGCCTTCGCTGCCAAACTACTGCGCTCACAACTCCCCGACCAATCATCACACCGCACTACGCAACAAGCGCGCCATGAGGACGAACTGGGGAGCAGTGAATTCCATGACGAGTGGATGGTGCAAGGAGGCAACAGCAACAAAACGTCGCAAAGAATAAGAATATTGGTATAGGCGTCACGATTATTTGAGCACTTTTGAAGTCAACCTTTGAAAAATGTCACTGCCCCTACCTGCATATATTTTAACGGCTAAACGGAATGGCATGCGCCCAGTAAAGTTTAGAACGATGGATACAAAGTAAACTTAAACGTTTTAGGTAAAAATTTAAATTATTTATTCTTCTTTCTGTCTTTTTAATGCATATGAGTGCAAGAATTGTCAGTTTTGTAAAATAATTACATTTCTAATAAGTTCACATATTCACTTGACCGATGCACGAGTTAAGTGATCAGACGTATGGAAATGTTGATTTTACGTCTAGTGGAAGAATGCGCAATGTGCATACAAGTAAATCTTAAGCACGGCTTTCAAAAGTGCTAAGCTTATCGTGAACAGCCTTTAGTGTGAGACCGGCAGAGCGAAAGGATAATAATTTACACGTAAAATGTTTTTAAACTGGACTCGACCACCTTTCACGGCAAGGCTTTCAAATAAAAAACACTTGGTGCTTTTTTATCCGGGTCACATCGCTACAAAACAGTTTTTTTTTTGTAAAAATCTTAATACTCTGAATATTACCGCAACAATGTTCTTCTCTTCAAATGACTCAGCGATATCGTGAAATGTGACCAAAACACGCCTAAAATCATTAAAAATAAAAAACCATACCAACGTCTTGTCGACAGCAAGGTTATTTAGAGACGGAGCAAGTCGCTCATAGAAGCAGGAACGGGGAAGGAATCGGCCATGGTTTTCATTAAATAACCATCCGCCTGAAGTGATTTCGGGAAACCAGGGAAAACCGAAATCAGGATGACGGGACCGAGATGTCAAACGCAGGTCCTCCCGAATGCGAGTCCGAATGTTGACCACTGAGCCACCTCTCTCGATGATAGTAATAATAGCAACACTGTTCCTGATATTTTTATTATATACTCTAACGTGATACATAACATTGACAGCCTGGAAAAGCGCATATTACGGCAATGCGAAATTACCTGGACGAGAACGGAAAACCCCCTTATGGAATTGCCTGGGGGTGGGTTAAGACCAAAACCTACCCAACCATGCATATTGGACGGAATGGAATCCATAATCTACAAAATACGAGCTAGCATTACCAAACAAGCGTAAGCGGATGGAAAATGAACCTACGATGGCACATTCTCCGCGTTCGATTATCGCATAAGGCACTGGTGACATTAAAGATTACGGTTCATTGCGTTTAGACAGTAACAAACATTTCCAAAATCAAAATGCGGCGTGGCCACAAATGTTTGCCAAAATCTCCTTTGAAAGAGTATACGCCTACTTTGTCATTAACAGGCATTTCTTTCCATTTCTAATTATCTCCGTGTTTTTTACACTTTCGAATAAAATTTCACATCATTAATATCAAACTGTTAAACCATATCTATAAAATTTTTCTTTGCCTCTAAATGACCAAAATCATATTTACCATTAATACCAAACTGTTAAACCATATGTTTAAATTTTTCTTTGCCTCNCATATTTACCATTAATACCAAACTGTTAAACCATATGTTTAAATTTTTCTTTGCCTCTAAATGACAAAAAAAAATTATTTCGTATTTTTTAAAATATTATCAAATCCCTCACTGTTTTTCTCACATGGAAAGGTACTGGGTTAACTTTCCTCAGCTCAACTTCAGTGATGTAGAATTTTAGAAGAAAAAAAAGACCCACTATCGTACTTATTAACTTTTATTACTGACCCCCTCCCCCTCACCCAGGGCTTCTTTACAGCAACTCTACANAAAATTTCACATCATTAATATCAAACTGTTAAACCATATCTATAAAATTTTTCTTTGCCTCTAAATGACCAAAATTATATTTACCATTAATACCAAACTGTTAAACCATATGTTTAAATTTTTCTTTGCCTCTAAATGACAAAAAAAAAATTATTTCGTATTTTTTAAAATATTATCAAATCCCTCACTGTTTTTCTCACATGGAAAGGTACTGGGTTAACTTTCCTCAGCTCAACTTCAGTGATGTAGAATTTTAGAAGAAAAAAAACACCCACTATCGTACTTATTAACTTTTATTACTGACCCCCTCCCCCTCACCCAGGGCTTCTTTACAGCAACTCTACACACAACAGAAGTTATATTAACAGTTTCAGAATTCTAATCAAATTCACATCTTGCACTATTTTAATTAAAAATTTTATAAACCATGACTACATACCACGTACATAAACATTAAATAGGCCTTTACATTGTCCAAATTAAGATGCTTGTGTGTAATTTCACTGCGATTGGAATTTCATTTCCTGAGTTGATTATAATTACGTTTAAAAAAAGTGTATCTGGCCCTTGATACGATTCGCGTATGATTGATCTTTGTTAATATGTACACCGCAATACAGTGTTAATATAAATGTGTAATATGTGTCACTAGAAATTCTAAATAAGAAACTCATTAACAACAAACTCCATTCTGGGTTTTCAAAAATGTCTACCTACAGAATGGCAGCAAGAAAACTCATTGTGGTTTACTGCTTAATAAGAAGCGAATCCTGTTAGGGACGGTATGTGAATTTCACCGCCGGGCCAACACTGCCACTGCAGCTCGAGTTCCCAGAAGGAAGAACCAGACGTGGTAAAAGGCCCCATCAGGAGGGGGGATCCGGTGATCATCTTCCAGCAAGCAGACGAGACGCGGTATTCCAGTCACATCCGACCGCATCAATAAGGAATAAAGCCCTGATAGATAAAGATGCGAGCGAACACTGTGTGCGCTGGGAGGAATTGAGAGGTGGACTGCCGCAAGAAGCTAGGAAGGGGGTGGGGGAATATTCCCAGGAGCGATGCGTGCGTGTGACGGGAATGGCTGAACGAACTATGTCCCTTGACCGGCGGTCACTTCAACGTTGGCCGGGCTGGTCCTACCTGCCACCCCCCTCTTTCTCCTTCCGGGCTCCCACGCCGCTTACCGCGGTAGCACGCACCGTTTATTGACATTTTTCTCCCGGTTGCAGGCGAGCGCAGCCTTTGTACAGCAGCGTGTGCAAAAACGGACTGGTAGCTGACCACTACCAAGCGACAAGTCTGTTAGAGTGGAGAAGTCTGGGCAGTTCTTTAACGTCGAGGCCTCGAGAGCCATTGGAGGGTGGTGGAGCGGCGCTGGAATACAAGGGCAAGGGAAACGGGAAATCCCCGTGAAAACCCGTCTACCAGAAATATCATCCAGTACGATTCCTACGTGTGAAAGTCCTGGAGCGACCCCGCCGGGAATCTAACCCGGTTCACCTTGGTGGGAGACGTGCGCTCTAGCCGCTGCACAGCCGCGGCTCCAACGAGTGCGTTCGGTTTGGTAAGTGACAACGGCAAAATCTACACCCAGTTAAGGGTCGGATAACAACACTGCGTCTGTAAAAATAGGAACACTATCGATGCCTCAGTACAAGCCTGGCCCTTGGGAGCCCACCAGAAAGAACCGTGGGAACTCTACGACGAGGTCGTACGAGGAGCCCAACTCTCGAGACTGGAAGAACCACCGATCCTGATGGCAGCAGTAGCCCTACTGGTTAGGTCTATGGACGGGGGAGAGAAGATCCTCTTCCCCCACATGGAGTGCGTCGACAGGCTCACCGTCGCCCAGGTGGGTCTGCCTACGAACACGGAGGCGCTTCTGAGCTTGCTCAAGGAGTGCTTCTGGAGAAGGGGGGAAGAATTTGACCCGTCCAAGATCTGTAAGGATGCAGCTCGCACATACGGGAGGCTGTACTTTGACTGCAGTAAACCCTTCACGTGGTATACAGTGGTCAGGTACTAGTCCTTCTCCTCGGGCGGTACCTTGCCAAAACACCGGATGCGACAACCCACCGATCTTGACCACTTCCTGGATACAATATGTCTTGTTCCAGGAAACACCCAGATACAACGACCCCAGCGACGGACCCGGAATGCGATTTAGGAAGTCGGAAGGAACTACGCAAGTTTTTCCAGGAATGGACGAGACCGAAAGCCTGAGAATGATAGTGGAATGAGTGTATTTAATGTGTGAATGGAATCGAACGTCTGCAGTGTGGTGTAGATTAACGCCCTTTGCGACCAGGGGCGAGGAGGCGGGAAACAATCCTGGCTACCAGCTGTTTCCCAAATCTTAGTCCGACACAGCCTGGTTGCACTGGGCCGAGAATGTGCTAAGGGAATGCCGTCATACTTAATTTTTCGTGTGTAGGAGAAGCGCGAGCGCGGTAGTGTTTAAATGTATTGTGTTGTAAGTATTTAGCTTTTGTGTTTTTAAATTCTTTTCGGACCAGTATGACGGACTCAAAATTCAAAGTTCCCGGTGGCGCCCTGCGAAACAAAAGAGCCGATCTAGCTTTTGTTTGCGGGAGTTAACGTACAGTAGAAAGAAGCGCTCCTGGTATGACCTTTTAATAGGTATCGGCCACCAGGAGGGGAGGTTTGGTGAGGAAAGCGCCGGTTCCACCGGGAACTTTGTAAAAATATTGCCAATCTTCTACACGCATACCGGTTATCTTAACCCTGAGTATGGAAAATATGGGGAGGTGATTATTATGGTACTGTAGCGGCACACCTGGGAAAAGCAATCCATCGGAATCAAACCGGCTGCTTTTCCAGCATGTCAACCACATTACTAAGCCACTCTGGTTTATGTAAAAAAAAGAAAACAAAACGTTTTGCGGGAATGAGTATGATAGAGGTATACACTAACAGCGGACCTTGTGAAGTTCGTATGGAGGAAAAACACTGGCCTTGGTTAATAGCACGGCATCCCAAAATTTACTACTACGTGCAGGTAGCGTCTGCCTTGCATACTTTTTAATTTTTATTCTTAAACGTACACTTCAAATTTTTTTTAACTTCAGATTTTAAAATTAACGAGAACTTTTTGACAAAGTAACATGGCTGACTTCTTACAATCATTGGTAATTTATAAGAATAGTGCGCCATACGGTAAATAGAGGATATGTTTTCTTTCGTTATCTGATGTTGCATGTGTGTGTGTGAGGCAGTTTACTAATATATTTCTGGGTTAAAAAGTATTTGGCTACTGTAAATTTAAACGTGTAATTTTCGTACAAACAAGCGAGCCGTGTAAAAATAAAAAGATAATGCTATCGTGAAAATAAGAAAAAAACCTGGAGAGCGTTTAAAAACATGTTCACTGTCGCAAAAGATTTTGAGATAAACCGCTGAATAATTATTGATTAATACCGGAATGGGAAACGAGAAAGAAAACTCATTACTTTGGGAACTAATAAACAAGCGTTGCCGCCAAATAATTACAAAAACTGCAGCTGACTGGGTTGCGGGAGGGGCTCGCAGTCAACTTTAAATGACGTAATTTGTTTTTAAATAAGTATTGCAATTAATTACTTCTCATACATGCAGATAAATATAATACCGGGTTTAAATTCCAGGTAACAGGGGCTACATAACCGATTATACCGNACTTCTCATACATGCAGATAAATATAATACCGGGTTTAAATTCCAGGTAACAGGGGCTACATAACCGATTATACCTGTGCAACAAAATTCCTACTTGAATTCATAACACGCAATTTAAAAAAAATAAACACTTTTTAGCTCGTTCCGAAATGAGATTTAGGCTGTATTCCTTATTTGTAACATCCCGTAGTTGCATTTCCCACACATGAGGGGATGCGTACTAATGAATTCAGAATACTCGCCTCCCCATTTTTATTTTCCACGTTGATATTGTGAAGTACACACAAGTGACGGCCTATGGAAGACTGAGAAAAAAATCACTTTTTATTGGATTGAACTTCAATGGCTACCAGAAAATCAATCGTGCACGCTAATTTCTGGCAACATGAAGAGATTAATTACCCTTCATTTCCACCGCCAGTCAACTTGGGTCACTGAAAATATTCCGCAACATAACACAAAACAAAACCGTGCTACCGGGTACTGAAAATTTATTTGTGAAGATTGTGCATCCGAGCAAACACGTGACAAAGGTTTGACGAGCACACTGACCAATGGAATAAAATATTTTATGAACAGTGCTACTGCAAGTGCAGTGGCAAAACGCTCATTGATGTTCTGCAAGGCCCCTCCCTCAGAATGGTAAACCCTTCTAGAGTCTGGAAGACCCTGCCTGTTATGGTCTTACGCTCGTGTGTCAAACAGGCCGAGCAGGTGATTCAACTTGGCAAACTCCAGAACCCAAGAACCAACTCTACGCGGGAGATTCGTAACCTACATGAATAAGGATTTTTCGTATCTTTCAACCATCCACGTACGTAACGATGTAATGGTAAAACCAGCCAAATACAGAGCACAAGCCCCCTCCTCACCCGTACTCAAAATTTGATGGCAATACGAGCAAGTTCGCCTGCTTTTTTGCCACGCTGTGACCACAGTGACTTGGCCAGGAATTTCTCAAGGGGTTGGTTACACTGGCTGAAGAGAAGGGAGACGCGTGTGTTGATTAGAACAGATACTAGAAGAAAAATTATTTCACTATAAAATAAAAGTTTATCGTAGTTTAGACAATTACAGAGGCATTTTTTTATTCAAAATTTAATGTTTAGTAATAGCTTTAATACTAATTGACGAGATCTTCAAAGGCAGGGTATTGCAAACCCCAATATTCCTCACCCCCTCTCTTCTCCACTGCCCCAACATCAAACGAAATAGACACGTCAGCGACGAGGAAGAACGGTTTACCCTGCTACTCAACCACCGANACTTCTCATACATGCAGATAAATATAATACCGGGTTTAAATTCCAGGTAACAGGGGCTACATAACCGATTATACCGGTGCAACAAAATACCTACTTGAATTCATAAAACGCAATTTAAAAAAAATAAACACTTTTTAGCTTGTTCCGAAATGAGATTTAGGCTGTATTCCTTATTTGTAACATCCCGTAGTTGCATTTCCCACACATGAGGGGATGCGTACTAATGAATTCAGAATACTCGCCTCCCCATTTTTATTTTCCACGTTGATATTGTGAAGTACACACAAGTGACGGCCTATGGAAGACTGAGAAAAAAATCACTTTTTATTGGATTGAACTTCAATGGCTACGAGAAAATCAATCGTGCACGCTAATTTCTGGCTACATGAAGAGATTAATTACCCTTCATTTCCACTGCCAGTACACTTGGGTCACTGAAAATATTCCGCAACATAACACAAAACAAAACCGTGCTACCGGGTACTGAAAATTTATTTGTGAAGATTGTGCATCCGAGCAAACACGTGACAAAGGTTTGACGAGCACACTGACCAATGGAATAAAATATTTTATGAACAGTGCTACTGCAAGTGCAGTGGCAAAACGCTCATTGATGTTCTGCAAGGCCCCTCCCTCAGAATGGTAAACCCTTCTAGAGTCTGGAAGACCCTGCCTGTTATGGTCTTACGCTCGTGTGTCAAACAGGCCGAGCAGGTGGTTCAACTTGGCAAACTCCAGAACCCGGGAACCAACTCTACGCGGGAGATTCGTATCCTACATGAATAAGGATTTTTCGTATCTTTCAACCATCCACGTACGTCACGATGCTATGGCAAAACCAGCCAAATATAGAGCACAAGCCCCCTCCTCACCCGTACTCAAAATTTGATGGCAATTCGAGCAAGTTCGCCTGCTTTTTTGCCACGCTGTGACCATTTCATCCCACAGTGACTTGGCCAGGAATTTCTCAAGGGGTTGGTTACACTGGCTGAAGAAAAGGGAGACGCGTGTGTTGATTAGAACAGATACTAGAAGAAAAATTATTTCACGGTAAAATAAAAGTTTATCGTAGTTTAGACAATTACAGAGGCATTTTTTTATTCAAAATTTAATGTTTAGTAATAGCTTTAATACTAATTGACGAGATCTTCAAAGGCAGGGTATTGCAAACCCCAATATTCCTCACCCCCTCTCTTCACCACTGCCCCAACATCAAACGAAATAGACACGTCAGCGACGAGGAAGAACGGTTTACCCTGCTACTCAACCACCGACCACTTAACATTTTGCCAGCGACATCCCCAAGAGGGAAACGATGGGAATGCGTGCCGTGCTCATATTTTCCAAATGGTGGTAGTTTCTAGTAGTGGAAGAAGAGGGGGAAATGGGGGGTTGGTTGAGGTGGAGGTTTCGCTGCCCTATCCACGCTTGCGGGTTCCGCGCACGTACGGGCAAGCTCCCTCACCCCAGGTCTCCAATCTACCCTTGCGGCCGGTCTACAAATAGATTACGTGTGTGTCGTACACTGCATCAATGAAATACGCGGGGCGCAAGAGGGAGTGGTGTCGGGGCCCCACAGTGCCCCTCGGCACGCAATGCGCCTGCTAAGCAAACACGTCATCCACGCGCGCGCACGGAAAGTAAACACTCACTCCGGCCTACGACACGCATCGCTGTCGAGTCGCCCGCCCGTCCACAATTAACGGTTTTTACGCAACCAAACACGTCACTCGCTCCGTGGTCACAACCACCACGCTCTAGTGCTAAAGGCTCTTGCCTGATTTCAAAGCAGTGAGATTTTGGTATACGGAAATACATGTTTATGAAATTAGGTTTTATGATACCAATTTTGAAGATGTAAAGTTGAAACAAAAACCTATGTGAGAGAAATGATACTATCAAGTTCTGTTTTGGGATAAATATGAAAATCTCTTTTTCAGTAATTTTTTATTTACTTATTAAATTTTCAGATATTTCCAGTAAACAGGCTATAGCCTACATTAATGTTACAAAAGTCTTCGATAGCAAAGGAGCGCGTATTTTTTTTGCTCAAAGAAGTTCATGGTGGTATATCGTATATCTATCTTCATCAGAAAAAAAAAAAGGGGGGGGAGGTCAAACCAGGCAGGAGCCTTAAAAGCCAAGGGATTACTAAACATGGAGCTTCATGTTTACAAAACACAACGACCACTATACCCAGCAGTAAAGAAACATTGAGCCCCAAACAGAAAAAGGGACACTCATCTCAAAAAATTTAAAAAGGCATACTGCAGTCGGGAAAGTGGGCGGGGGATTAATATACCACAATTGCTACACTTATTACTTGCGTGTGGTAGGACAGGAAGTTACCGGCTGTTTACGGTTATTTGAGCACTTTCGAAATCAGCCTTTGAAAAATGTAGCTGCCGCTAAATGCATGTATTTTAACCGGTACGCTGATTGGCTGCACCCAGTAAAAATGTCAACGCCGGAGGCAAAGTAGCTTCATTTATTAACATTGAATTAAAATGGTTGGGTAAAAATATGTAAATACTCAATTCATTTATTTTTTCTTTATGTATATTTAATTTATATAAGCGTGGGAACTAACAAATTTGTCAAATATTTATTTTTCTAACAATGTCACAATTTCACTTCTCCGACACGTGAATAAAGTGATCAGTAGGGTCACCTATTTTTTCGGGAAAAGATTTATGCGCAGGTTAGACTTCGACTTGTTAATTGCAAGCTTGGGAATTTACTTTGGTTACTGGCTGCGTGTCTGTACGAGAAGACATTTTCTACTCGAATGGGCCAATCAGAATAAAGTTACCCTGACAGCGAACGTCCGTGATTGGCTGGCTGCGAGTGAAAACCATCCAACCAGGATATTGGTTCTGAACTAACGTGTTTTAGAGTGCAACTAGTCGTGGAATATTCTCGCGGAAAACAGGTGGCTCTAGTGATCAGGTCCATGGCAATGTTAATTTTACATATGGTGGAAGAACATACAACGTGAAACATGTAGATCTTAAGCACTGCTTTCAAAAGTGCCCGTTATATCGTGAACAGCCTTCAACAAGGCGGTTTCTCACTTATTCCTATCACGCAGACGCAACACAGTCCGTTGTGCGGAAGGCGAGGTGAAGCCACTGCACTGCCGACACATTCCGCACTACTGGGCGCAGTCGAGACTGTAAAACTTCCACAAAAATTAGATTTGAAATTACTGTACGACGGAAACGGCCTCCCCTCGAATCCGTGAGCAGCTTCCAGCCTTCCCCGCGGCGATCGTTTACCGCATCGTTTGGGTTTCATTGTTTTTCGCCAAGTAATTAATTATTAATTTAACAAACGTTGCTTAATAACTATCCCCCGAAGGAGACCACAACGCTTCTACGCTTCTTTTTTGTATAAAAAATAATCCCAGTAATGAGGAAATTCCTTAATATGTTTTTCGTACACGCAGCAAAAATTACAACGATCTTCTAAGTCTTTCAAAACGTGGAAGGTAGAATACCAATACGCTTTAAAGGACTAGAAATTGGCACACAATGTTGTGAGTACACATAAAATATTTGGGTACATCAGACTGTGAAGATGGGATCTACGGTAAAGTCTGAAAGAAACCAACAACTTTGGTTGGTTGTACACCGCTGAGGAGACGAAAACCTGCGGGCGAATCTCATCAGGAAAACATGACTAGGTCTGGACGAACAACACACGCGCGCGCACACACACGCACGCACACAAGCCGACCGACCGTTCTGGGTAGTACTGATGAAGAACAGATGAGGTTGTTCGGAAAGAGTTCTACTTTTATTATTATTACTTTTTATCTGCGGGAGGTGGCGGTAAGAATCTTTTTGACTAGGCATGTCAAATTCGTTCGAGCGGTCCTTAATAAGAAGTTCCGAAACGTTTTACTGGAGTATTCGCAATCGTATTAAAGCGCTGTCAGCGGAACGAACACAATTAGCAAACCTTTCACTAAAGCCTAAAATTCCAAATGCACTTTAAACATTTTATTGCCTTCCATTCTGAGTTTTTGTGTTGTCAATCCTGAACTTACTATACAAACTTAAATAATTTCACTGATGACGTTCTTGCAATCAAGGCAACGAATGCGTCTAATTATGAAATGTTCGGAACACAATTTAATGTTCACTTACATATAATTTCCAAGAAGATGAGATGGCACATTTTCTAAAAACATTATCTACCAGATAATTAAGATAGTACAACCTTTATTTCTGAAACTCGCGTTAATGACGGAAACATTAAAATATAAGACAAATTTAAGTTCGGAGATTTAAAACATCCTCGAATGTTTATGCTAAGGCTGTGTTCGCTTTCCTATTGATAGATCTGACGTATGGATTAGTCTTAACAGCTTCAATCAATTAGAAGAAAAATCACAAGGAAAATGTTGACTGTGTTTACACAATGTTAACACGCCAGAGATGTTTTAACTGACTTCACTACAAAACCCTAAAAAAATACTCATAAGAAACTGCACAAAGATTAACTTCCGGTAGTCATTACAAAGGACCGCTTTGGAAACATCATGAATCGCAATTCCTGTCTACACAAAATAGCATTACACCCTGCAACATCCCAACGCATTTTATAGACAATATTGTTATATTTGTTGCATTATTTTGTTTCGCAAGTTTATCTCCTCTTCTTTATAGTTACTACTTTCTTCATTGACATTCCTTTTAATTATTTTCTTAATTGCAACCGTTGTCAAACAATCTCTCAGAGATTTTACTTTCTCGATTTTCTTTCATTACAGTTGTTACAGATGGTTTTTTCTTCCTTCGCCATTCCGTCTGAAATTCTGTTGGTCCCGGATTACTCTATGTTTATTAGCCAGTCAATATACCAACAACTTCGCTAGCTTTTATTCTTCCTGGGAATGAAAGCTGCTTTCAGTACCGAGGGGACTTAGAAGCTGTTTGGCACTCGCGTTGAGTTCCAAGATGGTGTATTAGTCAAAGAAAGTGTGAACTCTCCCCACCCCTCTCACCAACATCCCTAATACCGAGGCCAAATTTCTAATGAATTACACGAATATACTTATACACACAAAGCGTTTGGCTATAAATTTAAATATAAAATTAAACTTTGCAAATATTAATTTTTTGTGATTAAAGCAGCTCAATCAGTATTAACTTTTCATGGTGTATTCTTTTACTAAAAAAATCTCCGCCACAGCAAGCCACGTTTGCAGCACAGGTAAATAGACAATGATCTATTCGTATTTTAAGTGTTATGTGTATACAGTGGAAAATGTATCAAATTTACATCATAATTACTTTAAGTAAATATTATTATTTCCGATCCTGTCTTTAAAGAGGTCCGCAGTGGTGCAGCAGCTTAGGGCGCTCAACACCCACCATGACAAACTGAGTTCGTTAACGGCGTTGTCACTCCCGGATTTTCGCAGGTGAGAATCGTGCCGGACGATGCCGCTGGTCAGTGGATTTTCTCGGAAATCTGTCGTTTCCCCCGCCCATGCATCACGGCGATGCTCTATTTCCACTTTGTTTCACCCTCGCCGTGTCTGATGGCCTCGTTGTTAAGAGCCGCCAAAATCATTCCACTCTCGACTTTACTGTCATTAAAATATTTCCGGTATGGGAAAACGTTTTAGCATTTTTTTTCTTTTGCCGGACATTTATTCACGCCCAACTTGTAAGCCGTGACGCTAGATGGGAAGCAGTGGCCACGGGGGCTGCGCGGTTAGTCTGCTCGTCTCCCACTAAGGCGAACCGGCTTCAATCTCCGTACAGGTCACTCCCGGATTTTCGCATGTGGGAATCGTGCCGGACAATGCCGCTGGTCGGTGGATTTTCTCGGAATCTCCCGTTTCCCCCATCATTTAATTCCAGCTCTGCTCCATACTCACCTCCATCACCCTTATCGGCTCTCAAGACCTTGTTGTTAAGCGGCTTGCACACAAAACTCTAACCTAACTTTGAACTTAAAAAAGACATACCGGGATTCGAAACTGATCTTATGAGCCAAAGGCTAGTCTGTGACCTCTATTATGGCGACGACAGCTTTCTATTGAGGTTGAAGTTAAGCAGTTAATAAAGAATGTGGAGAACCGGGGTTCAGTTCGGGCGTCAGCATCTCCCCTCTAGATGAGAGCGGCATTGGAAATAGTTCCGAGGGGGGCTGGCGGGCCGGCTTTTGATTAAAGCATCCAGGATGACCAAAGTTGAAGGGGGGGGAGGGGTGACCTATCCGTCACGTCGGCTGCCGACCGCCCGCGACGGGCCACGAAACACGTTCCACAAAGGCACAAGTGCCCCGGCCCTGGCCTTCCGCCGTCCACACGAGGCGATGCTCGAGGAAACACTCGCCCGACTCTTACAACCGCAGTAAAACGTAACGTGAATATCCTCACGCTTGGACTGTACTTACTACTGATCCACAAACTCATCTGAAGGGGCCGCGGTGGTGTAGTTGTTTACTACTCGCCTCCCATCTAGGCGAAGCGGGTTTGATTCCCAGCGGGGTCACTCCAGGATTTCAGCATGTGGGAATCGTGTCGAACGATGCCGCTGGTCAGCGGGTTTTCTCGGGGATATCCCGTTTCTACCGCCCTTGGATTCCGGCGCTGCTGTATTTCCACCTCGTTTCACCCTCATCGGCTCTCAACACCTCGATGTTAAGAGCCGCCCAAATCTCTTCACTCACTCACAAACTCATCTGAAGACTCACAAACTCATCTGAAGACCTCGCGATTAGTGACGATAGTATTCGGGCTCTAAATATCAAAGAATTACATTCGTAGGTGTTCTCGAGAAATATTTAACGATGGACAAAGTATTCTAATACTATCAGAATGATCTATCCGAGTGATTCATCAGTACTCATGTCTCGCACACATTCTTGCTCTACGAGTACTCAGAAGAGTTCTCAGGCATATGTTACGTCGTTCGTTCCACACTTGTTCTTCAATGTTCGCAGTCATTATATTTTTAAAAGTTCATAACTATTTTACTGAAGCCTAAGTTTTCTCCTTTGTTTGGTTGCCCATTGATATTACACGTAATTTTTTTAAATCTATTTAGTATTAAAAATAATTTTCCGTGTCTATTGTTTACTTCTATTACATTGTTTAGAATTTTATTGCCTTCTATATACTGTCTGGAATTTGTATTCACTGCCCCTCGACTGCATCTTATCATCGTAATATGTACAATAAAGCGAATGAAAACAGATCGTTAAAAAAAAAAAAATTGAAATCACGTATTAGAATAGACTAAATAGACTACGGAACTTGTCAGTTCTCTTATTCAAGCTGCGAGTGAAAATTTTCGATTCTTACACGTATTAGAATACAAAATATTCTATTGCTGGAAATACTCGATACTACACATCACTATACTCGCGATTGAGCGTTACGGTCGCCATCAGTCAGTGTGGTGCATAAATGAGTTGCATGCGCGTTGAAGGGGTGGAGGGATGGAGGGGAATTTGAACACGGTAATCAGTTTCACACCATAACTTTATTCGTACCATCAACAAATCAAGAACAATTGCAACATATTTTCTCATTCTTCAACCATTTCCTCGATTCCGCTGGTATGTTTATTGTTGTGTATGGTTTTGCTGTGTGTGTTAACTCTTATTACTGACAACAGCTAAGTAGAGAGCTAAGAGAGATTTGGACGGCTCTTAAGAACGAGGTCTTCAGAGCCGATAAGGGTGAAATGAGGTGAGAATGGAGACGCACCGAAATGTTAGGGCGGGGGAAACGGGATATCCCCGAGAAAACCCGCCGACCAGCGGCATCGTTCGACACGATTCCCACATGCTTAAATCCGGGAGCGACCCCGCTGGGAATCGAACCTGCTTCGCCTAGGTGGGAGGCGAGTTGTTAACAACTACACCACCACGGCCCCTTCAGATGAGTTTGAGGATCAGTAGTAAGTACAGTCCAAGCGTGAGGATATACACGTTACGTTTTATTGCGGTTATCCTGTCGAAGATTGACTTGACACGTTATGCAGTTCCCTCTAGAATCAGCCGAAGCCATGGTCAGACATCTGGCGCGTTACATAAATGTGAGAAGACGTGCACTAGCTTCCCGATCGTTTGCGAAGTAGCGTCTGGCGTGGGGGAGGGTTTTGAGAACAGGCCGAGTTCATGAGGAGGAGGTGGTAGTAGACGCAGCAGGGAGCGCGTGCCTGTGTTTCGGCATGCAGATCTACTCTTCGTGTGAACATGCCGTAACGGCGGGACGGCGGCAGGCAGGCAGGTAGGCAGTTGGTCACGAGGTTTAGAGCGAGGCCCCTTGTGCGTGAAGTCTGCAGCAGGGTGGTCCTTTGCGTGGTGCGGCGCGCGTAACGCCAATTGCGCAGGCCCTCGGTCAAGAGCGACCTCTGTCGCCCCCAGCTTGGGGACCGCCTCTGCCTCAGGCAGGCTCGGCACATGTAACCTACAATATACACAGGATGGGGAGAAAACAAGATTTCTTAAGGGCACTGCCTACCGGCTGACAGCTGCAACATTTTAATAGAAAATTCTTCCATGTTCAGAAAAGATAGACGTTTCAAACAAAATGTATTATTCATGAATTTTTTAGAAGTTCCCTACATTGTAGATGTTTCCACAACATGTACAGCCTGTTTGCAAGGAATTTTTATTTTCTACAAAAAAGTACATACTGCCGGACAGAAGTTATTTAATTGCGTATAATTTTGTATTTTTTACTTGTGAAATGATTGGACACTCTAGGGTATTGAACCTGCGATACCTTATTTTCAAGGATGATGCACTGTCTCCGGTGCCATCAGGGTACATGAGTTATTTCCTATACTATTTCAAAAGTATATATAAAAAGTAAGTATGTTTTGTCAAGGGTGTTACAATTACAAAACTAAGTGGTGAGTTGCTTTCTTGGTTGATATTGTATACCATGCACGGAGAGGCAGGGCAGTCATTGAGGTCTGTGCTTCCATTGAGTTCACATCTATAGTTACGATATGCACCCGCGGCCTACCGGTCTTCTGTGTATGGAACAGCTACACCAGTATTTTATTTTTCAGTCAAAGTAAACTACTTCTCTTTATATTTTGAGTGTTCTAAAAGCAGAGTACATACATTTTTTAAATGTACATGTGAGTGTGTTGTGATACCTCCTTATTTGTCATTATAAAGTACATAAATTTAATGATATTTCTATATAAACAAAAATTTTGTGGCGCGCGATTAATGCGTAATTCGATTCGTAAGGTGCTTACAGTTCTCGCGCTATAAATTGTACATGTACAAAATAAATACATGTCATATTTGCTTTTATAATTAATTTTTTTATCAGTTTGCTTCAGCGCATAGCGATAACGACTCTCTTGCGCGGCTAATTGTTTTAATGTATGTTGTTTCGTATGTCCTTACAGTTCTAGCACTATATATATATAATTTTTATATATATTTATAATATATATATATACAATTTATAGTGCTAGAACTGTAAGGACATACGAACGTCTGTGGGGACATCCATTAGATATTCTTTGGATGGCTGTGTGCTATATGAGCACTCACATACCAGACATTTACACGAAGTACTGTATTTCGTAACTATGGATTTTATACGAAAGTGACGAACGCGCCTCTGTTAGTTTCAAGTTGTTTTAGAGCGCTAACTATTTTGTTTTATTTTCGGTTTATGAAACTAGATTACGAATAAATAGTTTTATTTGCGTTGTGTTTGCGCATTTCAGTGTGTATAAAGAACGTTTTATCCGGTACAGGAATTTGAAAAAGAATCAAAGAATTGGCACTCCATGGGTGGTTTGCCACTCACATACTACTTTTTTACATGATGTAGAATTCTTAAGATGGGATTTTAAACGGTTTAGATATCATTGGCATTGTTTGTGTCTGAAAATCTAAGACATAAGAAAAACGGAACGCTTCCGTGTTTTATATTCACGGAGCTCATTTCCGTTTTCCGTCATTACGGAGTGCCTGGCCGTAAANCATTCTTAAGATGGGATTTTAAACGCTTTAGATATCATTGGCATTGTTTGTTTCTGAAAATCTAAGACATAAGAAAACGGAACGCTTCCGTGTTTTATATTCACGGAGCTCATTTCCGTTTTCCGTCATTACGGAGTGCCTGGCCGTAAAATAACTCTACATCTCCGTAAAAGTTTCCCTAAATCTACAGAAATTTCTAAGAGTGCAGAAGGTTTTCTAAATAAATCAACTCCTTTGAGCTGTATTCAGTTAGGGTCACGAAGAATTCTGGGCATATTTCTGTTCCAGTTTTTCGATGCAGTTCTCCGATTAAGGCGTGAAAAAATGATACTGATCCATATCTCATTTCACTGAATATTAAGTCAAAATGTCACGCCCGTCTAAGATGTGAACGGAACCGGGGTTAGCCTGAGACATTGCGAGTTTCAAGATTTTCCGTTAATAATAGAAGGTGGGAGATGCTGTAACCGTACCCCCATTGCCCACCCACTAACGACACAGGAAACCAAGTGAAATTAGCTAAATGAGACTGCTGCGTATATAAGTCGTCCATGGTAAACTGAGCACTTCTGAAAGCTCTGTTAGGGGAACTACTCTTCTTCTCATTTTGTTTGCTTACACTATCTGAAGGTTTAACATTGTTATCGGCCGTCTTACTTTATTCATGCGCCATCAAGTGGAGACCGTAAAATTACTAGGGATGTAAAATGGGCTCTTATGTGTAGGTATAAAAACAAAACAAAAAAGCCTAATGTGGCAATAAATGTACATTTTACACTCGCAATAAAACAGCACGTCTTAGAACTATTCACTGCTAAATTACCTGGGAAGCTGCATGTAAAGGTGTACTGCAGTTATGGGCAGTGACTTTTCCTTCAGAGGTTAATTTCAATTTAGAAAGTGCTGACTTTACCGTGAACAGTGTTTACCCGCCTCTTCCCAGATTGTGCCGGTCTCAAAAGCGTCACAAACATGTCACCCGGAGGTTTTTGTCCCTCCCCCCGGAGACAAACGAAGCCGCTAGCGCACCAATAGAAAGTGGTCTGACGGCTTAGTGAAGTAGGAGACGAAGCCGGCCGCAGTGCCAGCAGCCGCCTCGGGCCTACAGCTCTAGCTACTCAGCCATTTCCGGGGCACGAACTGCCAGTCCACTTACCTAGTGCGTCTGAAACAAATAACAAAACACACACCGTCAGACCCTGCCTCTCACTTCATTACTTTCGCACACACACACGCACACAATCAAGCGTACCCAACTGCTCACTTCCAGCCACATGTCATAACATTACTCCATGAGGCTGTGCGGCATTTGCCCTCAGACCAGATTCCACTATTTATTTACTTTTGTTCTAATGTAAACGAAAGTTGCTATAGTCAGCTAACCGTTAATTGAACACTTCTGAAAGTCTTTCTTTTTCTTTTTGCCTACCGAGTGTACTTTCATCACATGCATAGATTAAAATTACCTAGGGGCTATTTATTGATACTCAAGTGCCAATCAAGGGAACATATTAATACGTTGGTAATCCTGACGTCACTACTACGCCAATCCTCGTCCTAATGTGAATAAAAAAGAAATTAATTTCAATAAGACTCCAACGTTCTACTTTCTGTAACGCGTTAAACAGCGAGACTTGCAATAATTCGTTGACAATTTTTCTGTCAATATAGTAACTAGATTTTGCTGTGAAATATTTACATTGTACTGAGAATTATAAGTTTTAAAGTTTAATTAGGTAAGTGCACAATTAACGTTAACCAACTATAGACATTTTCGTATTATAAATAACTTTATGATTATAAGATAACGATTATGATTACACTCTGAAAATAAAAATTCCGACAAAAATCGACTTAACGTAACTGATTGCAGAGGAGAAAATAGTAAAGGCAATACTGCATCATGCTTCATGGAATACTGTGGCAGTACTATGAATAATTTCACATAAAAAGAAAAAGTTGTACTTAGTTGTAATGAACTGTTTTCAACTAAATGAGCTAGTTATGACTAAATGAAGATTGGGTCGCACCATGTCTTCCTTGTTCGAATGAACAAGAATGTGAGCTAGAAATTAAATACTATTCTTGATACGAAGTCTTAAAAATTGTAAGCCTACAGTTTCACTCTAAACGCTTAAACTCACATAAATACGACGCTAAATATACGTGTGCATGCATGTTTATGTAAACTATAAACGTAAATACATATAACCAATATTAAAATTAATTCGTAAAATTCCAATGACCTAAAGACTTCACTCTTGCCAAAGATATCGCTATTCTGATACGTTCTTGAAAAAGAGTACGTTGGCTATGCCAATGGCAGACAAGCCGTCAAGGAGCAATGATATCAGGCATGAATGTGAAAATGCGTCACAACGTTCCTCCGAAAATCCTTCGTACTTACAATTTTGAAATAGTAAAGGGCGGTGAGATAAACGAATGGGTATCCGCGTGGCCTATAAATGCCAATACATTTTTGATAGTAAGTCATTTATCAGTTTTTCATTTCAATAATAACACATGTATCGTGAAAGTAATGCTGCTAATAATGTAATATTTACGAGAGATAGAGATAGAGAGATAGATAGAGAGAGAGAGAGAGAGAGAGAGAGAGAGAGAGAGAGAGAGACTAAAATTTGAAAGACAGCGCGAAATCTATCGTTCCCATAAAAGTATTCTTAAACTGAACCACCGAACCAAAACCAATATGCGTTAAAAGCACGGGGCCCTNTTCCCATAAAAGTATTCTTAAACTGAACCACCGAACCAAAACCAATATGCGTTAAAATCACGGGGCCCTGACTTCTTACGACATTCGGAGCACGTCGCTCGTTCTGTTTCGCATCCAAGACCACAGTTCACATACGCACGTCCCATTTCGATATTTCCAGCCGACGCCAGCGGACAAAAATCATGCATACGTGTTTTACGAGAGAAAAGAGCGAACCGAGTTCTGTATCATAAACATTTATTTCTGAGAAGGAGACAAAGCAAACAATTCTTGGGAAGTGGCTCCCGTAGCGAAACGACTTTTCTCTCGGCGAGATGGTACGGGTTGAAGGGCGCTTGCATGACCGCGCTCGTGTCTACTGACAAAAGCAGTCTGGAACGTAGACGTTCTGAAAGTACTACGTTCTTTTCCACATTCAGCTATACGTCTCTGTGAATCATCGCGCTCGCAGAGGGATGCAGATAAAAATTCAGTTCAACTATGTTTAAGGGCGCAGCCTACCTGTAACTGAGATGAAGAGATTTGGGCGGCTCTTAACAGCGATGTGTCGAGATCCTGTAACTACTGTTTAGCGCGTTTGAGGCTCGGAAGCGCGGGAGCGACAAGGGTGACACTGACACGCACACCTAGTACCCCATCATCCTTAAGTGCGAGGCATTGAACTAGTGTGCAGTTTTTTCGTCGTCCTGTTAACTGTAATCCACTCACGGTTACTTCAATCTTTGCTGTAGCCTTGCTAAAGTTCTACTTCCAGGATATTCCTCCGCCTCGTGCAAACTAACCATAACTATGTCTTGAAAATTACACCTAAGGACAACGCACCGAATCCGTGCGCACTCAGTTGTAATAATGTTTTGCATGCGAACTATTTCTTACCAGGCGCTACCAGCTTACGAGTTCTCTCAGTTTTTATTCATACTTATCGTAAATGAAATATTATAATTCATAAATAAAACATAATTGAAATTTTAATTTAACAAAAAATAAAATACTATTATGTTAACAGAGGTATAAAATGGTTGTGATACATGGCGTATTTAGGAAGTGACAAAACGCGCCACGCATGGGGTGATTTATCAAAGGTTCGATTCAAAAAGTGTGAAGAAACAGAGAATAGACTATATAGGACTTGAAACGTTTACAACAACTATATAATTGTAGGAAAGTCTGAAGCAAGTTCAGTGCAGGCCTCTGTAATGGTTTAGGATGTTTTAACCAGTAGATGCATTACGAGATAGAGCAGTGTGAAAAGGCCGTTTTTAGATAGGTTGGAGGGCTCCAATATAGCATTCATAATGTGATGATGTCTTGAGAGAATGATTCGGTCCCCTACTTAAGTGTGCTTTCTTTTGGAATACTGGTATAATGAAAAAACGTTTACGTAGTTTCGAAAAAAAANCGGTCCCCTACTTAAGTGTGCTTTCTTTTGGAATACTGGTATAATGAAAAAACGTTTACGTAGTTTCGAAAAAAAAAGCTAATAACACTAAAATAGTGTTTATAATCCGCATAAAAAAAATTAATACACAACAACGCAATTCAAACGCTTGTTAGAAGATGGCCTTAAAGAAGGAACATATATATGTTGTTACAACCGAGGGTAATCACTCAATTCTCGAATAAATAAACTTTATTCAGACATTGAAACTACCAGATAATTAGCCTGCCCACGGGCCATACTCCAGCAATATCACAATTTATTTTAAAACAGCATTATACTGTAAATACAATGTTATGTCTTTATAAAATATANGGTCCCCTACTTAAGTGTGCTTTCTTTTGGAATACTGGTATAATGAAAAAACGTTTACGTAGTTTCGAAAAAAAAGCTAATAACACTAAAATAGTGTTTATAATCCGCATAAAAAAAATTAATACACAACAACGCAATTCAAACGCTTGTTAGAAGATGGCCTTAAAGAAGGAACATATATATGTCGTTACAACCGAGGGTAATCACTAAATTCTCGAATAAATAAACTTTATTCAGACATTGAAACTACCAGATAATTAGCCTGCCCACGGGCTATACTCCAGCAATATCACAATTTATTTTAAAACAGCATTATACTGTAAATACAATGTTATGTCTTTATAAAATATANATACTCCAGCAATATCACAATTTATTTTAAAACAGCATTATACTGTAAATACAATGTTATGTCTTTATAAAATATAAACACCGCGATTGGATTTACACTGACTTCACCCGCAGGCATTATAACCGTGAAGTAATGGAGTTCAGTATGTCCTCAATAAATCGGATTCTGGCACTTTTTTTTTACTTCTGTAAGCAGCTAGAATTGTCTTTTTCAAGTCACTATCGTGTAGCACATCGTAAAACACGTTAAAATGTATTTCGTCACATTGAGTTGTTGGGATGTGCCTCTAGGTTTCTTTCGTGGCCCTTACAATGCAGGCAAAAATAACATATCCATTGGTAAACTTTAATACTCCGGTAAAATTACAGGCTACGTTGTTACACTTTCATAGAGATGGTTTATTGTTTGGTGAGAGAGGAAAATTGAAAAGGGCGACAGTTATGTTCTTGACAACTTTAAACGTGAGTAATTTCCATGTCGGCTTGAATTTCTTGCTGTACTGCCAGAAGGACACGGGCACGGAGTCTTGGCGTTGCAAAGTTGTTTCCTAGTAGAGAGAGAGAGAGAGAGAGAGAGAGAGTAGATGAACACACTGTTGTAGGCAACATATTAGTTCTTTAACAAGACAGCTTTTCTCATATGTCTAACGGTAAATAAACTTACTCAGTGCCTCCAGTGAAGTGGTTTTTTTGGAAGTTTAGTCCCCATTCATGTCACGCTTTTGTGGTATGAACGCGGAAGTTTTCACTCCGTATAGCATATGTATACAGGGCGTTATACTTTAATGAGTAAAGTGTTTAACATACTGTACAGATTGCGTGTAATTTTCATTAATGTTCCGAAGAATTTTTTCTCATTGCTAGACTGAATCAACCAAGGATAAATTTTGGGAGTAGAACCTCAAATACAGCAAAGGCTCTTAATATTCGTGCAGACCAAAGGGCATGTTTTTTTTTANAAATTTTGGGAGTAGAACCTCAAATACAGCAAAGGCTCTTAATATTCGTGCAGACCAAAGGGCATGTTTTTTTTTATACATCTAAGTGTACTTAATAATTTCTGATAACCTGTGTTCGTTAAGATCAAACTTATTAATACAANTTTTTTTTTATACATCTAAGTGTACTTAATAATTTCTGATAACCTGTGTTCGTTAAGATCAAACTTATTAATACAATCATTAAGTTCCGTATTTGTTGAATGCTAGAGTGTAAATATATTAATAATATTCCGGAATAACAAGAGTTTTAACGCTATATTTTGCCCTCTTATTTTTACTCGTTCAGCCACCTGATTTATTTTACGCCAGCAGCGGGTCGGGGNTTTAACGCTATATTTTGCCCTCTTATTTTTACTCGTTCAGCCACCTGATTTATTTTACGCCAGCAGCGGGTCGGGGCGTATTTCATTCCGGCAGTTGTTGCCTTGTCCCTCCCGCTGACAATGTACAGGAAGAAATGTAAAGATTTCGGCCCAGATAGGTCGCTCCGGGAAGCTGGCGAGCGAAGGTTTGCAATCTCCCGTCGTCAATCACTTTTGCACGTGCAATTACGTTGGAANCGCTCCGGGAAGCTGGCGAGCGAAGGTTTGCAATCTCCCGTCGTCAATCACTTTTGCACGTGCAATTACGTTGGAAATGGCAGCTGATATATCGGGCCCTGTCGGCACTTCCGATTGGTAAATAAAAATACTAGCCACAGGAGTATTTCGTAATCAGCAGATGCGTACAGAACTGCGGCTTTCCCCGTCTTCGCAACTCATTCAGCATACGTAAACACACCGCCTTATTAACCGGGGTAGCTGAATGTGCTTTGGACTGTGTTCGTGGTAATGATGCTGTTGTGTGATAAGGCCCATCCCAACACACGGCCCAATTACATATTTCGCCACCATGTGCAACTTTTCAAACAATGTGCAAATATCATGTTAAGGGATTAGATGCTGTGTACTGACATTCTTTTTAAAACACTGTTTCAAAATACATGTTAATTTCAAATTCATAATAAGGAATCTTGCAACGAACTGGTTGTAAATTCTTTATATTATACCACGTGGACACATTTAATTTAGAGATAATATTTTAAAATTAAATACTTTTATTTTATTTGTATCGTGTTTGGACACTTTTATACATTTCACAAGTGATCGATTCTTTCTATATTTTGAATATCTCATTTCGTGACAGCACGGCTCAATCGCATAATATAATAAACATTCATCTACTTGGTGATTAAATTAAAAACAACAAAAACGTTTGGCATGGGCCAAAACTGGGCTACAGNTAATAAACATTCATCTACTTGGTGATTAAATTAAAAACAACAAAAACGTTTGGCATGGGCCAAAACTGGGCTACATATCTGCAAACCGTAACAAACTGCAATCATTTAGCAACATTTTGCAGACTTACTTATTTGTACACTATCAGTAAAAAATGCCAAGTACAAANACATTTAATTTAGAGATAATATTTTAAAATTAAATACTTTTATTTTATTTGTATCGTGTTTGGACACTTTTATACATTTCACAAGTGATCGATTCTTTCTATATTTTGAATATCTCATTTCGTGACAGCACGGCTCAATCGCATAATATAATAAACATTCATCTACTTGGTGATTAAATTAAAAACAACAAAAACGTTTGGCATGGGCCAAAACTGGGCTACAGACGTACTTATTTGTACACTATCAGTAAAAATGCCAAGTACATACATGCGGAATAAACTAAACTTGAAGTTAAGACATTATTGCAGTTTCATCTTACATGCAACAAATCTGTCATAATCAGTAAGTAAGGTCACCATCAACTAGGCAACGCTTTACGCTGCAACGTTGCAAGCAGGAGCATGAACACAATACCAGCAGCTGACTCTTCCAACTCCAGGTCGTCAAAAGCCTTTCCAAACAAATTCTCGCCAATTATTACAACCCCCCCCCCCCTAAGAACGCTGACCATTGAAAAGGAAGCGGGGAGGAAGTGCTCGTTAGGTGTCTAATCGGCGCCGGGCACAGCAGCTCACACCTGCTGTAGCCCCCAACACGAGCTCTCCACCCCACTCCCGAACATCGCTGAGTTTTTACGCCGACTGCTTTTGTGCGACGTTACGCAATGTGCTGGGTGAGTTCCGGATAGCGGTATGGGTTGGGTGAACGCCGATTATGAGTGGTAGGGGGGGATCACGTTTTTGTTAACGTGCGCTAGGGGTAAAAATAAACAGGAAACCAGGCGTCGTTTTTTATGCGCCGCCCCTTATCTTCTCCGCTGTGGAACGGCCGCAGCCACCCGCACATTGCACATTGCATGCGTGCCCTTGTACCGGGTAGGATACCATTTGTTTGCTCGAGTTAAGCAAAGTGCGAGGGTTGCGGCTGGCCTACTGTTCAGTCCGTTACCGGCAGGATCCCGGTGTGTACGCACGTAGTCCTCCTGCCGAGCCACGCACAATAGGGCTCCACCCCTACTTCGCAATTCACACACAAGAGTTAACGCACAGACGAAACTTGACGTAGTCGTGACCACTCGAACTTCAAGAAAGTTGGGGTCACGGTGGTTCAGCGGTTAGCCTGCTCACCTCCTATCAAGACGAACCGGGTTAAATCCCCGGCCGGGTCTCCCCCCGGATTTTCACGCACGTGGGAATCGTTCCAGACGATGCCGCTGGTCGACGATTTTCCTCGGGGATCTTCCGTTTCGCCCGCAACTTTTCATTCCGGCGCTGCTCCATTCTCACCTCAATCACCCTCATCGGCTCTCAAGACCTCACTGTTAAGAGCCGCCCAAATATCTTCCCTCACTCCAAGAAAGTCAAGTAATGCACTTCTACAATATTCCCCGGACTGCGCTGGTCTTCTGACCCTTGAACTGCTTTACAGTATGTTTCAAAATACATTTTTTTCTACTCACAATTTCAGAGGACTCCAACGTAGGTACAGACGTGCTTTTAAATTCACAGTATCTCACAATATACGTGTCAGGTATATACAAAAATACTCAAGGGCCCTGCATTGAACCTTGCTGCAGACATTCCACCAATAAAACGATAAGGTAACCGCTTATAGTCCTATAGGTAAACGCTACACGACGAGAACACTGCACGCCAGTTCAGAACCTTGCGTTTAGGGGCGATGACGCCCTTGATGCGCGTAACAGTGTAACCCTTATCTTTCCCGCGCTTCTCGGACTTAAACGCGGAAAGTAGCTGCAGGTAGGAGGTCTCGTAACATACTCAAGGTGACTGTCGGTGATCGAACAGCTACTACTGGAGAATTGCTTAACATACTCAGCGAACTGCAGTCACGTGTGGGTACAAGTCACTTGCTCATCAAGTGCTGATGTGCAAAAACGAAAGTTTGCAAAACTTGCTAGCCGAACAGGAATCCAAATGTTTCATGCTGCTCTTACAGTCCTCGTGGACTGTTGAAACTGTAAACTACTGATGACTGTCCACATCACGANCCCTTATCTTTCCCGCGCTTCTCGGACTTAAACGCGGAAAGTAGCTGCAGGTAGGAGGTCTCGTAACATACTCAACGTGACTGTCGGTGATCGAACAGCTACTGCTGGAGAATTGCTTAACATACTCAGCGAACTGCAGTCACGTGTGGGTACAAGTCACTTGCTCATCAAGTGCTGATGTGCAAAAACGAAAGTTTGCAAAACTTGCTAGCCGAACAGGAATTCAAATGTTTCATGCTGCTCTTACAGTCCTCGTGGACTGTTGAAACTGTAAACTACTGATGACTGTCCACATCACGAAATGGTTTCCCGAAGTACTAAGTAAGAATGTCAACTCGGAGAGTTCCAGTTCAAGAAAGCAGTTTTGTATAACTAACAAACTAACAAAAATTATGTCGTGACAATATGTGCTGCAATGCTAACATTGCACGCACCACAGTTCGCGTGAACAATGTTCGAAGGACAAAAAAAAATCACGTCAATCTTTTATAGACGGTCCGCTCAAGGTAGGTCCAAATTTTCGTCGCCCACAACCATACCTGTACTGAATGCACCCCGAGGTTGCTGTGAGGAAACTGGGTGCTGATGTGGATCCAGCCGATATAACTTACGTTTGGTATCTGCAGTCCTCCGGCTTATTAAGCTAAGTTTGCACCTTTTAAAAAAAGACAGAGAGAGAGAGAGAGAGAGAGCGCGCGACGTAAATTTCCTGCAATACCCAAAACCAGAATATTCTCATTGGCAAACTTGAATCAAGCATTCCAGTCTACACGTAAAAAGCTTTGTAGAGAATTTCGCGCGCCTGAGTATGCCTGCTTTATATTTGGAACCGGTAACGATTGACACAATAAACTTGCACTGTATAAGGTTCAAAATTTACTGAACACTTCCCAAAGCTCAATTTTTATGCATCCAGTAGCTATAAAATAACTTGGAATCTACCTCTTAACTTGTATATTTACGTCACGTAAAAAGTTAATTCTTTTTACAAATATTAATACGTCACTATTTTCCTAATGTCTACTGTAATGGCAGAGCGAGGCGGCGCAGTGTTAAGACTTGACTTGCATTCGGGAGGACCTGAGTCGAATCCTGGTCAGGCCAATCATATTTCGGTTTTCCATGGTACNTAAGACTTGACTTGCATTCGGGAGGACCTGAGTCGAATCCTGGTCAGGCCAATCATATTTCGGTTTTCCATGGTACTTCAAAATTACTTCAGGCGAATGCTGGGTAGTATCATTCATATAGGCCATGACCGATACCTTATGCGTACTTGCTTCTCTGAGCAAGTTGCTACGTTCCTGATGTGCTCGCTGTTGACGAGACGTTTAAATTCCTACGTTTTTTTCTACTGTAATGAGGATAAAACAAAACATTACAATAACTTCAGAGGCCATTCATGCATACTTGCAGATAATATCTGAAATACGTGTGTGTAGCCCGGGAGTTTGCTCGGAACTGTCGATCTCCATATCTCTGCCGCAGTACGTGATATTGTGGTGCTAAGGCAGTTCCATTCATCTCGTACTTCACGAAACCGACACCGTGCTAGAAATAGGTGAAAACAGTTAATGGGGATATATAGCAAAGGAAGTCATCACCAGACTACGTCGAGTCTTTCGCTGGTGGTCGGACCTAGGTAGCGTTCTTGGGGATGCTTATCGCAAATCACCCAGACAGCATACAGGTTTTCCGCGAGACTACAATTCACCTGACTGTGACTTGTCTGAATCATACAAGCAGCGAGCCTGCTAGCGTAAGTATTGCTGCAGTTACTTCGAGGTAAATCACTTTTCATATTAACCTTCAAAAATATATCTGCTCGTGATGGCATGAATTTTAACGTAAACCGTAACTGCTGCACTAACACTTGCGTTGGCTGCGATTTACGTAAATATTTCCATATTGAACTGGAATTGTAACGATTTATTTGGTGGCGTATGTTAAACATGTAGGTTATTTGCTCTTGCGTAAATATCAATACAGCGAGAGATTACCACCTTTAACACATTTTATGCTAGAAAAAACCTGCTGGCATTTAAATTACACGATACGGCTCACGCAGTGTCTTGTTAATAGCGTCCACCTGCAATTAGCTCCAGTTCCACCACGATGGTTGCACGGGAACTTATTTTCATGTCGATAGAATTCCCGACCCTAAAGCAGCAATGTGTTTTCTCGGTGTGATCCCATTTCCTCCCCATTCCGATTTCACTTCGCTGCTACCCAACCCCACCTCCTTCCTTCTGAAGACGGTCGGTAACGATGGCTCTTTCAAACAAGTAGAGCAGTCATATTTATGCTTCGAATGAGCTCCCTCGCGACCGTATTGACATAGCTGCTGGGGAATATCGTGCTTTCTATCGATCANTATTTATGCTTCGAATGAGCTCCCTCGCGACCGTATTGACATAGCTGCTGGGGAATATCGTGCTTTCTATCGATCCCGTACACCTGCGTCGAATTTTCACGCAAATAACGATATAGATGAAAATAAGTAATTGTTGTACGTTAATTTCCAGAACCAGTGATGATGGACAACTCCACGTCCGGCGGTGGTCGTATGTTGCCNTATTTATGCTTCGAATGAGCTCCCTCGCGACCGTATTGACATAGCTGCTGGGGAATATCGTGCTTTCTATCGATCACGTACACCTGCGTCGAATTTTCACGCAAATAACGATATAGATTAAAAGAAGTAATTGTTGTACGTTAATTTCCAGAACCAGTGATGATGGACAACTCCACGTCCGGCGGTGGTCGTATGTTGCCNAAGTAATTGTTGTACGTTAATTTCCAGAACCAGTGATGATGGACAACTCCACGTCCGGCGGTGGTCGTATGTTGCCGGACACACGAGGTATTGAGTCATCCGACAGGCAGCCAGGAGGGAGAGTGGTGTGGTCCCAGAAGGTGGTATCTAAGGCGGCGACACGGACGCCACACGACGGCCCGGCGGTGTAATGAAATAAGGGGTATATGATGGTACATAATACCACGGCAGACCTGTTATTGTGGCCTCAAGACTACTGTATAATGGCCCGGGGGGCCGAGCCCACCACTCAGGTAACGCCATAAATATCCTCCCCATCTCCACCCCATTACACTGCCCCCTCCCCCTTCCTCTAACCCTCTAGTTTCGCCTCCTCGAATCAAAAACTCATCCCGCAAAAACCATCCGCAGCAGTCACGGCTTTGCGCAAGTACAAAGTTTCCCATCTATTCGAAAACTTCACACTTTTTATCTTCCCTCTCTCTCTCTCTCTCTCTCTCTCTCTCTCTCGTCTTTTATTGGGAAGGCTACAACGTTATACTTGCTTAAGTGGAAAGTAAAAAAACCATCACCAAGTCTACAACTAACCACGATTTACGATCCCGGTGGTCCATTTCGAGCGGCAATTAGGACCTCGGCGCGTCATAAAATCAATGCGATGTCCAGGCGTTTATTTCAACTTTATAGTAACTACAAAAATCTTGTTTGGCCTTTATAGCGATTTGGTTAATTCGCTGACTTTTAGTGCGCGGGTTCCGGGTTCGAATGCTTGGCAGGGTCATGACTGTTTACGACATCCACTTAATTTAACTCGGGCTCACAATCAACGTCTACAGACACCAGTACGATATAAATGAGACGCAATAATGAGCAATGATGTCACAATGACGTAGTTCTCAGCTAAACCAACAGTATTTTGAAAGTATTAGTCGGTAAAACCTCCAGTTCGTACCAGACGACAACAGTGTGGGTGGATTTTTAAACAACGCCTGCAAAGGTTTTCTAGTGTACCGTTACTTTTANAAGAAGTTGGTGGCGACTGAACCCACCTCTCGGCATGCAAGTAAATTATGTTATCCAACACTTCCTTCCAAAATGGTTTCTATACTGTGTTCTATATTCAAATTTTACACAGTACAGGCAATTTAATTAATTAGTTATTTAACTTACGTTCAATAGACAACTAATCTAAGCACATTTAACTGCACGAAAATATTTTTTGCAGAGAACTTAAACTTACAAATTTCGTATGGCAAATTCCAAACGGGATATTTAATACATAACATTTGTTTCATCAAAAAAAAAAGAATGGTAACAAGCTTATTTTAAGGCAACACTTGGCTTGCCCTGGATTAATGTTTAATATTTAAACTTTAGGCAATTTTATTTCGTCCTTTGGAAATTTTTTTTCAATGGAACACTGGACGCAGAAAATAACTCTGTTCCAAAAAAAATTAATTTTTCCCCTGCAAAATAGACACATTTTTAACATTTGAATGAACTACTTTTTTTTTCTGCACAATTTTTGTACTTTAATAGTATTACCGTTTAACATGACATATAATTATCAATTTGATCACTTGAAAAACAACTGTTGATTTTTTTCAAGCCTGTCCTCCGCTTCATGCAAACAAAGATTAACCAAGTATAGAAGATTACACCAGAGGGAAAACGCACCACATTTGTACGCACAGAGTTAAATAATATACTGCATGAGAAATTATTTTTTACTCGGCATTACCAATACACTTACTTTATCTTTATTTTAATTCTTAATAGTTATAAATTAAATATTATAATGTATAGATAATATTAATTAATTATTTAACCAAACATAAGATAGCGTTATGTTAACGTAAGTATAAAACGCATGTGATACAAAACATATATATGAAACAACCAAACACATTATACATGGGGTTACTTTCAAAGGTTTGATTCAAAAAGTGTAAATATACCGCGAATAGGTTATACAGGAATGTTTCTACTACAGCATAAAATAGCCCTGTAATCTGACAGTAATGTTTCCTACAGTGAAAAATATAGGTGCGTCATACAAAACTGAACGTTTTCAAAGTCCACGGGCCAGAAAACACTAAAATTCCGAAAGAATAATTAATCCTCTGTAACGAAGAGTAAACAAATGTATACCTTAAAGGCGTCACGTCACATTCATTTGTCTCCCGAGCTATTTCTCAACAAGTAACCCCCACCCCTTCGGGGATCTCACGCACTGTATGCTCACCACACTTTACGGCCGCAGAATTACTCTTACAGGCGTTTTTGTTTGCGAATCTGCGGACCACGACTAGGCCAACCAGAACGCATTTTCTCCCTCTGGCTCTTTTTTTTTCACGCTGCATCACGTCGTACATTCCCGTCCCCTTTCCTTGCTTCGGCACAAGAAGACCAAGCCTGAGAGTAAAGAAAGCCCCGCTAAAAGATTAATTAGTAATTGGCGCTACAGGAACAAAACTAACATGACGGTATACGCGGAGGCCGATGGGGTGTATGGTGGAAGGTAACCTAGAGAGGGGGAGGACAAGAAAACAAGTTCAAGAATGTACCGGTTACATGCCGAGCCACTGCGAGCTTGCTCTTCTGCTCTCCCGCCACGGAGAGGAAGAGAGAGGGAAACAGTGAAGCAGAGACGGGGAGAGTCGCTGCTCATCTCATACCGCCAGAAACTGCCAGCTACCGCCTCACACGGTCACGGTCTGGTCCACACGCACACGGTAACAGCCTCCGTGCTGCGTTACGCCACAGTTCTAGAAAGCAGCGGTTTACTCCTTTACCTTCAGATGTATTTGGAGAACTACTTAATATTCACTTCCATACAGCGGCTGGTAAAATTCACACACAACGCATATTATCATGGAACGCGACACAGCTAAAATTACAAAATACCGCTCGCGGTTAAGGTGGGACTTGAAACAAGATCATCCAGTGATGAAATTACTCGCGTAGTTTTGGAATGTGCGCTAATGTTGGGCTAATGACAAAGTGCAACCCAGTTGGGCGGAAATTTTCACATTTTCGGAGATTATCACGAGAAAGTGCTTTACTCGATCTACTTCCTAATGTGAAAATATCACCCGTATGATAGGTCAAACATTAGGCACTAAGCGACTTGAAATTTTCTTTTACAAAAAATGCGTTCTTGCCGAAGTTATTAGCAAACAACTGTAGCTACGATAATTAAATAAAATTTTACGTGATAATTATAAATAATTCAAACCGAACACAACCTACGATAAAACACTCGGACACTTACACTTCTTGATTATCCTATTGACCTTGTGGAAAGGTTCCCAAGGTCGCTCAAATTTTGCAGACTCCTTTTTGTTACATGTTCTTTCAATGCAGTATATTTAATACTCTTTTTTTTAACCAAGTAGTTCAAAACTGCGAATGCAATTTGTATCACAACATTACGAACCTTATTATTTTGAACAAAAAAAAGGGGGAACTCGGTTCACGAAGTATTCGGAAATCATTTATATTTACGATGTAGAGCATGCTTTTTCCACATTATTCTGTGTTCTTTTTTGTTAACTTTTGTCAAATATTGCACTGCAGAACAACAGGGTGGCTTTCTTACTGGCTCGTGGCTTTACGTGTCAAAGAAAATAAATCGAATATACACATTGGCAAAGTAGAACAATTTGCTGCCCTGACATAAACATAATCTAAGCTGTAACCACATGGAATAAATANCTCGGTTCACGAAGTATTCGGAAATCATTTATATTTACGATGTAGAGCATGCTTTTTCCACATTATTCTGTGTTCATTTTTGTTAACTTTTGTCAAATATTGCACTGCAGAACAACAGGCTGGCTTTCTATTACTGGCTCGTGGCTTTACGTGTCAAAGAAAATAAATCGAATACACATTGGCAAAGTAGAACAATTTGCTGCCCTGACATAAACATAATCTAAGCTGTAACCACATGGAATAAATANATACACATTGGCAAAGTAGAACAATTTGCTGCCCTGACATAAACATAATCTAAGCTGTAACCACATGGAATAAATAAATGAACCAGAACTACGCTATCCTCAACGATCCTTTAGTGGGCAATTGCCGACCTCCCGTGGCGGAGTCGGTTGGTGCGACGCCGGCCTGCCGTGGGGGAGGTTCTGGGTTCAAATCCTAGGCAAGGCATGGGTGTTAATTTAAGTTAGGTCATAAGTTAGTTTGTAAGTCATCCCTTGATAAGCTTTCAAGCATAACACCGGGGGACGTTAAAATGCCCTTTCCAATTCCCATTTAGTGGGCATTTGACCGTTACAAATGCCACTTACTTTAGTTTGAAGATCAAGCAACATGAGAGTGGAATCCGTGTGCAAAGGAAATGAAACCAGCTAGCAACATTGAAAAACGCCGACAGAATTTAAATCCCCAAACCCAAATTCGTCCACAGGCAAAACATTTTGTTTGTGTAGGAAATGAAAACATTTGAGCACTTGCCGGAAATTTTTTCACATAACGTGGGGCTTCGAGCCAATGCCCGGCGTTGATTTCTATAAGTATTAGGTCGTTCACACTAGCCAAACATTAATATAACCTAGACTTTAAAATACGCACGCAATGAAATGTGCATTTGTAGCATTTGACGCACCTGTGTTTTATGCATCCATCTACAAATAGTGACGTACTTCTGACGTACGCTTGAGGGCGAAAACACGAGAAATTGTTTAAATGGGCAAACTCAAGACATGGCCTCAGAAGCAAAAAATGATCGTTAACGGTTCTCAGAACTGCCGCAGTTTAAGATATAAATAAACTCCTAACGCAGTTACTATCTCATCTCTATCAACGCAATTAAGTCGGCTTATAACTTACTAACCAGAGTGAGAATTTTTCGTCTGTTTTGTCACTTTTTGTACAAAAGTCTCGTCTTCGGGTGAATACATTTCACCTACAGCATACGTTTATCACAGCAGGGAAGAGAGTATGCACATGTAGTCCAATCATGGTTATTTTCAACTTTTCTGAAAACCTGCTAAAGTTCTGCTTTCAGGATATTCCTCCGCCTTATGCAAACAAAGCCTAACAANTTTCAACTTTTCTGAAAACCTGCTAAAGTTCTGCTTTCAGGATATTCCTCCGCCTTATGCAAACAAAGCCTAACAAAGTCTAAAAAATTGCACCATAAGGGACAACGCGCCGCATTGCGTGTGCTTTCAATGTAATAACATTTTGCATGTGAACTATTTCTTACTGAGCATTACCATAACGCCCATTTACTCCCCTTTTTTTATTCATTTTAATAATAAATGAATTAGGCCTTTTTATAATTTATAGACAGAATATTAGTAAAAGTTCAAANTTTTTTTATTCATTTTAATAATAAATGAATTAGGCCTTTTTATAATTTATAGACAGAATATTAGTAAAAGTTCAAATTAACCAAATAAAATATATATTTTATGTAAACATAATTAAAAACGCTTGTTATACTTAATATTTAGGAAACACCTAAACACGTTATTCATTGGGTGATGTTACAAATGTTGGGTTTGGGAAGTTACAGCGAATAAGACTGTATTTTATTTTAAAACATACTGGAACAGTGTGTCAACTTTTAACATTATGTTTGGTGCAGCTATTAGCTCTTCACATGCTGGGTTTGTCAACACGTGCACACTGCTGAGGAGGCAGTCAGGATGACGTGGAGCGAGTGAAGCAGTTTTCCACGCAGTCCGACGACGTGCTTGCCGCCAGGACGAATACCAGGCCGCGTCCACGTAAAGGATCACGAGAAAAGAGCTCTGAAATGCCAGGTATGCACCGGAGCACGATCGCGAAGGTAAATGTTTCCCATGGAGAGGACGGGTCTCGCTCGCTCGTAAACACCTCCGGACTTTCTGTCGTTTTGGACCAAGCAGTGAGGAGAGAAAAGAAAGAGCGACCTGGGCTATGGTAAGACGAGGCGGCGGGGAGGGACTAACAAGACAGCCGCGCCAAATGAGGCGAGGCAAGGAGAGCATTTCAATGTCCCGCGCAGAAACAACACTGTCGCCGCAGGAGGACCCCGTCTCATCACAAGCTCCCAAGGTGAACGGGCGCTTTGTTCACCCTCCCACACCCTCTACGTCTCACCCTTCCACGCATGGAAACACTTTTAGAACTTCGCGCACGCTTGCTCGTCGTTTCCAGTTCGGCGTCGACCGAAAAAAAAACAATACAAAATGATACAGGGAGGGGAGGGGGGGACAACTCGATCCTAGTCAGCTCGCCGGTAGCTAAACAATAAGAAATTGAACAGTGCCTACTGTGCTGTGGTCAAACTACCCGCCTCTCACCTAAGCGAACCGGGTTCGATTCGCGACGGGGTCGCTCCCGAATTTTCGCATGTGGGAATCGTGCCGGACGATGCCGCTTGTAAGTGGGTTTTCTTGGGGATCTCCCGTTTCCCTCACTCTTCCATTCCAGCACTGCTCCATACTCACCTCCTTTCACCCTCCACTCTACTCCTACGTATATTTTCGCACGCAGCTCGACCTAGACAGATGTTCACCAACGCTAACCAATACATGGTACGCTCTAAGGATTGTTTGTGTCTGGCATTCCGTCCACTGTTCACATGCATGGACGTCTACAATCGACATCATAAGGGGTTTATTTACACGTTGAATTACTTACCTAAAAAGGGAATTGTTTTGGAAGTTAATAACAAATTTCTACCTTGCAAAACTCGAAATTGTTTCACAATAAATGTTTGTACTGGAGTATGGCCTATTATTTGAAGTTATTAAAATACTGCCTCGTAACAGTTTCTCTTCGCTGAGACTTGGAAACCAATCATAATAAAATTAAAGTCCTGGACTGCTCTATTAGTTCTGAGGTATTGCTTTTCATGTATACTTCAATTTTAACGCCATGCCTGCACGTAAGAGACACATTGTTAGCCATCAATACATCCGATCGCTTGGTCCATCCGCCAGGAAGCCTAATTGGGCAAGCCAACGGTACCGAGTTCATAACGCAAGCGGTGTCTTGGATATATTGCGGAACCATCACAAACCACCTCTCATCGAAAACAGTGCGGCGGTGACGTGGCGACTTCATTGGCTGAATTTGCCAAACACTTGCCTTCGGGCAAGTTTTTGGGTTCGAACTTCAAGTAAGGCACTGATGTGCGTATATTTTCAAGATGTGAGTTTGTTGGCTAAGCATGTACCTTCCGCGTCCTCCACTTAGCCACAAGGGGAGGGTATTATAATGCCTAATAAAAAAAAATTATTTGTGAATCCTTGGCTGCATTGCATATCTTCTCCCTCCCAATACAGTAGCCATTTCCAATTTTCTCGTCCCAACTAGTAAAGGAATCATAATCATATCTGACCAGGCGATGTAACGGGGTGGTGCGGGGATGTGAAGGAGAATTTAATGCAGTACTACCTAGGCATCCCTTATATTGACTTAGCTACAGCAAACTTAACCTTTTTTTACTCGTCAGTGCCTACTGTTGTGCCGGAAGGCACGCTGAAACTTCTAAAAGCACACACAACCTAGGCTTATTCGGGATTGGAGTCAAGATAAATGTGGTTCAAGACACCGCAATTACAGTATTTCGGCCACGAAGTCTGCCTATGGACACACTCATAACGACGAAAGTGAGATCTACTTGTGTACAGATCAGCGTATGTGTTTGTGGCGAATAGTTATACTCAAATGCAATGCAATGTTTACAAGGTTATATATGCCTCACCTGAAACGCGACAGTTTCTAAATTGTCATGTATAATGAGACAGGCAGGATTAGGGTACTTTCATCACATAAAATGACTCCCTAATTTGGATTACATATAACCTCATGCATCCACACACCCCTATTGTCGCATCCCAACTTTGAAATCGGCCACTATAACACGTTATAAATTAAAATGTATACATTTTATGGTTGTTGGCAACAAAAAATTATTTTATATTTTTGTACCATACACAGTTAAATTTTTGGACATTATCTGAGACTACTTTTACCTCAAATACAATTCTTTATGTCGGATTATCACATGGTTTTTGCAAATTGACATGTTAAAATTCGAAATTTTACTATATTTGTAATATGAAAATAAAATTAATTTAACTATTTGCAGAAAATATAACAACGGAAACTGAAAGGTCTTGTCTTAATTCGTTTTGAGATATGATTAGCAAAAGTTATTTTATAAAAGTTCAGGGGGAGTTGCAAATAAAAAATACGCAAGAAAAATTTTTCAGTAATTTTTTAAATAGCAAAACATTTCCTTTTACAATTTTATATACGTCTTGAAGTGGCTCTTGGAATATTCTTTCAGTGTGAATTATCTCATTTTTGTACGTAAGTAAGTTTTCATTATTTGTACATTTCTAATTAAGAAAATTTTTTATTTTAGCATTTATTTATTTATTCAAAAACTTTGCGCTCAAAAGTTTTTTTTCAAGGAAATAGTAATTACTGACAATGTCTAAAAGTTGAACATAATGTGGTACAAATGTAAAATAATACATTTTTACGTGGCCAACGCACAAGGGCGCAACTTAGTGCGTGTCCGGTCAAGCGAAAGGATAGGGTTTTAAATGTTAAATTATTTTACGCATATGTCAGCTGCCATTCACAGTATCACTTTCAAACAAAAATCCCTGTGTGCTATTTGAAGAGAAGAACCATGTTACAAGAAAGCAAATAGGAGTCAATTAATATGAGAGTGTGTTTTTCTTGAGCCCATATATGTTCATAAATTCATCATAAATTTTCTGGGTATTAAAAATTTTACAAAACCTTTTCGTAGGAATGTGATCCGGGCAAAGATGGACATAACATTTTTGTTTGAAAGCGATATCTTGAAAGGCGGCCGAGACATACATAAAATTTAACATGTAAAACCCTATCCTTTCACTCTGCCGGTCCAGCAGTAGGCAGCCACATTTAAAGTGCAGTACAGGAAGGTGATAGCGATCGTGTATTGGCGTAGGTAAACGCAGCCAAACTCAGGTTTGGAAAAATATACGTAAAGTGAGAGGAATAAGAAACCGGACATCATCTCTAAATTTGACTCACAACTGCACACTCATACGAATTATTATTATGTGCCAAATGTAACCTCATACACGGTTTCGAAGCGGGTATAACAAGCATGTTAAAAGCATCAGGCAACAATTTTTCACCCCATTCTCTCGCATTTGTTTTGTTGTTATACGTTAAGATATATGCTTCGTGCATAGAATAAAAATAACTGTAATAATAATTTTTACTACACAATACGCCTTGCCTTAAAATTTTTTTATGCGATTACAACATATGGTGAACATCAAACATAAAGAATCTATAGCAACATCGGTTATAGCTCGAGAAGACGCACTTAAAAAGGTTGGTTCGACTTGTAACATTATGACTTCAAGAAAGTCTGTAGAGCATGACGACCACCCACGAAACTAAAAACATGAGCAGAGCCGATGAAGAATGGAGTGGGGAATGTAGTACAACAGGTGCAGCGTGGTTTCGATAGAGGAGGCAGAAAGCGGAGGCAGAAAGGGGAAGCAGGCCGGGAAGTGCCGCCAGACAAAGAACTGAAGAAAGAATAAAATTGGGGAGTGGCGTGTGATAGCACCGCAGGTTATAGTGAAGTTTGCGGTTGCAAAACACAGCACGCAAAACCACACGATCGAACACAGACGCGTTTCCATGTAGAATGAAGTGAGTTCCGATTCGCCAACAAATAGGGAAAACCAGTTAGGAATTGTAATTTGTACCGTTTGTTGCTAGTCAGTTTGGTAACGGTTTCTAAATACAAGCACCTATTAAAAATAATACAAATTAGACATATTCAACACTCTGACAGAAAATTTTTGATTAGTGCATCAAGGTGTTAAGTAAAACTATAGCTTAAATGGCGTATTTAAAAACAACCAAAAAACAAATGACAACTCTGAAGATATTTCTCTTGTTTTGCTGTGACTCAACACCAGGGAAAAAATAATTTTAAAATTTGCATGGGGTGAAACATTGAAATAACTGTCTCTTGTAAGCGAAACTATTTGTTTGTAGAAAATGTTAGTTTTGTGGGTACTTTAAAAAACCCGATTTATCCATAATCGTTAACCTTGGAAAACAGCAACAATTACGTTTATCACCAGTACAGATCCAGAAAAAAATACGATTACATCATTCTCATACCATGCAATATCATATGCAGTACAGTTAGATAAGTACATAATATTATGATCAATCACCGACAACCCAAATTGCACAATGAAAATACTAATTAAACCGTAAAAGTATATTAATAGGCTGAACTTTAAATACTATTAGAATATTTTTGCACAAAATGTTCAGTTTGCGTTGTACGACTGGAGATGTAACTGATCTGTTTATAAAGTGCCAACATGTTGAAATCCAAGTAGCACTCAATCACATCATCTGGCGCCAGTGTTATGAATTAATTATCTGGTCTAACGTCATGCGTGGTTCTATTTTCGCGTTACTAATACTGGCAACTGGTAGTTACAGAATTCTTCAATTCGCATTCGACCCGCTTGTACATTAACTGTCTGCAAGATCTAGAAGCTGAAGGGCTGGTAAGAAAAAAAGAAAGGGCTAGGAAGTGGAGGAAGAGCTTGTGTTTCAAGGGGACGGCCCACAGGTGCTCGGTTTTTTCAACAGGTTTGATTGGGGGAGGGGGCGACACACTTTATTGGGCCAGCAGTCGGCGGGCTGGACACCCCTGGTAACTACTGACGCTCGGCGTCACGAGAAACCGACGCCACTCGCTACATAGGAATCCCAGTTACTTCCTGCACACGCCTTACAACTAGCCCGTGCACACGTCAGGTACGACACAATTATAGGCCCTAGCGTCAAGGACACCACCATTCACAACCAAAGAACTGGCGCGCAGTCTTTTTTCGTCCTGAACCAATTGCAGTAGTAACAGAGACGCGCGCGCAACCGTTTCTAAATGAACTCTCCAACTTTCCACGCTTTTCTACAACGTTCGTACAATAATTCGAAATCACTTATAGTTTACACCAGACCCAATATAACAGATCATTTTCTTACGCAAGTATAAAAAAATCCTGGCAGAAAACAAGCAATTTCCACCATTCCTGTGCAAAATGCCTTCCCAGGAGAACCGCCCGTGCGCAACTTCGCGGATTTAAACTCCGCAGTCGAAGCCACGTTGCGAAAGAAACATTTTACGTACGCCACTAGAATATTTCGCGGCATTGCAACATGCAGTGAAAACCGCAGTCTACCGCGACTCAAACAGTGCCGACAGCCTTGACTGTTGTCGGTCTTGCGCCGTGCCCATTTTGGTCTCCTCTATGGTTTCGGCCGTGTTTTTACGTGCCATCTCCGCGGAAGAACAAGTTTCTTGGTCGAGATATTGCAACGCGGTGAATATCAAGCGAAATTTTGCAGTGACTCTAACTTCATTGACGCCACGGTGTACGTATTAACAGTGCAAAATAAAGTATATAGACATTTTAAAAAACTCGTGATTCACGGCACCACTGGTTAACACGTCTTAGCCTTAGATACAATAATTTCCAGTATCGTGTAAGTTACGTTCAATTCCCCCTCCCTCCCCCAACAAAAACCTCGTCATCTTATGTAGTCATCAGAAGATTCTAGCTGGCCTTACTAACAAACTCAGTTTATGCAGGTAGGCATAGGTAGGGATATGAGGGACCTGAAAGTGACTAATCTAAACGAACTTCTAAAAGCTCAGACGCATTCATTACTTACTCGAAATTCAAACTTTGGACCTTATGGTCCAAGACGAAAGTCTAAGTTAACTCATTGTGAGTTAAGAAAAAAAAAAAAAAAAAAACTACCTACCAAATGTGACGTACCCCAAGAATAATCAGCTAGCAGCGCCGGTTTGTCAGAATAACGACAATTACAGAACACATTTCCGCTTACGTCAAGGCAACGATAATGCACCCAATTTGTGCCATAGTGAACTTGTGCTAGACGGCAGAACTACTTACCTTGAACACTCGACATGTTGAACACCACGGCCTCTCAGCGACAGGAAGAAATAACGAAGTTGACGGCCGAATTGAAGAAAGTGATGATCTGAAGACGGACTAATGAACGTACTGGCGGAGTGATACAACACACACAAACCAAAACAGGTTCCATAAAACGTGGCATTATTCTCCCTGCACCACCGGGACCCAGGCATTCCATTCGAAAGCGTGCACCCATGTGAAAATGTTTCTAGGTGTTGGTTTAAGAAATTGCGCAATTATGCTCACGTTGAAGTAGAGGAGGGGAGCAGCGGCAGCTGACGAAGTGAAGAGAGGGGAGCGGGTTCCACGGCGCGAAGGGCAAACATTATTACCGACCCCGACCGGCCGCCAGAATGCGCTGTGAAATCTTTAACGCGTGCGTTCGCGGGGCGCCAAATGACGGGGCATTACATAGCGATTAAACCGAGTTGCCTCTCCACGCATCGGTGACTTCAACGCCCGGGAACGCAGCGTACCCCGCCTGTGCGCGAGACCTTATGCCGACGCGACGTGGTGTAGTGGAAAAACACAAGTAAATTTAAAAAAAACACAAACGTTTAACATTTATTATATTATATCCATAGCTGACTCAGTAGTTATGCACCAGGCATCCCTTCATCTAATGTCCCAGTTCTGCCCCTTGCCTGGAAGGCCATGGCTACATCTAAGTCGTTTGTAGCCAAGGCGAACACAACCGTGATTTGAGGGTTAACTCGAGGTATTCCAGTTTCACTTTTTTCTTCGTTCCATCGCTTCTCCAGGCCTGTCTCATCTCACTCTATTTCTTCACTGTAGCCCTAAAAGTCTGCGCTGTACCCTGTGCAGGCGTGATAGCCCATTTAACATTCGTTAAGAACATTGAGTGGATGAAAATTGATTTCACTCAATAAAGGAATGTACAAAACATATTATCATGGACGTATTTGTGGAGCAAATGAAGACACCAGTAAAACAGACGTATGATGGCTCGTCTCTCTTCCATGTTTGTCCCCCTTCCCCACAAATAAAATAGCTTTGTTTCACAGCAAAACAAAGAGAATGAACATCATTGACCAGAAATAACTTGCACTTATTGAAATCTGTAGTCGAACCCTGCAAATCCCGCCAGGTGTCAGTCGCTTTACTTTCCAGGAAATCACAGCAGTGGGATATTTGTTTACTGACTTCCTCTTGAATTACTTTTTATCCTTTTGTCTACGTTTTTCATATGTTAGAGTATCCCGTTCATTAGTAATTTTTTTATACACGAAGGAAATTCAGTTGAAAGGCAGTTTGGCGATTACTTTACTGAAACTGTCGATCAATGTAAACTAATAAATATTTCGGCATGGAATAAGAGATTCGTATGTAGTTCTGGCCAGTAACCTGATATAGCATAACGCTGAACTCACCTTTAAAATCCTGTGGCATCGAAAGTCGAACACTGAAATCAGTGAGTGATTATCTTCAACACTTTGCTTGTCGAGGGAACTAGAAACGTGGTTAGAGTTTTGTAACAGTTTATCTGCCACACCATGTTGAAATAAGATGTGGTTGGCAAAGAAGAAAAAGGCGAGACGGTCAAGTTTCAGTATTATTCACGTCACTTTGCCAAACGTGCACACGTCCGCCAATTTTTCTTATGGCAATATGCGGTTTTGGCTTATTGGCATTAAAAACCGTTTTTTATCCTTCATGCGAAAATAAAATAACTACTGTAAAAACGAAAACAATTTTTACAGGTACTGCAGTTCGCAGTGATTATTTACTGTAACACGTCTATTAGATCAGCGGTCCATCATTTTCATGTCCCTGCCTAATTCACACGTACATGTACACACTTAGGACATGGCTATAAGTATATGTGGTATCATACCTAGTGACCCATAAAAGTTTCCTTTTTTTTTTTTTTTGCAAGCACAAGTAATTTTACATAAACTATGATATTACACAATTTTATAGTCCATGTAAAGGTTTTTTTTTTAAACCAAAAAATCAATTGGTGAAAGTTCCCCCTCTCAGAATTACATTTTAGAGGTCAACGAGAAAGCGAAACTAATCAGCGGGCACGAAAAATTTCTCAATCGCCTTTCGCAAGTAACCAAACTACGAAATTGAATTTCATGCTGACCGTTGAGGCGTACTGTGACCTGGTACATGCGCCCACTTGGCGCTTGAACTGCGTTGAAGGCTGCTTGAAATGCATGTTCTTCAATTAAACTGCTAAACACGTACCTACTAAGTTGAATTACAAAAGGAACACACTTCAGATGAGGCCTGTTGAGTTAATTTAAAACATCACACACTATTTCGCAGTTGTCACTCTTTAGTCGCATCTACACTTCTTTGGCTCAAGGCTCTAGGTAAGCGGGCGCCATAAGACGCCAGCTTGCAGTACTGAGGATACTGGGTTTTAATCCTGGATAATGCATGGGTGTGTGCACCATTTAAGATATTAGGTAAAGGTTCAGTTTAATAAGTCGCATCCCTTTTAGCGTGGAGCGTTAAGGTCGACAAAACAAAAAAAAATGTTTTTGAATGACGATTGTATCGCGGCCAGCTCAGCAATCATTTGACGGTCAATACATTCTCGCTGGTTACACACAAACGTGTTCCCCAGCATGTTACGCACGTCTTCTGAGTCTTAATTTTCGCCAACGAAATTGGCTGCGTTATAATAATTTTTTGCTGGCAAGGCCAGTTAATTTCGGCCACGGCGCGGAGGCTACACGAACCTGTCGCACAGGTCGGAAGAAAATAAGGAGAGACGTGGTAGAAGTGACATGTGACGTTCTGCGA